>OX411555.1:52402803-52918802 GCA_948146395.1 Fragum whitleyi
ACCCCCCCCCCCTGGCAAAAAAGCCGAAATTAACTTAAAATATTCCAAAAATACCATTCTCTTTTCACTATTGTCTATTATTTTGTTTCAATGAATACTTAAAACGCATATTTTGCAAATCCGATATAATTCAACACGGATTTATTTGTAAAATTAACCCTTATCTTTTGTTGAAATTTTATTTTTTCATATATTTTTTGTCAAAAATGTTAATTTTTTTCGAATGTTTCTGTCAAAAAGTGTTAAATTAGACCGGATTTTGTTCGGTTTTCTTTAGTTCTACCCTTAAAATAAATTTTTGTTGTTTGTGTTTAAAAAATATCCAATCAATATCAAGTTACGACGAACCAGTGGAGTAGATTTTTCCTTCTAAAGACGGCCCAAGATTAAGTTTATCTTATTACGTAATAGTCCTAATTACTTCCGGGTACAAAAATCGACCGACAAACTAAAAGAAAACTATTTTGCAATATATACATGCAAAGAATGCAGGGCACTGACACACATTCAACGACTAAAAAATGCAAGAAATGGGTGCTATTATCCCGCGAGTGTGGTGTTTTTACTGTCAAAAAGCACTAAATGAATACCGAATTGGCCCTTTTAGCTTGACATATCATTTAAAGAATATTTTTCTCGATATTTGGTGATTAAGTAACCTAAAATAAAAACTCTAAGCGGACGAAGTAACTCTTACAATACCATTAATAAGAGAACATGCACTTATTTGCATATCTACCATTTAGGTATAAGGGAACTAATTCATTTTCCGTTATCGGCCATTATAACCTTTCCGGTCATAGCTCAGTCCAAGAGAATGCGAGAGTGTTCAAACCTGCCTTAAATTGAGGCCCGTTCATTTGCGCATGAAATGAATTGAAAATTAGTATGGCATGATCCCTTTTCTCTACGACTTTTTGGGCCATTTTTGAGATGACCCTTACCGCGAAGCGGTTTTTACCGGCCCCTAAAACAAATATACCCATGTTTATAAATAGCTTTTGGACCGGGAAAAAAGTTTAAAATCTTTAATTTTTCGATTGTATTTCATCAACAGATTATAATCGCTGAAAAATATTCAAACAATTTTGAATTTCAATAATATTGACCAATCAGAGATCACCTTCAACATTTGAGTATATGGACCGGAGTTTCCCTAAAGTTTTCTACCAGAGTGGTTGGAAATGAATTAGTTCCCCTAGACCTAAAGAAGAAATTTTTTGCCAATGAGATATAAAAATTGCACATATTTACGTACAATTACCTTTTTTGGATTAAATCTGAAAATTTCAGGCGCTTACGTGTTATAGTTAATGAGTAATGGTCGTTACCCTTAACCCGGTCGGGGAAAAATTCACATCAAATATAGTCCCAAGCGAAAATTTGTTCTTTGAAAAACGTGAGTTTTCTATACACAAAAACTGAAGGTTGTTCTCTATTTAGGAGTACTTTTTCATCACAATTTAATTAAATATCTTCTTTGCAATGCATTTAATGGTGTTTTGAGGGTGAAAATTGTCATTTTCTATTTTTCATGGATTTTCTTTTGTCGTAACCCTTATCTTTCATAAGAAATTTACGAGTTTTCGCCTTTTTCAGCCTACACGATGTTTGTTTATCAGCTAATTCCTCAATGTTACACATGGAATATACACAAGCATATGCCTGATAACCATGCAAAAAATAAAAGAAATCGGTCAAATAGGTTTTGAAAAATCAACGAACTCCCTTAACCCTGTTAAAGTTAAAAAGCTATCTCCCTGAGCGGTTAAAACGCGCCGGACATAACCCCATAATATTCAAACTGTGTTTTCTTTACATGATAATGTTTTCCAGAGTGCATTTCACTATTTTGAGACACCTCGCGCAAAATGTTTGTTTTCGGTTGCAAATTATTATCAAAAAACCCTTATCTTTTTGTGCAAAAAAAATCTTGTTTTCTCTTATTTTGGGGCTAATGATATATTTTTACAGTATAACTAATCCAAATTAAGAATATAATAACATAAAAAAATGTTGTTTGCCACATTTAAGAATAAAAAGTGCAATTGGTTGAGTAGTTTTTGAAAATTAGGGCTTATCTTTCACTCCAGGCAGGCAAACATGAACTTGGTTGACCCCCCCCCTGGCAAAAAAGCCGAAATTAACTTAAAATATTCCAAAAATACCATTCTCTTTTCACTATTGTCTATTATTTTGTTTCAATGAATACTTAAAACGCATATTTTGCAAATCCGATATAATTCAACACGGATTTATTTGTAAAATTAACCCTTATCTTTTGTTGAAATTTTATTTTTTCATATATTTTTTGTCAAAAATGTTAATTTTTTTCGAATGTTTCTGTCAAAAAGTGTTAAATTAGACCGGATTTTGTTCGGTTTTCTTTAGTTCTACCCTTAAAATAAATTTTTGTTGTTTGTGTCTTAAAAATATCCAATCAATATCAAGTTACGACGAACCAGTGGAGTAGATTTTTCCTTCTAAAGACGGCCCAAGATTAAGTTTATCTTATTACGTAATAGTCCTAATTACTTCCGGGTACAAAAATCGACCGACAAACTAAAAGAAAACTATTTTGCAATATATACATGCAAAGAATGCAGGGCACTGACACACATTCAACGACTAAAAAATGCAAGAAATGGGTGCTATTATCCCGCGAGTGTGGTGTTTTTACTGTCAAAAAGCACTAAATGAATACCGAATTGGCCCTTTTAGCTTGACATATCATTTAAAGAATATTTTTCTCGATATTTGGTGATTAAGTAACCTAAAATAAAAACTCTAAGCGGACGAAGTAACTCTTACAATACCATTAATAAGAGAACATGCACTTATTTGCATATCTACCATTTAGGTATAAGGGAACTAATTCATTTTCCGTTATCGGCCATTATAACCTTTCCGGTCATAGCTCAGTCCAAGAGAATGCGAGAGTGTTCAAACCTGCCTTAAATTGAGGCCCGTTCATTTGCGCATGAAATGAATTGAAAATTAGTATGGCATGATCCCTTTTCTCTACGACTTTTTGGGCCATTTTTGAGATGACCCTTACCGCGAAGCGGTTTTTACCGGCCCCTAAAACAAATATACCCATGTTTATAAATAGCTTTTGGACCGGGAAAAAAGTTTAAAATCTTTAATTTTTCGATTGTATTTCATCAACAGATTATAATCGCTGAAAAATATTCAAACAATTTTGAATTTCAATAATATTGACCAATCAGAGATCACCTTCAACATTTGAGTATATGGACCGGAGTTTCCCTAAAGTTTTCTACCAGAGTGGTTGGAAATGAATTAGTTCCCCTAGACCTAAAGAAGAAATTTTTTGCCAATGAGATATAAAAATTGCACATATTTACGTACAATTACCTTTTTTGGATTAAATCTGAAAATTTCAGGCGCTTACGTGTTATAGTTAATGAGTAATGGTCGTTACCCTTAACCCGGTCGGGGAAAAATTCACATCAAATATAGTCCCAAGCGAAAATTTGTTCTTTGAAAAACGTGAGTTTTCTATACACAAAAACTGAAGGTTGTTCTCTATTTAGGAGTACTTTTTCATCACAATTTAATTAAATATCTTCTTTGCAATGCATTTAATGGTGTTTTGAGGGTGAAAATTGTCATTTTCTATTTTTCATGGATTTTCTTTTGTCGTAACCCTTATCTTTCATAAGAAATTTACGAGTTTTCGCCTTTTTCAGCCTACACGATGTTTGTTTATCAGCTAATTCCTCAATGTTACACATGGAATATACACAAGCATATGCCTGATAACCATGCAAAAAATAAAAGAAATCGGTCAAATAGGTTTTGAAAAATCAACGAACTCCCTTAACCCTGTTAAAATTAAAAAGCTATCTCCCTGAGCGGTTAAAACGCGCCGGACATAACCCCATAATATTCAAACTGTGTTTTCTTTACATGATAATGGTTTCCAGAGTGCATTTCACTATTTTGAGACACCTCGCGCAAAATGTTTGTTTTCGGTTGCAAATTATTATCAAAAAACCCTTATCTTTTTGTGCAAAAAAAATCTTGTTTTCTCTTATTTTGGGGCTAATGATATATTTTTACAGTATAACTAATCCAAATTAAGAATATAATAACATAAAAAAATGTTGTTTGCCACATTTAAGAATAAAAAGTGCAATTGGTTGAGTAGTTTTTGAAAATTAGGGCTTATCTTTCACTCCAGGCAGGCAAACATGAACTTGGTTGACCCCCCCCCCCCCCTGGCAAAAAAGCCGAAATTAACTTAAAATATTCCAAAAATACCATTCTCTTTTCACTATTGTCTATTATTTTGTTTCAATGAATACTTAAAACGCATATTTTGCAAATCCGATATAATTCAACACGGATTTATTTGTAAAATTAACCCTTATCTTTTGTTGAAATTTTATTTTTTCATATATTTTTTGTCAAAAATGTTAATTTTTTTCGAATGTTTCTGTCAAAAAGTGTTAAATTAGACCGGATTTTGTTCGGTTTTCTTTAGTTCTACCCTTAAAATAAATTTTTGTTGTTTGTGTCTTAAAAATATCCAATCAATATCAAGTTACGACGAACCAGTGGAGTAGATTTTTCCTTCTAAAGACGGCCCAAGATTAAGTTTATCTTATTACGTAATAGTCCTAATTACTTCCGGGTACAAAAATCGACCGACAAACTAAAAGAAAACTATTTTGCAATATATACATGCAAAGAATGCAGGGCACTGACACACATTCAACGACTAAAAAATGCAAGAAATGGGTGCTATTATCCCGCGAGTGTGGTGTTTTTACTGTCAAAAAGCACTAAATGAATACCGAATTGGCCCTTTTAGCTTGACATATCATTTAAAGAATATTTTTCTCGATATTTGGTGATTAAGTAACCTAAAATAAAAACTCTAAGCGGACGAAGTAACTCTTACAATACCATTAATAAGAGAACATGCACTTATTTGCATATCTACCATAAAGAAGAAATTTTTTGCCAATGAGATATAAAAATTGCACATATTTACGTACAATTACCTTTTTTGGATTAAATCTGAAAATTTCAGGCGCTTACGTGTTATAGTTAATGAGTAATGGTCGTTACCCTTAACCCGGTCGGGGAAAAATTCACATCAAATATAGTCCCAAGCGAAAATTTGTTCTTTGAAAAACGTGAGTTTTCTATACACAAAAACTGAAGGTTGTTCTCTATTTAGGAGTACTTTTTCATCACAATTTAATTAAATATCTTCTTTGCAATGCATTTAATGGTGTTTTGAGGGTGAAAATTGTCATTTTCTATTTTTCATGGATTTTCTTTTGTCGTAACCCTTATCTTTCATAAGAAATTTACGAGTTTTCGCCTTTTTCAGCCTACACGATGTTTGTTTATCAGCTAATTCCTCAATGTTACACATGGAATATACACAAGCATATGCCTGATAACCATGCAAAAAATAAAAGAAATCGGTCAAATAGGTTTTGAAAAATCAACGAACTCCCTTAACCCTGTTAAAATTAAAAAGCTATCTCCCTGAGCGGTTAAAACGCGCCGGACATAACCCCATAATATTCAAACTGTGTTTTCTTTACATGATAATGTTTTCCAGAGTGCATTTCACTATTTTGAGACACCTCGCGCAAAATGTTTGTTTTCGGTTGCAAATTATTATCAAAAAACCCTTATCTTTTTGTGCAAAAAAAATCTTGTTTTCTCTTATTTTGGGGCTAATGATATATTTTTACAGTATAACTAATCCAAATTAAGAATATAATAACATAAAAAAATGTTGTTTGCCACATTTAAGAATAAAAAGTGCAATTGGTTGAGTAGTTTTTGAAAATTAGGGCTTATCTTTCACTCCAGGCAGGCAAACATGAACTTGGTTGACCCCCCCCCCTGGCAAAAAAGCCGAAATTAACTTAAAATATTCCAAAAATACCATTCTCTTTTCACTATTGTCTATTATTTTGTTTCAATGAATACTTAAAACGCATATTTTGCAAATCCGATATAATTCAACACGGATTTATTTGTAAAATTAACCCTTATCTTTTGTTGAAATTTTATTTTTTCATATATTTTTTGTCAAAAATGTTAATTTTTTTCGAATGTTTCTGTCAAAAAGTGTTAAATTAGACCGGATTTTGTTCGGTTTTCTTTAGTTCTACCCTTAAAATAAATTTTTGTTGTTTGTGTCTTAAAAATATCCAATCAATATCAAGTTACGACGAACCAGTGGAGTAGATTTTTCCTTCTAAAGACGGCCCAAGATTAAGTTTATCTTATTACGTAATAGTCCTAATTACTTCCGGGTACAAAAATCGACCGACAAACTAAAAGAAAACTATTTTGCAATATATACATGCAAAGAATGCAGGGCACTGACACACATTCAACGACTAAAAAATGCAAGAAATGGGTGCTATTATCCCGCGAGTGTGGTGTTTTTACTGTCAAAAAGCACTAAATGAATACCGAATTGGCCCTTTTAGCTTGACATATCATTTAAAGAATATTTTTCTCGATATTTGGTGATTAAGTAACCTAAAATAAAAACTCTAAGCGGACGAAGTAACTCTTACAATACCATTAATAAGAGAACATGCACTTATTTGCATATCTACCATTTAGGTATAAGGGAACTAATTCATTTTCCGTTATCGGCCATTATAACCTTTCCGGTCATAGCTCAGTCCAAGAGAATGCGAGAGTGTTCAAACCTGCCTTAAATTGAGGCCCGTTCATTTGCGCATGAAATGAATTGAAAATTAGTATGGCATGATCCCTTTTCTCTACGACTTTTTGGGCCATTTTTGAGATGACCCTTACCGCGAAGCGGTTTTTACCGGCCCCTAAAACAAATATACCCATGTTTATAAATAGCTTTTGGACCGGGAAAAAAGTTTAAAATCTTTAATTTTTCTATTGTATTTCATCAACAGATTATAATCGCTGAAAAATATTCAAACAATTTTGAATTTCAATAATATTGACCAATCAGAGATCACCTTCAACATTTGAGTATATGGACCGGAGTTTCCCTAAAGTTTTCTACCAGAGTGGTTGGAAATGAATTAGTTCCCCTAGACCTAAAGAAGAAATTTTTTGCCAATGAGATATAAAAATTGCACATATTTACGTACAATTACCTTTTTTGGATTAAATCTGAAAATTTCAGGCGCTTACGTGTTATAGTTAATGAGTAATGGTCGTTACCCTTAACCCGGTCGGGGAAAAATTCACATCAAATATAGTCCCAAGCGAAAATTTGTTCTTTGAAAAACGTGAGTTTTCTATACACAAAAACTGAAGGTTGTTCTCTATTTAGGAGTACTTTTTCATCACAATTTAATTAAATATCTTCTTTGCAATGCATTTAATGGTGTTTTGAGGGTGAAAATTGTCATTTTCTATTTTTCATGGATTTTCTTTTGTCGTAACCCTTATCTTTCATAAGAAATTTACGAGTTTTCGCCTTTTTCAGCCTACACGATGTTTGTTTATCAGCTAATTCCTCAATGTTACACATGGAATATACACAAGCATATGCCTGATAACCATGCAAAAAATAAAAGAAATCGGTCAAATAGGTTTTGAAAAATCAACGAACTCCCTTAACCCTGTTAAAATTAAAAAGCTATCTCCCTGAGCGGTTAAAACGCGCCGGACATAACCCCATAATATTCAAACTGTGTTTTCTTTACATGATAATGTTTTCCAGAGTGCATTTCACTATTTTGAGACACCTCGCGCAAAATGTTTGTTTTCGGTTGCAAATTATTATCAAAAAACCCTTATCTTTTTGTGCAAAAAAAATCTTGTTTTCTCTTATTTTGGGGCTAATGATATATTTTTACAGTATAACTAATCCAAATTAAGAATATAATAACATAAAAAAATGTTGTTTGCCACATTTAAGAATAAAAAGTGCAATTGGTTGAGTAGTTTTTGAAAATTAGGGCTTATCTTTCACTCCAGGCAGGCAAACATGAACTTGGTTGACCCCCCCCCCCCCCCTGGCAAAAAAGCCGAAATTAACTTAAAATATTCCAAAAATACCATTCTCTTTTCACTATTGTCTATTATTTTGTTTCAATGAATACTTAAAACGCATATTTTGCAAATCCGATATAATTCAACACGGATTTATTTGTAAAATTAACCCTTATCTTTTGTTGAAATTTTATTTTTTCATATATTTTTTGTCAAAAATGTTAATTTTTTTCGAATGTTTCTGTCAAAAAGTGTTAAATTAGACCGGATTTTGTTCGGTTTTCTTTAGTTCTACCCTTAAAATAAATTTTTGTTGTTTGTGTCTTAAAAATATCCAATCAATATCAAGTTACGACGAACCAGTGGAGTAGATTTTTCCTTCTAAAGACGGCCCAAGATTAAGTTTATCTTATTACGTAATAGTCCTAATTACTTCCGGGTACAAAAATCGACCGACAAACTAAAAGAAAACTATTTTGCAATATATACATGCAAAGAATGCAGGGCACTGACACACATTCAACGACTAAAAAATGCAAGAAATGGGTGCTATTATCCCGCGAGTGTGGTGTTTTTACTGTCAAAAAGCACTAAATGAATACCGAATTGGCCCTTTTAGCTTGACATATCATTTAAAGAATATTTTTCTCGATATTTGGTGATTAAGTAACCTAAAATAAAAACTCTAAGCGGACGAAGTAACTCTTACAATACCATTAATAAGAGAACATGCACTTATTTGCATATCTACCATTTAGGTATAAGGGAACTAATTCATTTTCCGTTATCGGCCATTATAACCTTTCCGGTCATAGCTCAGTCCAAGAGAATGCGAGAGTGTTCAAACCTGCCTTAAATTGAGGCCCGTTCATTTGCGCATGAAATGAATTGAAAATTAGTATGGCATGATCCCTTTTCTCTACGACTTTTTGGGCCATTTTTGAGATGACCCTTACCGCGAAGCGGTTTTTACCGGCCCCTAAAACAAATATATCCATGTTTATAAATAGCTTTTGGACCGGGAAAAAAGTTTAAAATCTTTAATTTTTCTATTGTATTTCATCAACAGATTATAATCGCTGAAAAATATTCAAACAATTTTGAATTTCAATAATATTGACCAATCAGAGATCACCTTCAACATTTGAGTATATGGACCGGAGTTTCCCTAAAGTTTTCTACCAGAGTGGTTGGAAATGAATTAGTTCCCCTAGACCATAAGCGTTATTGATTGTTGGTGAATATCTTTTACAAATTTGAATGTCACTTATATTGATCATGCATGGAGACCTTCATAATACAAATCGGACCAAAGCTTTACCAAATTGTATTCGCGAACCAGGGAGCCGTTTTACTAGGGAGCCGTTTTACGAAACTTCTTCCGAAAAAAAAAAATAGCCGTGAGTCAAAATCACAAATCGCAACTGGTGTTTTCTTTCATTTATCGATACTGCCTTGCATTATCCCATTTCATTGGAATCGTCTTAAAAAATCGATTCTAATGAGATGATACATGGCAGAATTACTTATTTAGCTTCTACTTTAGAAGTAGCTTTTATTTACGCAAAAAATAATCGTAAGATATTAAGTAAAATGCCCCTTGGCACGTTATATTAAGCTTCCGATCAATTTTTAACATGCGATATGCCGTAAGACCTTTGTTAATCTAGTCCCGGGATCCTCTTGAAATTGAGAATATGTAGAGGATAAACGTTTTTATTTCAAAGAGTGAACAACAAAATCTATATTTTCACGAATTGTGCAGCCATGAGTGAAACTAAAGCTTTTGTTTTTCACCATATTAAATATAAATCGATCTTAATAAAAAACAAACGATTACATTGTAAATCTATTCCCATAATGCAAAAATGAAACAAAACGTGACAAATTTAAGGTAAGTTTTCTAAAAGCGCGTCATTTTATGCGTGCCCCATATGCAACGTTCATGGTGACGTCACTTATTTGGCTCCGATTAATTGACGCCCGATAGGGCATTCGGAACATCACTCGGCCATTTCCGTAAACTACAACATACCTCGGATGTATGTAAGGCGGATGGGTATGTAACGAAATTGTACATTTTGTTAGGCGGAAACAGTGTAAGAAAAACTAGCGAACCGGCGCTATCTTTAAATTGATATTTCTTACAGTAAATGACGGCTGAAAAATCTTAATTTAGGAGAAAGACAATCATTCTCAAAAATAAGATTTTTAGCCGTTATTTAAGAATCTACAGTTATTTATATAAGGATATGACGGTTTAACGTCAGTGACTTCAAACGAGTAGCGTTGGCGATGTCGAACGTTTTCACTCAAAGTTTAGAAGGCTAACACCATTTTAACTGACGTCATCAAGTTTTTCCAAGGTTTTCCAGTAATTTTTGAAAATAGTCCGTCTATGTACATCCGAGGTTGATCGTGAGATTGGCCGAGTGGTGTTCCGAATGCCGATAGGGTGGGGTGAAATGAGCGAATGGAGAGCATAGGTTTTTGAATATTTCTCTTGTTAGGCAGTGAGTGTATCAAACGAGCCTGTGTGGGACATTTTCAATAATTTCAAATGTGGGCCAAGCAAAGACTCTGACCAGCCTGTGTATCTGCACTATCTGACCAGAGTTTTCGCTTTGCACTTTGTAAAAAGTTTGGACTTAGGGTTCAAAAGTGTCTTTAGAAAGTCAGGCAAATATCTAATTATTTTACGTGGTAATTCAAGGTTATTTAATGTTGGCCCTCCACGCACATGTAAAATTGTTGGAAATGTCATGCACAGGCTCAGACGATAATCTACCGTGTTTTTTTTTTTTTTTTTTTGATATTCCACGGAAATTACTAAAGAAATAACAGTATCAGAAGTAAATATTTCCAAGAAGTGCAAGAAACCAGGTGTTTCCGACATGTGGATGTATTTTCTTCAAACACTAAGAAGCAAAAAGTCTATAGATAAAGTAACAATGCAGTTTATTGAAATATCTGTTTGTAACCTCAAGCATTGGTAGATTTATACAAATTGATACACCATTACTTGCTAACAAACAGTATAATGACTAATAATGTTAACATGAAATGACATGGGCAAATAGACAAAATGGTGATATGTTGAGTACATGCGTGACGTCATCATCTGGCAGGTCCAATGGGTGAGCTATGATGGGTTTGTGTCCGTTCTAATCAACTTGGTGGGTTTAACCAAACTTCTGCAAAACAAAAATTAAAACGAAATTGGAATTTGCTTAGAATTGAAATCCTAGCACATCGTATTTTTCGTCTCTCGAAACAGAGAGCACACATTGCCTATAAATAACAGACGAACTATTTGTTGTTATTTGAGATTCTTTTTATAAATTAACACAGAGTGAGAATAGTAAAATAGTTTAAATTTGAACTTCCATTTATAGGTAATAGGTGACATAGCCTAAACTCAGAAATTTGCCGTAAAGTTGTTTCGAAAGCTAGCCCCAACGATTTGCTGGTTGTTTTATGTCCTTGATAATATATTTGGTATATGTTGTGACGGATGGATGGGACAAGCCATCCACCAAAACATCAGCTACAACAACAAGAAGAACATAAAACCATATATTTCTTAGCATGACAAGTCAGTAATACTCTTCGATTCTTTATCAACCCTTATCAAGGGCGTAACTCCCATTACGCAATCTACGCATGTGCGTAAAATAAACAATCCTCTGTTGAAAACTATCGTTGATAAATGATCATAACATCGAAACTACAGCTTATTCAAGCTGTAGTTAAGATGTTTTGATTATTCACCAACGCTCAAATCATAAAACGATTAAAGACGGGGGGCATTGGTCTTTTGTCACAGTCCTCATATATCGCCTTTAACCTATATATTCTTTAGTTGTCGTCTTCTGAGCGCGTATAAATTTCAAAAACCTAGGTACGCCTATGCTTTTAACCCTACCTTTCGTCGCATTCCATATCCACCAATTCCACCACCATAACTCGGGTATCCTCCGTAACCACCACCACCGTAACCCCCATTGAAACCTCCTCCATGACCATAACCCCCATTAAATCCTCCACCATGTCCATAACCCCCATTAAATCTGCCATTAAAACCGCCATGGCCGCCGTTCATGGGATAACCCCCGAAACCGCCTCCGCCGAATCCACCATTATAGTTGTTGTAATTACGCCGTCCTCCGCCAATAAATCCTCCACCAATAAATCCCCTTCGTCCTCCGATAAATCCGCCTCCGCCGCCTATAAATCCACCTGAAACATAGGAGACACTAGTTTCGAATTACATTGAGTGTATTTTTTCGTCTTTCACAAACGATTGTTCCAAACGGTCAACACATTTATTCATACCTTCAAAAACAAAGTTTCGCAGCGAGCTATTATGTATTCTTGCTTTTTAAATACTCACATCGCTGGACCGTCTCAAATTAGTATCACATCTTTTTTTTTTTTTTTTTTTTTGGTGAATGGCAAAACAAAAAGCCGAAGATAATGAAGGCCACTTTAACGTACACACACACACAAAAAAAACACGTCTATTGACAAGCTAATAAATTTTGGATCACTTGTACCGGCTGGAGTCACCCCGTCTGTAAACAGCAGACTTATATCTCGATGATTGTATAAGCTTTAGGCAAACTTAAGACAAATGACTAAAATGAAAAAAATATGCATATGAAAACAACAAAAGAAAATCTCTGTTAGAAATGTTTTTTAAGTAAAACCATGAAAACATTGCGTCCTATTCGCAAATAAAGATAGTCTTTTAGAAGTGGAGGACGCTCAAGCATGATTGTAGTTACTTACCCTTGTAGTTATTTGCTGCTGCCAACACCAAAACGGCGGCCAAACATAAAACCAGTTTCAACATGATTCTTTTCTGAAACAAAAATGGACAGAATGTGCGACAACAGTTTTTATCCATCACGGAAAAGGGGATCATCTTTGTAGTATACGGTAAGACTTGTTATAAAAGCCCACGCAAAGGACCACAAAAAAAAACAAAACCGGTCGTTTGAAGAAAATGGTCGCTAAATACACGTTTTGTTTACAAAATTAAATTGATTGAATATGAATAACATTGCGAAATTCTCAATAATCCTATGCTGTGAAAACTCAATAGAATCGTCTCATTGAGACGATTCTGGTGAGTTTTAACAACATAGGATTCGTTTACTATAATTTTTATACAAATGATATCTTCTTTTCGCAGATATTTCGATTTAAGGAAGGAGATTTTGAAAAACGGTAGCTTAATAAAAATGGTCGCTTTGTAAACGTAGTCGCTCGAGCAAAATTGGCTGCATATCCTAGTCAGTTTGCGCATTCGGCTAAATATAGAA
The DNA here is from genome assembly GCA_948146395.1 of Fragum whitleyi. NCBI lineage: Eukaryota > Metazoa > Mollusca > Bivalvia > Cardiida > Cardiidae > Fragum > Fragum whitleyi. The sequence continues at coordinate 52,416,123 of OX411555.1, forward strand.
TGATCAATGTACGTTCCCGAGTAAGTACTTTTGAAATGCGACCTTTGGTTGACCTGTACTGGACCCAATCACCTTTTTCGAATATTTCATTCACGGGGTTCTCTGATGGTCTTTCTTTCGCGTGACGTATCAAAGTTTAAAATGTAGATGGCCAAAACGTTATTAGCTAAGATCTTATATCTTCGCAAACTAAGGGATCTAGACACACGGTCTTTTATCTAACATTTATAATTGATCATAGATACCGTGAAATTAAGTGTGTATATATGAAAAAGATTAACTTTGGGCACGTATTATGAGTGTGATTCTTAAGCATAGCAATAACTGCTTTCTTCTAGCTCCGATTGCAATGATTTTGAATTACATTATCCTGATTTGAACCTGGCTCTCGATATGTATGCTGATATTTTATATCGGTTCTTTAATCTTAGATTATATACTCATCTGATATATATACCTTTTGATAAGTTCTGTCTTGTATGTTTATTGTATGTATGTTCTTGGAGACAATCCTTTAACTGGATTTTTTTAAACCAATAAAGGAATTTGAATTTGAACATTCGCAAAGAACATCGAGTGGCTACATGTAGAACCACTGGCTTGAAGGAATCAAGGAAGCGTTCAAAAGTAAGGAACAATACGGATCTTGGCTTGCAAAAAACAAGAACTAAAAATGCAGGTCAGACAAGATTGGAGTCCAATCGATCGGATATAAACTTAATATAAGCTTAAACCCACTGCTATCCAATTTAATAGCTTGGTAAACTTGGACTGGTTATAAAAGTAGTTTGCACCTAAAAACCGCGGCAACGGACTCAAGCCATGGACCTTCATGTCGCCAGTCGAGCACATATGCTACTCGGTCGACGAGACAGTCGATAGATTTGAATTAAACGATTGTATTTGAGCCTTTGCGTGACATTTCCAACAATTCAAATGTGCATAGTAAAGACTTTGGCCAGCCTGTGAATCAACACAGGCTGACCAGAGTTTTTCATATGCTCTATAGAGAAAGATACGGCCTTAACCCCTCTACAAGCAGTCAGAGATTTTTATACTTGCATTGTGTTTCTGTCCAAGTTGCCCAGTGTCTGCCTATAACAACCATATGAAATAGTTGGAGAAGTCACGCACAGGCTCATTTATGTTTAGAAAACTTCATTTAAGCAGTTTTTCGACATCACTACAACCAAAGATTTCACCAAAGCTACAAGCCGACCATTGTTAATCATTCTTCTATTTTTCGGTGACATAATATTATAATCAAATAAAACAATCAATTAAATTTAATGTTATATAAATCATCAAAATCATTTACAAAAGAAATACATATAATTCGTATGCTTTATTCTAAAACCCAATTACTATAGTTAAAATAAAACTGTAGTAACGAAGTTTAGAAACAACACCAACAAATAAGACACTTACCTAATGGCAGTTTCCAAGATGTGCGAATGTCCGCAGTGTGGTAGCCTGTTTTATATAGGCCTGTCACAAATTGTGGCGTCAAACCGTCTGATCATCACGTGCTTGTATGTGCCTCCTTTAACCCTTTCCTGTTTAACAAAATTTTGGACCTGTCCAAATTCAAAGGTTTTGCAGACGAAAATTTAGAGTGGATTTAATTTGAAAAAAAAAAAAACCCATTCAGTAGGGTAGAAAATAGTGTGGAAAAAGAAGAAATTGCTTGTCAGAAGCAATTTCTTTTTTTTCACAATGTTTTCTCAATCATAAAATCACAGGCACGTAAAAAGCAGGGATTAAACAGCAAAGGGTTAATCGGACTCTTCAATGTTCATTCCATTCAAATTTCAAACAGTTTGTAGACGATATTGAAAAGGAAATGGAAATTAAAACGGAAGTACCAAATATTGAAAATGTAGAATTTACCCTTACAAGCATTTTGCTCGTTTTTTTTTTTTTTTTTTTTTTTTTAATATTTTTATAACTCAATTTTTGGTAAACAGAAGGAACAAAATATCGGGGTTTTTTTTACTGAAAAGTGTTTTACAAGGAAATAATGGGTCATGGACTGACCATTATCTTCTGATTGGACGTATAATGTTGTCGATGTCTATGTCTGTTTCGATGTTTACGTTTTTGCATGGTCATTAGGCCTTGTTTTCTACTTTTGTTGGACAAACATTTTTTGAAAAAAAAATAGTGATTTAGACAATAATATTTGAATAGATAAATACAAAATAGACAAATAAATAAATAAAAGAAAGAAAATTACACATTAGGAAGGGATGAGTAGCGTTGCCTAACTTTCTCTGTTTGCTTATTGATACATTACTTTTTATATCTTATAACTATACAAATATCCGTGTGATAACATCCCGTATGATATTTTTTTACGATATCACATGGATATTTTTAGAACATTAATATAATGTGGCTATTTTTAGAACTAGCATTTCAGTAAGAAACATCGACGAAAACAAGACAAATAGAGTTTATAAATTAAATATAATACATACTAAGTGTATTGTGTGAAAAAATATCTAACTCGGTTGTGGGAATTGATAATTGTCTCGGCAGAGTCTCGACCATGATCAATTCTCCCAACCTCGTTAGATTATTTTCTCATACAAAACACTAAATACGTATTATATATTTCTCTGTTTGCTTATTGATACATTACTATTTTTTTACAATAGACAATTGAATAAGCTCCGCGTAAAGATCGATATGAAAATCAAGTTAAATTTGTTGATCACAAAGGTAACTATTTAGGAATACATCTAATGATCGATCTGAGACGTCTAAGTAATGCTTTTTTTAATGCAATTAGCTTATTTTCGTTCCTTCTTGGCTTCAATTAAAAATCAAATTCATGCAAAGCCTTAAAAAGCACATAACCATGGGCGTAACTAGAATTTTGAAACACATACTCACAAAGACTATAAGTTTTTTTTTTCTTTTTTTTAGATAGTTAAATGTCTGATTGAAGTTACGTAGACTATGCAGTTTCTTGTTACACAAAATGATGTATAATGAATCGACAAGGTCAAACAAACATATGCACAAACAAACAACTTGACAAAGACGTTTCAAACACTAAGGATAAAACACTAAGCATAAACCAAAAGTATAAACTAAATTCGCTAATTTGACCAGTGATTTGCACAAATGCACTATTATCACTGCTCATAAGAGCGAATCCTGGTTATTTGTATGAAGTGTGGTAAAGAAACATTTTGAGCGAAAATTATAAATAAAATAAAGTTAATAGCATAGGAACTGATGATAAAATATGCTTTTCTTTATTGACATTTTTTTTAAATTATCTCGCTTTGCATGATATAATAATAAAACATATAAATTACAGTGAATTATCAATTTTCGAATATTATTCTGAAGGTTACATCATATATGATATGGGGACAATGAAAAGTTAAATGCAATCGACTCGCTCCCACTTTTTATGATTTGAGCGTTGTTGAAATACAAAAACATCATAACTACAGCTTGAATAAGCTGTAGTTTCGATGTTTTGATAATTCGTCAACGATAATTTTCGAAAGCGATTTTATTTGTATTACGGACTTGCGTAAATTTCGTAGTGATAGTCATGCCCTTGATAACAGTATATTATTTTAAAGTTGTCTGACATCGGGTTGTATTTTCTAGCCGTGGTGTGATCGTTTCGAATCACACAAAAATAAATGCACAATATGCTATTTTTGTGATTTAAGCTACAAACATGAGCTATTTTCGACAATTAATCAAAGTTACTATGTGCGTATAAAGCTTTGTGTTTTCTGACATTGACAACTTACAAATTTAGTCAAAGAAATGACCTTTGTAAGTAACTTGTCAACATTTATATTGACCGAATACCACATGTCAGCTATCAAACCATTGGTCATTATGCGTCCGAAAAGAGCGATTTATGAAAGGATAAAAAAGGGGTAATAAACTCTATATGTCTGCTTACAAATAATCAGAATGAGAAAGGTCCATGAATTTAAAAATGGGTGAAAGATTGGTAGGCAACTGTATTTTGCATTGATGTCCACAAGGAAAGGTATCGAACCTAACTTTTATAACTTTTTGCTCGAAAGTATGGAATGACGTTAAGTGAAGAAAATTATGAAAACAATGATCTTTTTTGTTATTTAGATGTAAAAGATAAATATCTATTCACGCTGATGCGCGAATCCGCTTTGCGTATGCGTTCATATGCGAGATTGACCATTTTGGTTAGTGACGGACCGCATTTACCAACCATAAGATTTTTTTAAATTATTATTTATTGTCCCAATTGTGTACATATACATACAAAACATTAAAACATTTAAAACATACATTTATACACGACCATTCTAACAGGAATTAAAGATGAGACTGAATAAAACATAGTCATATAAACATTCAACTTTAAAATGTATTTAAGAGATGAAATTCGTTATTGAAAGATATGATTTTCCTTCAGTTCAAAGTCGAGATCGAAAATTTAAATTGAAACATTTTTATTATTTTCATTTTATTTCTATTATAATTAAAAGATGAAAGGGTCTGTCTTAAGATTAAGAAATTTAAATCACGCAAACCTATACCTAATATAATTCAGGAAGGAAAAAGGAAATTATTTGCATCATAAACGCCTGTACATGCATGTACATTTATCCATCCCTTCCATTCCAAAGACATCGTAATGAAAAACTAGCCCATGCGTGACTTGTCTAGTCTGACTAGCCCTGTGTTCAGAATGTAGAAACGTTTCGCGAGCGCTTTGAGATGATACCCCGCTTTGCACGTGCACATGCGTGCATTGCGAGGTATCATTTCGACAACACTGCGCTAACGTTTTCATTCTGAAAGCAGGGCTGAGTCTTCACTAAGTGTTAAGCAACTTTACCTACAGTTAACATTGTCGTGAAATTGACAAGGTTAACAATTTTTGAATTAATTTGAATGAGAGTGTGAAGCGAGGTTTGAGTGGATTTAAAGGGAGGTTATCCAATATCGCTATTTTTCAGCATGTACAAAATCAGCTATGTTTATTACCTACCTTAAATGAAATATGCATACAAGTTCTATGAATAGCTTCAAATTACTCAAAGAACATATGAGATGCTTAAAATTTCAATTATGTCAGTGAATTAAGCGATTTTTTAAAACTTAATTTATTTAGATATCGTTGTTGATTTTATCTGTTTCTATGAGTTTGGGGCGTTTTTGAATTGGTTGTGTGATTGTTTGGAATAAATGGATAGAGCGATGAGCGAGTGATATGGAATGGTTTTTATCGAAATGAATGTCAATTTCTATCCAGTCTATCTTATATCAATCCAGTCGAACGTGATGTTGAAATGTCATACACAGGCTCAAATTAAAAGAAATAATTAGTAAATGTAGTTCGTAAAATTCTTTTAAAGTAAAAAATCACAGTGTTTTGACAGCACTATTTTGTTTTATAATACTTCAAACTATAGATGTAAAAGTTTGAATGGGTGATCAAAGTTCAATTTTTGTCTGTACCTGCACCGATGAAATTGAGTTTTGATTACTCGTTATATCTTGTGTATGTATACAAAACTAATTTACCTAAGGGCCACAAAAATTTGCAGAAAACAATTGATAGTCATGTGTTCAGGATGTAAAAACGTTTCGCGAGCGCTTTGAGATGATACCCCGCTTTGCACGTGCACATATGTACAAAGCGAGGAATCATTTCGAAACGCTTCGCTAAAGATTTTATCCTGAACGCAGGACTGGTATTTCTCCTATTTAGTCATTGAGAATGCAGTAGGTTTGTGGTTCAACCTATGGTCAGGAGGGCATTTAACTCTCTAATATGGTATTCACCAGCAAGATTTGCTTGTTCATGACATTATTTGCATGTTTAACCGTGTCTGTCCCGAGTTGGGCTAACTCAGTCGGTATTCAATTGTGCTGGCAGCCTTAGAATCGTGAGGTCGATTCTCAGCTCGGCCGACACTCAGTCCGATACATGACAGAAATTGTGGGAAAACAGTCGTTTGTCTCCCACCAATTCGTGTAAGATAAGAGAACGCCTTAGTTGGATATGCAGTTGGTTGCTTCTATGTTGTGGTTAAACCGGCGAGAGTAACATAGAAAGCAATTGATAGGTGCAGAGGGATCCGAAAAATAACTGCAATTATGTTAAAGCTGCGTTACATGTAGTATACCAAGGGAACCGAATTACGAAAGCTACTTATAACCTCACTGTGCAATTGGAAGTTATATAATTAAGGACTTTAAATTAAATATCAATTAAGAATTCCGGGAACGAACAGTTTCATTTAATAGTAAGAAATGATTAAGGATGATATGCTTGATATGTAATGTTTGGAAAATTCGATGAAGCATTGGTATCGTTAAGCTACTTCTGACTTAAAAACAACTGTTCAACATGGACTTATTTTCTAAATATATCGTAATCATTCTTAACATCTTGGATGAGCAACCAACGTCCCGTAACTACAGATTTCCCCAGGCTCAAGTTACGGGGCTTGGATTGGCCATTGAGTAAAGCTGTACTTACGAAGATTTACTTACCTAATAACGATATGTATATATATATATATTCAAAACCCTCGTACCTTCAGCTTATATTAAGCTGTAGTTACGAGTTTCAGAATGACGTCGATGATAATCCGATTCTACCAGTACTTTTACGACCTGTTTTTTTAAAGTATCAACATCGGTTTACACTGTTAAAGTGCATTACTACTGAAACGTTGCGGAACTATTTCGGGTCCACTACCTTAAATCAAACGATTTATTTCACACTGTAAAACTCAAAATATGTGTATCTTTTGAAAATAAGTTTCACCGAAATATGAAGTTACGCTTCCGGACAACTACTGGTCTATTTATTACTTTCACCATCGTGTTTGCAGTACAAGGTAATTGGATTTTTTTATTATATTTTGCTCCCGTCTCTTGTAGCCAATCAACTGGAAAGAATAATTCGAAAATTCAATTAAATGTATTTAAAACAACCGTCCTGCGTTATGAATTAAAACGTTCACCAAACGTTTTAAACCGATTTCCCGATTTGCACGTGCAACCACGTGCAACCACGTGCAAAGCGGTGAACCATTTATAAAAAAATGAAAACGTTTTTATATTACGTTATGCAGCGACTTATTTTGTCATCTTAATACCATATCTTGCTGGTAGATACATGAAATAAGAATGTAGAATGATTATTCTTGATACAGAAAAAAACTAACATTGTGAAATAATCCGAACAAGTGTCAGCCGCGCAAAATTGGATATTGCAGACAAAATTTGAAAGAGCAAGATCCTCTTTTTGAACAGATAATTAGCATTCATTCTGGCTCTGATGGTCAACTGTTTTTATATGTTTGTAGCAAAATGCACTGCACCCAGACTTTTTTTCTTTTCGGAAAATAATGTACATTGGATCTGAAGTCACGTCATCGAAACCAGTCCAATGTTTACCCACAACAAAAGGATTTGAACAGACACTACCCGTTCGCTTGGTGGCTCCCCCTTTTTAAGAAATCTTGTTTTATTTTAACAGCAGAGTATAAACTATCTTGGAGGAATGCCATAAAACGCTGTGGAAAGGAAGGGAAGCGCTTACTATCCGTAGAAGAAGCAATAGAAGATATTTATACTACCCACAATGGGAAAATTACTTCGTTCAAATGGACTGCGGAATATATAACGAACATAAGATTAACCAATGGGACGTGTATGTATATGCCTTCATAAATTCTTTTACGTTTGGATGTTGCGTGCTTTACGTCGACGTTTAAGGTAGCTGCGGACACATAGAGGGCCATTTTAAGTCCAAAGTTTAGATTGTCTGCAAATCATGCCTAATGCGATCAAACTTTACGTTGAAGTACCCGCTTTCATATTTCGGTCATAAAAAGGAATTTCATAATGTAGAGTTGACGTCATGACGTCATCAAGGGGCCGACCCCTGTTTTAGGGGCCAAAATTAGTAATTGTCCATTTTTTTCGGAAATAATAAACCGATTTTCATCCCGAAAACGCCATTTGCTTCGTTTAAAGACGCCGGATCTTATGTTCTATTGATATGAGGATATTAGTGTAAGAAATACAATTAAATGTAACGCACTAAATGTTAATGTCTTCTGTGTTGTTATTTTCGAGTACAGTCACTGAAAATATTGCCTTTTTTCTCGAAAATTTGTCCGGTGACCTATGCTGAAATTTAGATATGTTGCTGCCAAACCATTCCGCTGAAGAAATTTGAAATAAAAAACATGTGTCTTCGGGTTAGATTTTTTGTAAAATTCGATTCCGAGAAGATAACGCAATTCAGATGATATTTCAACGTCGCGTCAAATGTTCACAAAAACTGCCTTTTTAAATGGATAAAACTTAAGTGATTTTTTTTCATTTCTTAAATTTCACATTCAGACTTGATACTTTTGAACCCTATATTTTACGATAAAACTAAATCTCAAATATTTCAGAATAAGTTATTGCACGGAGATTGGCGCCAAATAAGCATAGTGCAGATGGTTTTAGTGCGACGTCGAATCCGACGAAAACTGTTCCAACAATTTCACAAAATCGAATTTAATAAAAAATCTAACCCGAAGACATATCATTTTTATTTGATTAATGCAAAGCATATTCTTTTCGCTACAAAATAACAAAAAATCAGCATAGGTCACCGGACGAAATTTTGAGAAATTTCTACTTATTTACAAAAAATGAAATGAAAAAAGGAACGTCAAATCTTAAAATTTGTGAAAAAGTTAGCGTTTCGGCCCTATATTTCTATTTGAATGTGCACAGAAATTAAACGAATATCTCGGGAGTTCTTGGACTTTCAAAATGAAACTTTTTTCGTGAAAATCGGCCGATTAATTCAGAAAATATTTGCAAATATTGATTTTGGCGGGTCAAAAAGGGGTTGGCCCCTTAATGACGTCACGACGTCAAATGAACGAGCTTCAGACCCTTTTCATTGCGTGTTCGCTAATTCTCGCACTTCAAATACAAATATCAGAAATTATTGTGAGATTTTAAGAAAGTCAAAAATTCGACTATGTTATCTGTCCGCAGTTACCTTAAACACCGAAACAGAAAAACAGTCATAACTTTTCAACAGATGTCAAGCATTTAGCAATGATTAACTTGAAATTATTAGGAAAACAGGACCTACAACTTGAAATGCACAGCCAAAAGTGTTGTGAACTATGTCGCAATCTTCAAAAGAAACCGAGATCAAGTCATAAAGAAACTTTAGATTTGTCAGTCTTTAAAAGGTAATTCGTTGTCTTTGGATGTTGCATGTCAATCGGTTTCAAGCTTTGATCAAATAAGATTCTTTTACAAATGGGAGAATTTCTGACAAAAATTGATTTGTCTTGACACCATTGAAATGGTCGTGTAAAAACATCTCGGCATTTTTGACAAAGCTATCAACCTCAAATGTCTTGCTGGAATTGGGCCCTTTTAATTGTCAAAATCGCTTACTTGAGATAAAAATTTGCCCCTGAGAAATTTTGTCGCAACAGTTTTAAGGGTAGCCTGATTAAACCGATGTTATTTGTCAGAGCAGAAATCTCGCGAGAAATTTTCTCATATAAAATTTTGCCCAGTTGGTCTGTGCTCAATAAAGAATAATTCTGTGGAACGCGTATGCACAATATTGACAAGAATTTATCGAGTGTCAAGTTTTAATTTTTGCTCAGTATACTCCATTGTCTCAAATGCATCGTATGTTTCATATTTCCAGATATATCTCTAAAGAGACATTAAATTGATAAAATCCTCTGAAAAAACTTTCAACCATTATCAGGCTATTCACGGGCTTTGCTTTTCGTTAACGTGACATTTTTAAAACTGTCGCCTATAGACTCATTAAGTCATAACTCTTCTGTGTATAAAAATACATTGTATAGGGCATTAAAAATAATAATGATTTTTTCCTCTTTCCACAGTTGATGATAAAAGTTCGTGTGGTTATTATGTTCTCTCGGAAGCCAAAGAAGCTGACAAAATGAACCAAAAACCTCCTATGCGTTTTGGAAGCTGTACAGAGGAAAGATACTACGTAACGAAAAACGAACGTACGTGAATAACCGTTGCTGTAAAAAAATGGTCTGATAAAATGACTTCATGCATGTAGCCCTGCGTTTTGGGTGACAAAACGATGCCAATTATTTGCCAATTAAACCCCGCTTTGCACGTGCTACCCCGCGTTGCACGCGAGTGCACGTGCAAAGCGGGGTTTAATTGGGAGACAATTTGCACAGTTTTGTCATCTTGAACGCAGGGCTTGTTTATTTTATGAACGTAAAATTAATTCCATAAGTGGTGACTACAACCTCATATTCAGTCTGGGTTTTCGATAATTGTACCTTCAATCAAATAACATACCGGCTCAGATTATGAAAAGTTATTTGCCTCCAAAAATACGGTCACAGCCATAAAATAAAAAGCAAACCGTTTTGTTGGAAAAGGGGGGGGGGGGTTAATATCGCAACTTAAGCATCTTAAGCTGTAGTAAGTTGTTACATTGTTCAAATTGCCAAGTTTTTGTTTGAATCAAACTTGAGGGAAGTGACAAAGGTCAACGGTAAAAACTCTATAGATGGGACATTCGATTTTTTTTATTGACAACTGTTACGTACAGTTAAGAACATCGTGAAATTGAAAAGCTGTATGATATTGGAATGAGTTTTGAATGAAATTAAATGATTATGTGGAGCGAGTTTTGAGTGAATTTAAGTTGAGGTTATCCGATATTGCTAATTTTGTTCAGGATGATCAAAATTAGCAATATTTATAACATCCCTTCAATAAAATAGGCATACAAGTTCTATAAATATCTTCCATTTTTCTTCAAAGATCTCTAAAATGCTTTAAATATATACGGGAGTGTTTTTCCATCTTATTTGTTGTTGATACGTTCTTTTTCAGTGAGTTTGGAGCGTTTAAGGATAGTTTTAGTGAATGTTTTGAGTGAATGAATTGAGCGCTGATTGAGCGATTTTTAGTGGTTTTGATTGCGACGAATGTCAATTGCACAACATTGTTAACTTAATACAATCAGTGTAAATCATTTGATTTATCTAATTTTGTTATAGCGCGGTTTTGTAGACCCGAATCTGACTCCAGCTATTTAGACAAACAAAAATCTGATTATTACCAAATGACATTGCACGTGCTTTCATATGAATGAATAACACACTGCATTGAACGAAATGTATATTTTGTTAATTGATAAAATATGTCGCTAATTGTTATTTAAGCATAGTTTCCACAGAGTTCAAATTCGGGTCAAATAAACCAAGGTATATATGCTGTTCATTGAAATTCTACAAAAGGGTGTTTGTTTTCTCCCTTTTCATTTTCTTTTGTCACCACATTGCCTATCAACCATTGAATGGTTTCGTTTGTTGTTCTGAGATTATCCTGTTATGATATATTTTATTCGAATATGTGCTTGTCATAAAAATTCTAAGATGTGTTTTAATTTTCAATAATGATAAAATTTACTACAAAATGTTACAAAAAGTCAAACCAAGCAATACTATCAGCGTTTCGTCTGTTGGGAAAAATTGCAAAATACATTTTTTTATAAAGAGGAAAAAATCATTAATAAAAGGAAGTAATAACGAAGTGCCTATTTTTGTCTTATTTTAGAAATAATAAGCACGGAGAAAATACCATGGGCAGAATTTCTAAAGAAGGGATGCCTGGGCTGTAGATTCAGCTCAAAAGGAGAACCAGATAGTACAACTTACTGGGGCATGCATTTGCGGCGAATATTCAGAGGAAACTTCAGGAAACCACGTATGTTCACCATGCTATAGATCCACAAGTGTAAGTGAGTGATCAAGGATCAATTTTGTCTATACCTGTATAGACAAAATTGACCTTTGATCACTCACTCTAAATTGCGGAACTATATATGTATTATCAACACAATCTTTGTCTGACAAGGGTGCCTTTTAGACCTGAAACTCAACGATATGAACTGATTCCAAATTACTTTCCAATTTATTTTGTTCTCAGATTCTCAAAAGTTTGAATAGCAAAAAAGATCACAAATGGAATTTTAAATTTAAAAGTTGCCTGGATGGTTTGACATTGCCAATATATTGATTATTCTCACACATTAAAAAGGGAAATTCTTCCTAAATATCCTTTGTATTACAGTAAGTAGCATCGTGAAATTGACACTCACCTCGATCAAAACCATTCCGATCACTCAACCAGCGCTCCATCAGTTCATTCCAAACACTCACTCAAACCCTTCAAAAAGGCCCAAAACAAAAACGTTGAAAACATGAAAAAATGTTCATATCGATCGTCATGTCATTGAAATCGATGAGATTTTTCCCACAATGTTATTGGCTTGTGATGGGTTTAAAGCGTCTAACTTGTCAGTGAAAACACACACACACAAAAAAAACAGAAAAGAACGCAGATTTTATTAAATGGTGGTAAAATCAGTTACACGATCGCTAATTTCGTCAAATTGGACAAAATTATGTATATAGTATTTATCACTGTGATAAATCATTCAAAATTCGCTACACACACTTATTCAGATTCATTCCAAAGTCACTCAAAATCATCCAACTTGTCAATTCCACGATGTTATTAATTGTACAGCAAGGGACGACTGTTGAGCGTTTTTTTTTTCCAACATATTTTTTTCAAAGAATGTATTTTTGAATCCTTTTCAGCAAATCAAAAACTTTGCGTGGCGTTGAACGGACCAAAAGTAGTTTATCGTAACTGCAGCGACGAAATAGAGTTTGAATGTAAACGTACAACAGACGAAGAATTTCTTGACGACGCAAACATACGCAAAACTGGAAATCAGCAATCCTCGAAGGTATCTGAGAGATCGCGACTTAAAATAAAAAAGAAAGAAACATTGACCAATCAAATTCTTCAAATATTCTGAAACGGAACATTTACCTTCGTCCATTCCAGTCATAAATGATTTGATTTTAGTTGAGTCCATAAAAAATCGTGCATTCTTGCTGGCTGAAAAGTTGGTGTTATTTCTAAATGAAAACAGTGGAGTTCGCAGCTTTTTCGTGAGTTTCTGCCAAATTAGTTCCATGAGGAGTCTTTTTCTTTTATTGATAAATCTTGTCAATTAAAATGAAATCAATTTATTACATTTCGAATTAATTGAACCTGGGTCTGATAGTGATGTGTAAGAATACTTTGTCAGACATAAATGATCTACTTATACTTATAACCATTAAAATGTAACCAAGAAATGAGGGTTAAATTTCTTATTGTTGTTCAATTTAGCATAAGACATCTGTCGTATTAGTCCCAGCATCTGATGAGAAATATTTCATGCATCACTATTACAAGAAGAGAAACATTCATTCCCTGTAGTTTAATACCTACATGACTTTATACCACCACTCAATAAGACACAAGCTGAATTTAATGTTCCGTAAAAGTTCTAACAGAGCCCCATGCTCTAACTTATGTGATTTTACAAAACCTTGAAGCCTCTAGTAAAAGCCAATCCCTACCAATTCAGATCACAAACAATTCAACACAGGATTTATGCACTCGACTAAGAACATGTAAATATATAGCATTTTTGGCTATATTTTAATCGTCTTAACAAATATCGATGGCTCAGCGTGAAAAATTGCAAATGCCTATATGTTTACAGGCTGTTACAACTCTTTCGCACATAGCCATCGATATGTCGTAACCTCTTATTAAGGTAGTGGAACCGTTAATTCCGCAACATTTCGAAACTCATTATCTTTCACAATGATGACCGAGGTTTCTTAATGAAAATCATTAGGAAACCTCGGTAAACACTGTTAAAGTTCATTACTTCCAAAATGTTGCGAAACTACTACGGGTCCACTACCTTAAAGCCCATCACTTTCTAATGGAAATGCAATGATTCTATTAGAGATTTCACTGTAGTCATTTGTCAAAAAAAAAAAATGTTTGCCTCCTTTTACTTTCGCTTTTCCAAGGAAATCTTTCACTGGAACCACTCTGCTCTGTCCATAGATTCCAAAGCCTTCTCTGAACATATCTGTACAGCAAATATTACCTTTCTTTGATTTGATCAAGTGATTCTCATACATTTGTCGGTTCTCTTTAATTCCTGAATTTATCAATTTCATATTAAATTAAAATTTATTATTGTCTATCAAAAACTTGGGGAGTCTTTTGCAGATTTTGTAAGTGAACAAGAATAATTGTTAATTTAGGTTCAAATTTCTTTGGGACATGACTTTAAACTAAAAGAAATGTCAAAGGAATGGATCGCTGTACACCATTTGGTAATTGGTGAAATAAGCATTAAGGTTATGTTTAATACCAAGAGTTACCACATGTAAAACAAAGCAATCTGACCATCCTGAAGGCATTCTTTGACAGGAGTATATGAAACTCTTTAGCTGTTATTGATAGGTCAAATATAGTCTGTTTGACTTCTACATGGACCAACATTTCGCCGAAAATCTCAGAATCGAATTAATGGAACGTTTTTGTTCTTGTCATATCATATTGTCGATCTAATACCATGAAAAATGTGTTTTTTCAGAATTTTTTCATGTAAACTAATGCTCTGTCCGTCCGTCTAAATGTTAACTTCTAGTCTGTCATGCCTTCTTGTGTCCTCATAAAACAGAACAGAACTATCTAACCAAATATAGCTATGACTTGCATAGGGGGCCGAGTCAAAAGTCTATGATTTTAAGTGAGTCGTTTAAGTATAAAAACGAGTATTTTTATTAAAAAATAATTTTGTCCAAGATTTGTTCATCCTAAGGATATCACATCTGAGTATATTCTCTCTTAGTTCAAAGACCATTTGACTAGATAACCGATAATTGCTTGCATCTATACTGAGATGAACCCAATATGCACATATTTAGACCAATCAAAAAGCAGGCGAGTAATAACGGTACAAATCACGTAATGTTTAAATTTTAGACCACATGAACGTCAATATGCTAATAAGCATGTTCAAATTGATTGATTGAATCGAGTTTTACGCTGCTTCCAACAATTTTTTAGTTATATCGCGGCGGCTGGATCACATAACAATGGATTCCTGGTATTTCTCTCACCAGTACAACCATCACATCCTTTTCTGGCCTCGTGCTGCTATCTCACATAGGTCCAATTAGCATGTTCAAATAAGGAATAATGGACATTTCAAGTGTCAAATGTTTAGTATAAAAGCACTTGTTTTTATTATATGTTTATATTTTCTTGTTACTAAACAGCCCTCATCAGCCCTCCGTGTTTAAGAGCGGAAAATGCGATAATATTAACTTTAACTAGATAGACAAAATCATTATTTTGAAATCATTTTATTATCAAAAAATATTTTTTGGAATGTTATTAAGAAGAAATATAGATTTTACTATCTACAAATCCTTCATCCAAACGCATTCAAATGTTGGTCCATATAGAATTCAAACGAACTATTACTAGTTAGCATATCCACGACACCTTAGAAGCCAATAACAGAAATGAGCATGAAGAAGATAGCAAAGTTGAGATAGATAATTTATTTGTCTAATATATTAAAGAGGAAATGAAAATGTACATGAAGGGAAAATGGGACCACTTGAGAATGCAAAGTCAAGAGAATGCCGAAACAGCTACCTAATGACAACATTTACCCAGCCAATAGCCGCATATCCAGCCTGCCATTGTCAATTTTCGCAAATATCATAACTTTTCTTTCAGAAAATTTGCCTAAGAATAGTTAGGATTACAGCAAGAGATTAAGTTTATTTTAGGAGTTATATTATAATAATTTCATGATTATTTATGGATATGCATATTAGATAATTTGTATAAATGACAAAAAATGTAACCATTTGCCTAAGCTAAACTTTGATTCTGTTTCACTGGTCTAAAACAGATAAATTCTTGGAATTGACTTAATTCATGTATGTGATTAAGACTTTTTTTTGTGATTTTCTCCTATTTGGTACAATTATATGAATAATCATAAGAATGCAGTGTTATGGGCCAGCAGAAGTCAAACAAACACGATTTACAATATGATAATTTTATTAACAAAATCAAACAACAAAAACTTGAAGACAATATATAAGCTACTTATCTCTGTTAATAAGCAAAAGATCTGGCCGTATGCAAATATTCTTTCAAAAAATGTTTTCAATAATCCAAAGGTATTAAGTGTTTAATAGTCCAACCATATACCAAATCCACAAAATTAAAAAAAAATCAAATAAATCCAAGAAAAAACATGCAACCAGCACCTTAGGAGGTTGTCTCACAAAGGCAACCACTGCTAGAATATTCTATCATCTTGTTAAAGAATAATCTAGTTGTTTTAGTGATGAAAATAAAAAATATGTCATACATGAAATAAATAACTTTGCATGTACTTTCTAGAAACTTGGAGAATAAAAGATTATATAACTTGACCAGTACATGCGTACCCAATATGAAGTAATATGACAGTATTTAACAAGGCATACTCAGCCCTATTACACATCCCCTCTTAAAAAAGTTTGCTTGTAAATGAAAACTTAATCTACTTTTTTTTTAGAACAAAAATGCTAAAATACAATAAAGAACGCAACATTTTAACACAAAATTTATACTCAATTAAAACGACAATTGCACTCTTGAAAGGGCATCAGCAATTACATTGCCTTTACCCTTAATATGTTAAATAATTATGTCGTATACCTGTCATAATAACCCATATCTTGTCAATCTTTGGTTTTTGTTTGACATTTTGTGCAAAACTGTAAGAAGATCATGGTCTGTATTAATGAGAATTGGCTGAACAGTATCATTTAGATATACATCAAAATTATTTTATGCTAATAATAATGCAAGACATTCTTTTTCTATTGTAGAATAGTTCTTCTGACAACTTGTAAGTTTCTTTGAAAAGTTTGAAACAACCCTATCATCATCATTTTCTGGAAATAAACAGCCTCGACCCCTACATGACTAGCAATTTAAATTGCTTTGTGAAGTCAGGGGTAAAGAGAACAGGACCCCTAACAAGAATTGGCTTTATCTTTCGAAAGGATTGATCACAATCCCTGTTTTAATCAAATTTAACTTTCTTTTTCAAAAGGTTGGTAAGAGGACCAACAACCGCTGAAAAATTTGGACAATTTTTCTGTAAAATACTTTCAATCCTGGAAATCTCATCAATTCTTTCTTGTAAGTAGGAATCGGACACTCTAGCTTCTACTTTAGTATCAAGAGGTTTAACTTAACCATGACCAACTTTATGACCTATATATTCTACAAAAGCTTTACAATTTCTAATTTTCTGCAGAACTCACACAAAATCCGAAGCCAGGTCTAGCCTGGTGTCAGCGTCATCTATATATGCTTCGCATCCTTCAAGGTTCTGTAGTATTGAATGAATCGTACTCTAAATGTGGCTGGGGCATTTTTCATACCGAAAGGCGTAACCTTGTATTCAAAGAATCAATCTGGGTTGGCAAACGCTGAAATTTATTTAGCTCTTTCTATCAAGGGTACCTGCAAATATCCCTTCAGTAAGTCAAATTTGCTTACAAATTAAGCACTACCAATTTTGTCTATGCAGTCATCGAGTCTGGGGATCTGGTACGGGTAAGTTTTTGTGACTGAATTATCTTTTCCAAAGTCCTTACAAAATCTATATGTCCCATCTGGTTTTGGAACAATAATACAAGGTGAGCTCCAATTACTACATCTAGGCCCGCTGTTATTTTCAAGCTTGTATCGAATTTCCTTTCGCATATCCTGGAGTTTTATAAGATTTTGACGATATGGGTGCTGTTTCGGCAAAGCATCGCCTACAACAACACCATGAACTGCAGCGTTGTTTTTGTTTGAAAATAAGTTGAAACTCATAGATCAACTGGAGCATTTCTTCTGCATGGTATTCATTCAAATGACCTAGTTTTACACCGGGATTTGCAAGAATTTCAGAGTTCTTCAAACGGACACTTTGGTTAATATCTTTTTTACATGTCTCTGAAGTATGTTCATTTTCATCACAAAAAAAAGACTTAACATTTATTAAATCAACAACTGTTGTTTTTTTTTTTTCAGATTTCCGGTCACTTCTTTCAAAATATTCTTTTAACATGTTTATATGACAAACTCTCTTTTTCTTTTCGTCGACCAGCCCTTTAAATATCACAATTAACATTGCTTATCTTGCTTTCAACCTCATATGGACCAAAATATCTTGCTTACAGTAGACGATCAGGAAGAGGTAAAAATACAATAACTTTATTATTTTAAAAATCGATTTTTATAAAAACTCGATTTCTTGCATTTTTGTCATACCATGTTTTCATGTTGTTTTGAGAACTCTTTAGATTTTGTTTGGCTGATTTACAAGCATTGAATACATTGTCCTCAAAATTAGAATCAAATTCAAAAAGATTTAGGTCACTAGTGTCAGTCAACCATTTCTCATTAAATACCTATAACGGCCCGATAACAGTAAGACCAAATACACGTTCAAATGGACTGAAACCTAGTGATTCCTGAATGGACGGCCGCGCTACAAAATGCACAAGGTAAGCCCCTTCATCCCTGTCTTTTTCGTAATGGTAACAATATGTTTTCAACATAATCTAAAGGGCTCCTTAAGATTCAGGGTGGAATGCAAAAGATTTATACTGCCTAATACCTAACTCATGCTTGACCTGCAGAAACACCCCGACATAAAATTTAAACCCTGATCTGACTGAATAGCCTTAGGGGCACCTACAAAACAGAACAATTTAGTAAGGGCCTTAACAACGGTCTGTGCCTTAATATTTCTCAGTTGGATAGCTTCAGAAAATCTAATTGTTGTGCACATAATAGTGAAAATAAACTGGTTCCCAGATCTACTTTTCGGTAAAGGCCCTACACAGTCCACCAATACTCGACTGAAAGGCTCCCCAAAAACCGGAAAAATATTATTGGAACAGAAGGAAGACAAGATTGTCACAATTTAGACACGTTTTTCTCAATGTAGGCCAAATAAAAATGACCCGAAACTCTATTTCAAGTTTAATTTATACCTAAATGACCTGCCATAGGTGTGCTATTAGCCAGACTCATTATGTTATTCCGAAAAACTTCTGAAACTACTATCTGGTGAACGAAGCGCCAAACTTCATAAGAAGGTGCATCAGGTGGTCGCCATTTTCGCATGAGGATGCCTTCTTGTAAATAGATACACTCACATCAGCTACATCTGATGGAAGCGCCCTCTTGTTTAGTTGGATGATATCTTGTTTCGGGTCCCTTTTCTGCTCATAAAGCAGCTGATCCCAAGGGTATCCTTGCCTTGGTTTGGTGATTAGACGGATTTGTCTGTGGGTACACTTTGAGAGTCGCCTGTAAATACTGACGCTCTGGTCGTACTGGCATTAAAATTGTCATCAATTGTTAACATAAATGTATCACTTAGATCTATATCATAAACGGGATCATTTCCATCTTTAACTTGAAGACTTTCATCCAGTGTCTTGTGCTTTCGCTTTCTAGCCATAGCTCTGGTAACAATACATGCTTGGTACAATTCTTTATCATCATCATTATCATCATCATCATCATCATCATCATCCAATTCGACATCAGATGCCATTTTCTCACAAACTATTGGGTCAGCTACAACTTTCGACCAGCTAAGTCATTCCCTAACAACATGGCAACACTTTAAACAGGAAGAGTAGGCCTAACACCTACAACAAGTTGTCCAATAATCAAATCTGACTTAAAATAAATTCTATGAAGAGGAACTTCAATGATACCTAGCTCCACACCCTGTAGTTTAACTGATCTACCAACAGAAGTTTGCCCCGAAAAAGGCAATTATCCTTTTAACAACAAAGTCTGAGCAGCACCAGTATCTCCTAAAATCTGAACACGTAATATTTCGCTAGAATCATCGAGTGAAACTTATCCCTTGGACAAAAACGGCTTACGATGATCCTCCACAGAATCATCAAAACTGGACTTCGAACCCTGAATATCAGGCGTATCAGAACAAATCAAATCTAAGGGTTTCCTATCATCTCAAAGAGCCGCACAGGCATTACTTTGTAGACTGCTAAGGTTATTCTTATTCTTAAGCTTCCAACATTCAGCAATGAGATGACCTTTTTTCTTACAGTAATTACAATTAGGAAATGTCCCAACCCGGGAAGATATTTCAGAGCGTAATGACTTAGGCTGAGACAAATTCTTAATTCTTTTTAATTCAAATATGCGTCGTCTTTCTTCTTTTTCTAGTTCTAAATTGACTCTTTCCAACATTAATCTTTCATCTCTTTCTTCTTTTTCTAATCGTAATCTTTCTTCTCTTTTTCTCTCTTCTCTGTCTAATGTCTCTTTTTGAATATATATTTCAAGTTTTATTTTCTCTAATTCTAACTTATACTGAAATTTGGACATTTTACTTTCACTTTCGGCTTCCTCAAAATTATTATATTCGAGATCATTCTCATCTTAAAGTTTTTCAGCTACTTTATTTTTGCTTTTTCATAAAGGATCTTACATAAAGCTTAAAATGTGTACCAATTTGAATCAACACATACTTTTTTTTAAAAACATCAAATATATCTACGGTTGGTGATTTAAGAAATAATGTAACCGAAAATACAACGGTTGACAATTACTGGCTTAACTTTCACTCAATTAATAAATCGACTTTCTGTATAAATGATATTCAACTAGTTAATAATACAATAGGTTTATCCGGAAGCAGCCCCCAATTTGTTAAGGACCAACAGAAGTCAAACAAACACGATTTACAATTTGATAATTTTATTAACAAAATCATACAACAGAAACTTGAAAACAAAATATAAGCTACTTTTCTCTGTTAATAATCCAAAGTACCCAATATGAAGTAATATGACAGTATTTAACTAGGCATACTCAGTATCATAACAGTAGATAAGTTTAATTTCTTATATATTCTAATACTACATGTAAGACAACAAAAAGCTTTAATTGCTATCAAACTATATAATTAAGGATAATTATATTTGAGAATTGAATGATTTGTACGTACAAATGAATCAACTAACATCGCAAGTGACGTCAGTGTTTGTTTTCAATGTGTGTGTGTTGCAATTATACTTTTAAATAAAATGCGAATAGACCACTGTTGAAATTAGCTCAGTTGGTAAGACACTACCTACAGGAAAGAATAATTTATGGGTTCGAACCTTTATAAGGCTTAATATTTTCTTTTTTCATTCTCTTAATTAAAGCAAAAAATAATGACAAAAAACTGTATATAAAAATTCCGGAATGCTGTTGCCATTTCCTAGGCCATGAAAGTTTGCGTGATTATTTTTTTTAAATTCCATGGGAAGCAGATTAAAGTGGGATAAAATAAGTTGTTGTACCTTGTTTTCCTTTCATGATACAACGAATTTCTTTAACTTTATTCAAAAATTATCTAAAGAAAGGCCGTGAGGTCTAAAAAATGCTAACAAAATCTTTTCAAATTTTTTTTCAAAAAGATTTCATTGTTACAATATTTCAAGTTTGTAAACATAAAAATGACAGAGTAGGAAAAATGCTGAATTATGGTAACTCAGAAAAGGAGGAAGAGGTGTAAATTATATTTAGCGCTGAGTATAAATGAAAATTAATGAAAAAAAACAGAATGAAATTTGCAGATCTAAAAGAGATACGATCCACTGACGTTCAATAAGAACAAGTCAAGAGATCACGTCCCTGTCTACAATCCACTTTAGTTATTTTTTCATGCGTCTGAGTTATGTGTGTTTTACTGTAATAAAATATTTAACGATTAATTTAACGGTTAAATTATAAACAAAGTATGACGTCACTTGCAATGCTGAGCGGCAGGGCCCTACAAAGCCATTCTTGAAAATAATAATATTAAGGGTGCTTATTAACGAATATGCACGTTTGGATAAACATCATTAATGGCACTTTAGAAGCATAAGTCTAAGCTAGCATTTTATAGATTTCTCTGTGGTCTAGGGTGAAAAAAGACTAAGAAAAGTATAATTTCATAAACTTTTTTTTATTTTTTTGATTTTCTTGTGTTTTTCATGCCCTTTCTTAAATATCTATTAACATACACAATAATGTTATAAATTGCATATTCCACTACAAAAGAAAGGCGAAAGTCGAAGCTTAATTTAACACTATAAAAATTGATTTAGGCTGATCTAGGCTGAGTAATTCTATAAAAAACTGAATTTGTTTGTACATTGTGTTACTTGCAAGAAGCACAAAGTAGTGATTAATAGTGGTGCAAATCAGGTAGTTTGCTTATATGGCACTGTCAATGAATGCCTCAAGCCTAAGCTATAACATGATACTTTTTCATTGGTTTAAGGTGAGTTGGAGATAAGAAATGACTAGTTTAACACACACTTTGTTTTTTCATGATTTTGACAATTTTGTGTGTTTTAGGAATATTTATCAATATGTATATTCAACTACCAAATGAAAGGTCAAAAGCTGTGCTTCTATTGGTTCCATATTAGTGATCCGAGCTAACACCTTTTTAGATTAAATTGACTTTGTGGGTTCATCGGGGTTCAGTTTCTGTTGAGGAAAAATGATTTGATTGTTTCTCTTTGCAAAAGTGTCACCAATATGTTAAAGTCCTTTTTTCAAATTTAAGGTCGGTGTTTCAATTCAGCACTCATTAATTTTATGGTTGAATTTTGATTATTATAGAATTGCTTGTACAGCTAAAATTGACAAGTGACGTCATTAAGGCAGGTTCGCTTTGTCATATATATTCGAGGTATATATAATACGTACTTAGTGTATTGTATTGAAAAATATATAACGAGGTTGGGAGGATTGATAATTGTCGAGTTAGATTCTTTTTTCATACAATACACTAAGTACGTATTATATATATCCTATAACCTCTATTTGCCTTGTTTTCGTCGATGTTTCTAACTGAAATGCCTTTATCACACGGATATTATTGTATAGTTATAAGATAAAAAAGCTTCATATGACATGAATAATGTCAACGTAGAAAATGCAAACGTGATTTGATAATTATTGAAGCATATATTTATGTTCATACTTTTGATATACATGAACCCTTTAAAACCGAATTTCAGACAGTCACAATTCTATCGTCGTGGACCTAGCAAGAATTTCAAAGTGAAACATTTATGGAACATAGCTCTGTCTGTTTTTAATTTTTTACTCTCAAAAATACTATTGTTTGTTACTATTACGATAAAAAGATATGCTTCTTTTCATATATATTAGAGAGGCCGGGCAAATGTGCGAGAAAATACTCATAAACAAAAGACAAAGAAGAATGATCGCAAAACAACCCCTCACAAAACAGCAACCGACATTACCCCGTCTACAAATACTAAAAAGAGTAAAATCACAACGAACAACAGGATCAGCAATGGTAAAAAAGGTACGCTTATTGTAAACTTAGACATATACCTAGATGAAAAAGTGAAGTCAGTATTTTCGTTTCTAATCAACGCGGGCATACCTTGTAATGACGTTTCTGACTTTTATGCAACGATTTCTTAACCAACACTTGCAAAAAAGAAGGCCCGTGATTAAAAATGTGTACTTGTGAACTTAATAATGTGTACTTGCTTTGCTAAACAGGCGAGGTACATTCGAACAAGAATGTTTGATTGTGAGAGCCGTTTTACCACAAAGCAATAAACCGAATCGAAATGGGTGTAATCCTGGAAGGGATATCATTTTGATTGGCTCATTGATAGAGTTTAAGCCATTGTCGGACGACAGCATGTGGACATCGAATTTGCTGCAATTCTTATCCTCTTTTCATGTGATGCACTATATAAGCTGATATCTAAAGACTAAATGCAAAAGTAATTTATAAAGCCGAAACCACCGCGTTGCAGACTTGGTGTTCGTAATGACGTGATTATGACGTATCAACGTCAATAAGAGACTAGTTATTCACTTCTTCATGAATCAAAATCTGTTGAAAAAATTGTTAAGTTCTTGGTTTTTAATTCAGCAGTTGCATTTTCGAGTATAGGCTGAACGAGATTCTGTCCAACACAGTCTTGACAAAAAAATCACTATATTGTCCATCTAGATTTTGTCACTGAATTTCGTTTACGGAATGATTATGAGAATGAATTTGAACTTTAATAAACCTTTTTATTGCATTTTTTTGAAATTTTCAGAAAAAAATGATAATTTAGCAAATAAAATGCAATCGACTGAAAAGACACTTAAATGCCGTTTTTCACTCTTCCACCACGCAAAGAAATATCCGCAGAGACAATACATTTTTCGCTCGAGAAATTGGACAAAATCTTCAAAAGTGAAGATGGTGTTTTTACCCTGACACCTTTTTAAATGACCCCTTCGATGTGGTTTAATATAAAAATCCCCCTTTTTTGCGCTAATTTAAAAGCTGACAATTTGAATTTTGGTTCGAAAATGAACACTGATTGTAATGGTAGAAAATCTTGTTCAGACTAGTTTGGCGAGGAATGGTCTTACATTTGCACAGACTAAAGTTTTTCATCTCAGTATATGTTTACTTTAAAACTCATAATTTACGGCAATGTAGCCTTTGAAAAAATACTATTTATTTTCAATTATGTCGTGGTTGATATCACGTGTTGAAAACAAAGTAAAAGAGATGAAAGCACTGGTGGGCGTTTCAACGACATTATGACGTTAATGTATACTGCTAGTTTTAATGTAACATTACACATCATGCCAACGTTGTGTGCTATCGGGTTATTTCTGGGCACAAAACTGATATAGTTTTTAGCTGAGATTTTTTTCTGAAATTCAGAATTTAAATAAATTCATGAGTATAAAAATGATATTCTTTTTAGTTATGATTATACATAGATAATATTACATATTTCACAACAGAACCAAAACTTTAATCTCAAGTTGTAATGCTCAGTTTTGCACGAGCAAATTTTTGATCTATGTTAGGGAAAATATTAGGAAGCCTGTACACCTTTGTGTGTTCGTTATATTTGAAAATATATCATGCCCTGGGTACCGTTATTCAGAAGTAAGGTTGATATATGAGTCAGTGCGTAGCATTTCCAACAATTTTGCATGTGCGCACTATCTGATCAGAGTTTTTACTATGCGCTCATTAGATAGCTACAGACCTACTCACAAGCTCGGAATATTTGATTCTGTTAATCGCACATGAAAATTGTTATAAATTAAACGAGGGTTACCCAAGGAATGCGTGAACTTTTGCGATAACTATCATATCAATTTTCCGATTAAACCCAAACTTACAAGTAATGTGAATTAATCATTTTTTCTTTATTCATGTGTCATCATGTGTCATGATGAAACGGAACACTAGTAAATGGGTGACGGCGCACGATATTAACGTCCGGGTATAATACACGAAACGTTGATTCAAAACTGATTCTCTTTTCCTGTAAGTAGCGTCCTTACCTGCTTCATGGAATTGTTACGAAGAAAGAACACTTTGTCAAAACATATCTTAAATGAAATGTTGTTATAGACTTCTGTTGTTCATTAATTTTTTTTTTTTCAAAAAACTGTTCTTAACCTTTCGCGTAGATACGCAATATCGTTTTTTTTTTAAACCCGAGTAGGGGTGGGTAAAGTAAATGTTTTATTTTCATAACCTGTCGTTACATTTTTAGACATTTCATAAAATGAAATTATATTTTACACATAGGAAATAATTATTTGGGTTTGTTTTGAATATCTTAGTATTATACTACCACTGAATTAATTTATCAAGATAGACCCACAAATGAAATCTGAGACCGTTTTGTTTCCAATTTCTGTTGATGCCGAAAATACATGCATATTTCTTTAAAGCATCGAAACCTATCATATACTGGTGCGACTCATGATCGAAACATGTCAAACTATACATTGTTGGTTTTTACTTTTTCTTAGTTTCTGTTTATCCCTATTTATTCTGATTAACGTCAGTCAAAAACGTCTTATATTCATTAACGACGCTGCAATTGTTCTCCCTAACTCGACCTTTTATTTCCTACGGTCCTTGGACATATTTCAAATTTTTATACCTCTTTTGACGTGTATAAACGAGTGTGCGCCACATGTGGTTATGGTCATTCCACATTTCGCATTCTCTTATGGTCTATATATGTCTTATTTCGCGATCCAAACCTTCAACTGTTGATTACATGATGTTATTCTTATGAAATACAGGTGTGAACTTCAAAATTCATCGCTTTCAGCCATGTAAGTTTTAAATGAATTTTTTCGTGAATATTGAAATAAATGACGCTCAATCATATACCATATTCAATTCGTAAGTAAGAAATTTGTACTGCGCCTACCACGTCTACCGAGCGTGTTTTGAATAGCTGTATTTCTGAACATGAACATGTTAAAACCATTGAACCTTTATCAACCTTTTGCAAATTAATCTGTGTTGTCAACTAAAGAGATTTTCTTTAATCTAACGTTGGGTTTTTGATTAATCACGAATTACTGGGACAACCCTCTTACGCCTTGTCTCATATATGTTTGTAAATTGTTTGTTTCAGGTTGTCCCATTTTGTTGATTCTATGTGTGTATTGTATGTCCCCAACTCTATTGTTGACCCTCTCTGTGTGTATTGTTTGTTTGAGATGACCCCTTGTTATTGATCATTGTGTTTATTATTTGTTTCAGATGGTCTCTGTTGTTGATTCCCAGTGGGAGTTTGGTATGATTCAGATTGCCAAATGTTGTTGATTCTCTATGTTTGTATCACATATTTCAGTTGACACCTGTTTATGATCCTCAGTGTGAATTGTTTGTTTCAGTGTGCCCCTGTTGTTGATCCTTTATATATGTGTTGTTTGTTTCAAGCGACCCCTTGTTATTGATCCTCAGTGAGATAATGTCTATTTCCGGTAGTCCCCTGTCGCTAAAGCTTAAGTTAAAGTTTGGATGTAAAGTCTACTTTTATGTTATGCATATTCTCACGACTTGACTATTTAATCCCAGATTATCGAATTGCAGATCGGCTGTTTATATATGACGCATTTGGCTGCCACAGAAATAAGACCTGCTTTCTCACATGTACCTATTTATACACCTGGGTTGAGAGGAAAAACGTGGCGTAAATGTTATGCTCAGAAAAACTCTCGAGGTTCGATCCCGGGTTATTTCGACCCGAAAGCTACCGCCTAAACCACCCTACCACGTTGACCCTTTACTAGTGTGTGTGTGCTGTTTATTTCAGGTGGTCCCCTGTTGTTGATCCTCTGTTTGTGTATTGGGTGCTTTTTTACTCTGGTTGTAGTAGTTATAGTCGTCTTCATCTGCCATCACAGGTTAGTTGTCATAATCTTAGGTGACTTTGCGCCTAGCCGTTCAAACAAGTTTAAACAACAGCCATCACAAACGGGTAATGCTTTCCGATAAGGGTTTGATATAGTAAGTATGGTATAAATCAAAAGTTTAATGTTTATAATAAATGGGCTATATTGATGATCGTGACTTAAATATACAATGAAATGTCTTTTCATAAGCAATACACAAGTGAAACATGAAGACTTTACCCCTTTCCTTTGCAAAGAAATAGAATAAACTATTTATTTAATAAATTCTGGGGTTTATGAGTAGTTTAAAATTGTAAGAATTGTTCCTTTTAACTTTTCGTTTTACAATGCCCTTACTTTTTCCCAGACGAAAGAGACGCAAAAGAACAAATTGCGAGAACGATCAACAGCAAGAAGGTGAGCCTGACAATGACGCCGAGTACGATTACATAGCAGAAGGGGAAGTTTGCACTGTGACTGACTATTATAAAAATCCAGTAGACGCAATCGAGTTGGTAAAGGTCGAGACCGACAAGTACATTGAACCATATGACTCGAAAATTAAAGCGATCGATTACAGACCAGCGGAAAAGGTCTTTAGTGATTCGATGGCTGTTCCTACAGCAAGTGTACACAACCATGGGATTTCACCTTCTGAAGTACATGCATATAACAAGGTGATTATTAGACCGGATGGCGAAGATACAACCTATGATGTTACAAATGTCTATTCAAGCAAACAAAGAGTCGGGTTATCTGACAACGCTTATGACACAGTTGAGATAAAGGAAACAAAAGGAGAAGATAAAATCTCTGTGAATGCACTGAAGGAAAAAGATGGTGAAAAAGACACCGTCTGGATCCCAAAAAACGAGATAAATGCTATATCATTCATCGATTCTGATGAAAGAGAACTCCAAATTTCTATGACTTTTGAACCGATATCTGGTGAGCCCGGTTGTCCTTTATATTATAAACTTGAAGCAATCCATGATTCAATATAATAAAAGCTCCGTCTGAGACAAGCCCATTATATTTGCGTGTAGAATGGAAAAGTTATTATTATTTGACAATCAGTGCGAACTCCGTTTAAATACTACGTTACGAAATTGGAAAATGAATCGGTAAGGGATCATTATTTAATTGTTATAAGATAAAGTAAACAAAAAAGAAAAAAAAAAAAGATTAAAAACGACTTCAACCTGGGTCGCTATAGTGATATAGAGTGAGATATTATATGAAAAATAATATAGAACAGATTTCTAGTCAACAACAAGTAATTTTAATGATTTGTCTCTATTTCATTACTATTTTTAGTAAACTTTTTAGCTCTAATGAGCACGAAGTGCTTAAGGTGAGCTTTTGTGGTCGCATGATGTCCGGCGTTCGTCGTCAGTCGTCCGTCGTGCGGCGTCAACATTTACCTTGTAGACACTCTAGAGGCCATGTTTTTTGCTCAATCATACTGAAAATTGGTCAGAATGATTATCTTGATAAAATCTCGGTCAAGTTCGAAATTGGGTCAAGTGGGGTCAAAAATGAGGTCACAGGGCCAAATCTAAGGAAAACCTTGTAGACACTCTAGAGGCCATGTTTTTTGCTCAATCATCCTGAAAAGTGGTCAGAATGATTATCTTGATAAAATCTCGGTCAAGTTAGAAATTGGGTCAAGTGGGGTCAAAAATGAGGTCACAGGGTCAAATCTAAGGAAAAACCTTGTAGACACTCTAGAGGCCATGTTTTTTGCTCAATCATCCTGAAAATTGGTCAGAATGATTATCTTGATAAAATCTCGGTCAAGTTCGAAATTGGGTCAAGTGGGGTCAAAAATGAGGTCAAGGGAGCAAATCTTAGAAAAACCTTGTAGACACTCTAGAAGTCATATTTTTCTCTCAATCATCCTGAAAATTGGTCAAAATGTTTATCTTGATAAAAACTCGGTCAAGTTCGAAATTGGGTCAAGTGGGGTCAAAAGTGAGGTCGAAGGGTCAAATCTAAGAAAAACCTTGCAGACACTCTAGAAGCCATGTTTTTTGCTCAATCATACTGAAAATTGGTCAGAATGATTATCTTGATAAAATCTCGGTCATGTTCAAAATTGAATCAAGTGGGGTCAAAAATGAGGTCAAGGGAGCAAATCTAAGAAAAACCTTGTAGATACTCTAGAAGTCATATTTTTCTCTCAATCATCTTGAAAATTGGTCAAAATGATTATCTTAATAAAAACTCGGTCAAGTTCAAAATTGGGTCAAGTGGGGTCAAAAATGAGGTCAAGGGATCAAATCTTAGAAATACCTTGTAGACACTGTAGAGGCAATATTTTTTACTCAATCATCCTGAAAATTGGTCAGAATGTTTAATTGGATAAAATCTCGGTCAAGTTTGAAATTGGGTCAAGTGGGGTCAAAAATGAGGTCACGGGGTCAAATCTTAGAAAAACTTTGAAGACACTCTAGAAGCCATATTTTTTCCTCAATCATCCCAGGAATTGGTCAAAATGATTATCTTGATAAAAACTCGGTCAAGTTCAAAATTGGGTCAAGTGGGGTCAAAAATGAGGTCACAGAGTCAAATCTTGGAAAAAACCTTGTAGACACTATAGAAGCCTTACTTTTTGCTAAATCATCCTAAAAATTGGTCAGAATCTCTGCATTAGTGAAATCTCGGTCAAGTTCAAAATTGGGTCAAGTAGGGTCAAAAATGAGGTCACAGGGTCAAATCTAAGAAAAACCTTGTAGACATTCTAGAAGCCATTTTTTTTTTTTTTGCTCAATCATCCTGCAAATTGGTCAGAATGATTATCTTGATAAAATCTCGGTCAAGTTCAAAATTGGGTCAAGTGGGGTCGAAAATGAGGTCAAGGGAGCAAATCTTAGAAAAACCTTGTTGATACTCTAGAGGCCATATTTTTCTCATAATCATCCTGAAAATTGGTCAAAATGATTATCTTGATAAAAACTCGGTCAAGTTCAAAATTGGGTCAAGTGGGGTCAAAAATGAGGTCAAGGGATCAAATCTAAGAAATAAACTCAGTCTGGTTTAAATTTGGTCAAGTTTGGTTTAACACTAGGTTGAGAGGTAAGATCTTAAGACAGTTAACTCAGGTGAGCGATTTAGGGCCACTATGGCCCTCTTGTTTTATAAAGCCTTGAAAATAATCAGAAAGACAATGCATAAGTTGCCCATTGCTGACAAGAAAATAGTTTCATTCACGTTGCTTTCATTGTTATTGTTGTGTATTGACTTATCAGTTAAACCCTTGCAGTAAAATGCTCATTATAAATACTGTAGTACCTGAAATTAGATTCATTCTTCTTTAGGTTTTGATATAGTCACACTGATAAGCTTGTAGTTATAAATACATGTAAATGATTCTTTGTGTAAATGTTTGTATGATTGTACTTGGACTTTATAATTATTTCAAGCATATACGTATTAATAAAGGACAATACGTAACAGTTATGACATCAATTTTGTATCGGTTTTATGGCATATTGTAATTCTGTATTCAATAAATTGTATTTTAACCAAATCATGTTAAGAAAGCAACACACTACCTAAAGTTTAAAGTTAATTGACACTGGTATGCTAGGTATTGTATGGCTAGGAGGATGATATACCTATTTTCTTATCATAGATTGAGTCCAACAATTATTTTTCGATAGCCTGTCCTGCGTTCAGAATGACAAAACAGAGTAAACTGTTTTCCAATTTTACCCTGCTAAGCACGTGCACATCTGAAACATTGGAAAAAAGTGTGCACCGTTTTGTCATCCTTAACACAGGGCTGGAGCTGGTTGAGCAGACCAGATATTATTTCAGCGTGTTAGAGGAATAAGGTTTTTCAGTGATTTGATCATCATGATGATTTTATTGTGTATGTATCATTAAGAAGCAACTGACTGCGTGCGAAGTGTAGTCTACCAATAGTCGGGAACTACTTCGCAAGATTCATTGAAAATAAAATTTGAATCAGCTTTCCTTCTTACTTTCTGGTCAGTTTTAACAACGGTTGAAATCGATTGGTACTAACGTTCCAACTTCATACATGTATAATGTTCCAGTCGAACAAGTGCAAAACTATTTAGTGACATCATTATGAAACCTTTTCTGTGACAGGCCGCTCGGTAGGATTTACAGTTTCTCGTCAACAATTTTTCTTACAAGTATAGGAACGTTAGTTCCGATTGAATTTTGCGAAATACCGGGTGAACTTTATTCTATTTTGGATCATAGGCACTTGGATGTGGGATTTATAACAACTTACCGATATCACTAGTCTGTACTTAATTATACACAAGGTAGTGCAGCCTCCATGTTAAAGAGAACGGTTGTATTTACAAGCATCTTTGGCTTCCGTCACAGGACATGTTCACTCGTGACAATCGTTCTCAAAAATTAAGATTTTACAGCCGTTATTTACTGTAAAAATATAAATGTAAAGAAAGCGCCGGCTGTTTCCGCGCTAGTTTTTGGCCTGGTTTAGAAGGTCATAGGAAACAACCCTGTATCCTGGAAATCGCCTAGGAAAAAGATAATCGAGTCAAAATCCGAACAACAAGTGTACTACGTAGCTTTTTTTAAGCACATGCGCGCGAAAAAATAGGTCTTGTATACGTCATCAATTTTGTTCGACAAGAATTGCTTTGCGTGTTCAACAATGTGCTTTCGCACCACTACGCTGTCATAAAATCAAAGTACTGATAGTACTGAAGGCGAGGAATCTGAATAGACGAAACAACACACGAGGTCAATTTTCTGGAATATAACCTTGGTTATTCACCTTGTCCTTATATGTATACCAGATATTTTCTTACTTATCACTGCCAGAACCACTGCTGTGTTAAAGATACATAGATTTTATATTTGATCTTGACGGATGACTTTGCTAATAGGGAAAAGAAGAAGATGCTGCTAACTAACACGTTCTCCTTTCTCCCTAATATTATTTACCCTTTCTGCTAAAAATTTTACTAAGTTGCCCACATATTGTATGTAATTTGCAACCCTTTACATTTTGGACCTGTCTAAATATGTGTTTTCTTTTAATGGATTTATCTAAATAAGAAAAGTTCAAAAGCCTTGTCCCATCCTCAATGCCTTAAAAATCCGACAACATTTTAGACTGGACCAACTTGGTAAAGGTTGCAGAGAATAAATCAAAATGAGTGTAATTTATTTGATATATATCTAGAGTAGAAATTACAAAAAAATAATTGGGGTATGAGTATATGATGGGCCATATTGTGGGAAAGGGAGAAATTGACCCTATCAATTTCTTGACTTCCCACAGTAAAATACAACTTCTTTATGGGATTCAATTCAATGTAAAAGAAAGAGCCGACTAGCTTGTGATCCAAGAAAAACAGCATTACTACGAATGTTAGATTGAAAGATCGAATTGATAAAATGACTGACTAGTAGCAAACTAATCTACTGAACTAAAATTATAAAGTAGTTGTGCCTAAAGAGGTATCGTGCGTAGTAATCTATACCTTGAGAATTAGTTCTTTTTACTGGCGGACTCAGCGCCATATAGTGAGCATACCGTTCGACATTTTCCTTTTATGTGAGTTTGTAATGTGGCTTACGATCCCTATAGGTAAATGGAACCCATGGTTTCCCTCGCCTAAAAAGCCGCGCTAAAAGGATTAAATCAAAGTGCTGTCAGCACTGTAAATCGTACATCATTGAGAGGCTGGGACAGTGCAATAGTTCGCCAATCAAAAGGGCTCAAATTTGGACAATAAAAGTTGGTAAAATCTTTAAATTTGTGAGTTTTTTGTCTTAACACTCCATCTTTTCGAGGACATCGCCAGCTCATCCAACCTCGTGGGTCCGATTTTGAAAGTTTGCTGATTCGATAGCCCTCTGCTCGTCTAAATTATTTCTTAGCAGATTTTTACGTTGTTATAATGAGCACGCGCCAAGCTAAAAGCTTGTCTGTTAATATTATTCCTCTCTCTATAGAGTCTAAAAGCCTGTTTAGCAACAAACATTTTTCATTAAACTATTTACAATTTTGATTACCAACATGTTTGCATTTCAAGCATTGGGTTTTCTCAAATACTGTAAATGCATTTTCCCTCAAGAAACACGTGAAATCGCCAACTATGCTATTTATATCTTTGGTTTCTGACAAATCGATTAAATCTAGCAGCACTCTATGATTATTCATGAGTTGTTCTAAAAATAGATCGCTCTTGCTGCTATCCTAGGGGAAATTCAAATGGCAGCCCGAGAGACGCGTGAGATGATGTAATAATCTAAAATTGACTGTAATATGCATGCGCAGAAAAGACATTCATGTGAACGGAGTTACCCACTGGTGGTAGTAAACAAACTTCTAATTTACCGCTACAATAATTAATTTACCATGAAATATCGTTATCCCATTAAGAAATGTGATAAACTCGTGCAAAATACTATATAAAATAAGAAAAAAAGTATTTGTTATATAAAGTAATAGAGAATATTTATTTCTTTGTAATCGAATTGTTGCGCACTATTCTCGACGCCATTTTGGAACCCAAGTAACACCGGCCTGACCCAGGATCAGAAGCGTCGAGGTTGAAAGGTTACAATGACATCACTAGTGTCGAAACCGAGGCCGTTCTGATGGAAACCCGGTTAACTCGGGTCGAAACCGAGTCCGATATGAACTTACCCATATATCAGTTTATCGTATGTTTTTGTCTGTTTATTTGTTGTTGAATAATTTTTCTTCATACTCAAATTTGAATTTAATGAAAATAGGATTGGAGCGTGATCAGAGTGCTCATTGAAATCAAATATTTCAAGATTACAAAATCATTTCTATTTGTTAACACATGCGAAAAGAAAGTAAACTTCCCACGCTCCCTGTTTGAGTGCAGACGACTATTGACTAATGATAAACAAGTTAATTGACACATTTCGAGCAGACGATGTCCATTTGCATCTATACCACGTGGTCTGAATTTACGCGTGGGTTTTGACCGAGTGATAATCATAACAGAATTTGATTGGTTGTCAGCCCTACAACTGGTAAATGACCGTTCGAGAAAGTTCAGAGCAGTAATATTGTAAGTGCTACAAATTAATTATACAGTTAACCTATTGTACGTTTCAACTCCTTTACTCAACCGAAAATCTTGTTATAAACACTGAAAATACTAACTGGTAATTACTAAAAGCGAAAATTACATCAAATTTTGTATTAGCCTCTTCTCTATTTGTCGAAAAGTAAATAAGGTATAAACAAATTTTGTAGATTGTGACTGAAAAGGCCGTTTCTTCGGTGTTTGAAAACACATAATTTGGTTTGAACACATTGCTCAGAAGATAATGGTAAAAATGTAGTGGGTCAAACAGACTGGATTTCTGGAAAACGGTAGATATAAATCTACTGCTTCGCAGTACGATTTAAAAATTTGAGTGCATGCCTTCAAATGTTACCTTGCCTCTTTATAAACCAGGCCTTCAGCTATTTTGGAACTTTGATTCTTACACTGTTTCCGCCTTTGTAACATACCCATCCGCCTTACATACATCCGAGCATTCGGAACACCACGCCAATCTCACGATCAACCTCGGATGTACATAGACGGACTTTTTTTTAAAAAAAAATTACGGCAAAACCTTGGAAAAACTCGATGACGTCAGTTAAAATGGCGTTAGCCCTCGAAACTTTCAGTGAAAAGATTCGATGTCGCCAACGCTACTCGTTTAAATAACTGACGTGAAACCATCATATTCTTATAAAAATATCTTTAGATTCTTAAATAACGGCTGAAAAATTCAGATTTTTCTGTCTTTATTTACCGTAAAAAAATAAATCGAAAGATAGTCCCCGGTTGTTTCCGCACTTGTTTTTCTTACACTGCTTCCGCCTGACAAAATGCACAATTTTGTTACATACCCATCCGCCTTATATACATACGAGGTCTGCTGCAGTTTATTGAAATGGCCGAGAGATGTTCCGAATTACATCCGAGGTCTGTTGCAGTTTACGGAAATGGCCGAGTGATGTTCCGAATGCGAAACATTAAGTGTAAATATTCGACGTCGCCAACGCTACTCCTTTCAGTCACTGACGTGAAACCATCGTACCTTATATAAATATCTTTAGATTCTTAAATAACGACTGAAACACATCTTAATTTTTAAGAATGTTTAGTCATTCTCAAAAATTAAGATTTTCATCCGTTATTTACTGTAAAAGATATAAATCAAAAGTGCTTCTTTTCTTGCACTGTTTCCGGCTAACAAAATGCACAATTTTGTTACATACCCATCCGCCTTACATACATCCGAGGTCTGTTGCAGTTTACGGATAAGGCCGAAGTATATTCCGAATGAATTGTGTGAAGCCTAAAGACATCTTGATGTTTGTGACGTCATGCAACACACGTGCGAAACGACGCGCTTTCATGGCTGCGCCGTCGGTATTTCCCGGGTAAATATATTCCGTAGATTTGCCGAGGGTTTCCCATTGGCTCTGTAGTTATTATTTCAGTTCATAGATCTAGATTTGTTCTTTTAAACTTTTGAGTTGCTCGCAGCCTAGTAGCTAAAATCAGTCAGGGCCACTTTTCAAAATGTTTTATACCGTTGGTCCTCATTTTGGTCCTCATTTGCGATACGAAACAAATAATTTGTTCCTGGGCAAGCTTACCGACGTATCTACAGCTCCCTTCAATCCGTAGATTCGCTATTTTTCCCCACGTAGGTTTGACTTGCTGAATTCCATTTTTTCCGACGATACCTACTTGTAAATATATACTCTTCAAAAAAGTTCTTTGACATTGAATACATATTCTGATTAAGACAAAAATATCAAAATATATTTAAAGTCAGTCAAAGAAGGTGAATTCCAAGCTTCTTTCCATTAAATTGAAAGAGAATAACCGTTTCCTAATCAAAGATTTGAAATGGTGACGTCGATTAAGACCGTTACGTCGAATGTTGCAGGCTCCACCTCTTGAATCTTGCCCTACAGGTTTAAATCCGGAGATTTTACTCCGTCTTATGACTAGGAATGTCTTTGAAGATGCGGTAACGGGGAAATAACTCAAACGTCGTTGCAGTATTCCCCTTGTTGGACGAACGTTGATTTTACGTATCAGACTTATCTGGCTCTACACATGAAGCAGTGAGTCGCGTCAAAGTGGTGCTAGAGGTTGGAGATAGTGTGTGCCGAAACAGCAAAGTCATTTACAACGGTTCGTCTTATGAATCCTGCCTCTAAGCAACCTTTAGCATTGTGATGTTGTCCCTCCGTACATTTAACCATATTTCATTTCAAATCTGTGCAAAGATATTTGATTCCAAAAACGATTTAGTAGTGGCATTTCATCCACAGCACAATGAAGAGCTTTCAGTACTATCTATAGAATCTAAAAATGCACATGCCGTGTGAGAAAGGGAGGTTTTGCGTAATTAGACGTTGGCGTCGTTATGCAGAGTCGTTATTAAGAAATACATCGCAATATGCGTGAAGTTCGTAAGCTATAATCACTGTTTGCAAAACAATCACCTGTCATCGACGTGTAAGTCTTATTTAAGAAAAAATCGATTTTTAATCGATGTCAAAGAACTTTTTGAAGAGTATATAAACAGTAAAAAAATATTGGGAAATTGGCAAATGAATTATTTTTGGAATGATATGAAATTAGCGTGAGGAGCCAGTTTTGAACGATTTAAGGGAGGTACGACATAATAGAAAATTTCATTCAATTGGACTAAATAAACGATATTGTTTTACCTCCCTTGTTTAAAACATGTCAATTGATTCTGATTTTGTTTCTTCACTGTCAAATCAGACGATAAAAACAACCCAGCAAATAAAACCATGCAATTACTTGATTGAAATGATATATTGACTATTTAGAACGATTTCGATTTTTTTCAAAACTATTTCTGAGCGTCATTGAATGATTGGAGTGAGTGTTTAGATTGAATGCACGGAGCGTTGAGCGAGTGACTATACATGGTTTTTATCGAGATAAGTGTCAGTTTCACGATGTCATTAGCTGTATGAAGGGTAACGTATGTGACAAGACCCATCACTTAAATAATCTCACAACAATCGCATCCGGACTACATGCAGAGATACCAGTACACACCAAACTATCTTCCGCCTTGTAACCTTCCTGGTTTATTCGACGAATCTAGAACCGATAGAAAACCTCACACATATCACGCAAATTAATCTTTGAAACGACTGAAAAGTCTTGACACGTTCTTATTGAAATAAAACAAATGAACAAAACGCGAAAAAATAAAACAAAAATGAGAGGTTCATTTATCTGTTCCTAAAGGTATTTATTACCTCCTAATGACAGTAAGTCGCATGGAAAGAAGTCAATATAATTTACGAAGAGACTAAGCACGTTTTGCTGTCCATTTCCTTCGTAATGAGCGATGCCCCCTGAAGACAGTTAGTTGTTACGGGGGATAGAGACAAGAAGCTGGAGAAAAATACTGCTGAGATTTGACATTGTTCTTTAAAGCCCCCGACTGCGTTTAGAGTGAAAAAATTGTTATCTCATGAACATTCTTTGAATAATTATTCTTGATTTAGTTTCATGAAAGATGAGTGACATAAAAATACAAATCAATCGACAAACGGCTTTTCGGGAAAGGCATAATCTGCCATACACAGTAATATATGTAAATGAGATTTTGGTCACATAAAATACATGTACGCCCACGCGAAGGAGCGGTAATGCGCTCTATTTAAATTGGAGTCCGAAATGTTGCTGGTCATAAATATTCATCAAGTTAGGCCTTTATTTAATTCATCGCGTCAGAATCATTTGCATCACCGAATATTGGAATTGTACATTCAAGCTTATCTTTGAGAAAAAAGCAGGGATGGGAACGAGTATTCGATTAATCGAGTACTCGATCGAACGTCCGATTATCGATTACCAATTTCAATAATCGATTAATCGGTAAAGATCTCATGTTTTCATATTTTCTCAAAATATCGATCCTCCATATGAAAAGCTGTTCAGCTTAAGATGATGTATGCAACACCTTGGCGCCTGCCGATTGTCTTATCCATCGATATTTTTCCGAATTTACAATCAAGTGCAAACTGTCATTGTTCTTGCTGTCAAACAATACCAACAATTTTTTAACTTTTCGCACCTTCGAATTTTGGTACTATGACCAGGGCCATTGCAGTTTACCTAGGATTTTCGGATCAACAGAATATTGCAGCGTCGTACCAAAACCTTGTAACGCGATCTTATGGATGTTGGTCTTTCTCAACCGAAGGTTATAACTAAAACCGATTACTATCGCCTGGAAATATTACCGAGAAATGACACTCTCTAAGCATGCACTTGGCAATTTCCCGTTTCTTAAAATTATTAGCAATCAAATGTCATTTCAACTACCCCTTCGACCAAAAATATGCTACAAATACGGTATATCTTTAAGTTTGAAGACACAGAATATATGAATGTCCTCAATATTATCCGAGTACTCGATCGGAAAGATGAACGAGTAATCGATTAGTAAAATTGGTACTCGTTACCATCCCTAGAAAAAAGTCTAGTTAATGTGTACATAGTTGTTTAAGACCATTGTTTTGCGTTTTCGGAAATGTTCACGAACACAGACGGGGGCTTAAGTTTTTTTAAGTTTAAACATATTTTATTCAGAAAATTTTACAGACTGTATTATGTACAACATATTTTGTGAAAAGGACTGGAACGAAAGCTCTGGAAACTTATATAGTTCCTCTCCTAACAACAGCCACCGTAATGAAAGGGTCTGTATTCAGAATTTCAAAACAGGTAATACATATTACAGAAAAATATATAAGATTAGTGAAACAACAAAAAATACTATATGGAAAAAAAATAAGGGTTGAAGGTTATTGGTAAGTGCAGAGAAGGGCCTATTTGATGATTTTCTTATTTTTCCATTTCCATGCTGGAGTACATTATTGAAATCTTTCACTCCTACGTATAAATTCGTGTACAGCATCAAACAACAATTCGTTATTCCTATAAGAAATGTTTTCATCACCAAGCAAAATGTTATTGATATCAACAGAGGATAGTTCTTTGACTGATTGAATGAGAGATATTCGTAAGTCTGAGTAGAATCTGCATTTTAGGAAAAGGTGTGTGCTAGATTCGATTTCGCCACATCTACAGAGAGGAGAATCAACAATATTTCGATAGAAGAGGTGTTGGCAAAGAGAACTACAATCGTTTCATAAGCGAGCATGAATTGTTTGCATTTTCCTGTCTCCGTAAAAAAATAACTGACTCGGAACTGGCCTGTCTCTATTCAGTTCGAGTTTGAACGATACCAGTGATTCGGCATTTTTAATTTCAGGTGGAAGTTCATTCCATTGACTTATAAATGACGGGAGAAAATACATTTTATATTGGTCAGTTTTGCATGCAATACTTTTTATCTGATTAGAATTACGAAGATTATACGAAGATGTACTTCCAACTGTATTAGGAACTAACGCACAAAGGTAGTTAGGAGCTAAACCAGATTTCATTTTAAAAACATTAAAAGTTTATGCTTTCGCCTCCGTTCCCCCAACGTTTCCCACCCAGATTCCCTCATTAAATTTACAATTGAGACCAATTTGCTGCACCCTGTTACAATTCTTGCAGCTTCATTTTGATTTTTTTCTAATTCTTCTTGTTGGCTTATATTAATGTTGTCCCAAATTACGTCCCCGTATTCAAGGATTGGCCTTATAAACGAAAAATTAAGTATTAGAAGCGAGAGGCGATCTGACGTGTATTTAAGACGACGCATTGAATTGATTCTAGTCCAGGCTTTTTTGCATATATTTTGGATATGAAGACTCCAATTCCCGTCGTTAGAGAATGTTACACTCAAATGCTTATGATTTACAACTGATGGGATTTCGATATTATCCATATGGAGACTTGGGTGCAATTGCTTACTGCACTTTCGTGATATGACTAAGGATTCTGACTTCTTTGCATTAAACTTAACCAACCATTTACTTGTCCATGCATTGACTTTATCGATATCAGATTGAAAAATGCTATGCGCTTCATTTGGATCCCCGACAATAATCGATAGACTAGTGTCGTCTGCGAAAAGGTTAATAGATGATTGGATACTTTCAACTATGTCATTAATGTAAACTAGAAATAATAAAGGGCCTAACATACATCCTTGAGGAACCCCAGCTTAAATATCACTTAAGTCAGATGACCCCCATGGATTTATAACTCTCTGTTTTCTTTTGGAAAAGGTAGTCTTCGAGTAGACCTAGCAAGTTGTCTCGGATACCTGCAGATTCTAATTTCAAGATAAGTCCTTTATGCCAAACTTTATCAAAGGTTTTACTTATATCAGAGAAAACGACCCGGATTTCCAGACCGTTATCGAGAGCCTTACCAATTTGATTATACAAATGAGTTAATTGGTTGACGGAAGAGTCTCCTGGCAAAAAGCCAGACTGTGCAAGAGTGAAAAAATTATCAAATTTCAGATGGTTATATACATGTATGTGTTTAAAGAGTAATTTCACAAATATCTTTTCAATGGTATTTGATAGCGAAACTGGTCTATAGCTAGATGGGAGAGATGAGTCGTCACCTTTAAGAATTGGACGCACATTAGAGATTTTCCAAGAAGAAGGAAAAATGAAACTCTGAAGACAAAAAATGAAAAGATTACATAAAGGGCGGGGGCTTTAGTGACCGCAATGTAATCCATCGTCATACGGAGCCTCGATTTAAAGTCTCATCCGATAGATAATTACTTTGTTAGTCGACATCCTGAACGCAGGGCACTTTAATTGCTTGAAATGTTCTATATATATAACTACTTTTGATCTCATATCAAGGTTTAGAATAAACCAGCCCTGCGTTCGGGATGACAAAACGGTGCTAACTGTTTGCTAATCAAACCGCGCTTGGCACGCAAGTGCACATACATAAGCGGGATATAAAAGGCAAACAGTTTGCATCGTTTTGTCATCCTGAACGCAGGACAGGTCGCCACTAACACTAGTCCTTGGGCTCGACACATGTGGATTTAAGGGAGGATTGGTAGATGTAACCATCCAGCAGGTCCCTTAGGCCTGTAGTTCATGGTAGTACTTAGTATTTCAAATCTGTCATGTTTTGAAAAAATGCCTTGCAATTACAAACATTTGCATTATCAATTGGAAAACATTGTAGGAAAAGAAGTAATTGCTTATCCTAAGCAATTACTTTTTCCCAACAATGTTTTCCTAGCAATTTATCCCCTAATTGCTAAAATATCAAATATGGTTTTCATGCAGGACACGTTGTTATCATGGAGTACCTGTAATATTTTTGACTAATAGGTCCTTCAGGCTGGGGGCAAAAAGTTGTTAGTGTCAAACCCTGATAATGAGAAAAGTTTTAAAATCTTCGGCCCTGAATCGAAAAGGGAAATGTGACAGTTGTCCGAAAAGACGCGACAGTTGTCCGAGAAGACGCGCCGAACTACAAACGGAACCAAACAAAGGGTTGAGTGATGCTAGCTTCCGTATTAAATACGTTTATTTGTTTTAGTCATTTGTTTTGTCCTTTAATGAATCTACTCTTTCTGTCACGATGAGTGCGTACCACTTCATTGTGTGAAGTACCATACATGTATATAGGCTAGTCGTTCGTTGTATGGTTTCTTATCTAATGCTTACAAATGTGAGGATCTTTTGTATTGTGTGGATTTTTTTATTTTGTCAAATTATAGAAGTGAACGTCAAACTGCTAACCGGTTAATTTTTGATTAAGAAAAAAAAAATAAAAAATAAAATGACACAGATTTTTGCAAGCTGTAGTTCTTTTCTAGTAGTGTTGTTTTACATCTAAGAGTTTAAAAGAAAATCTAGATTCATTCCGTTTTGACGTCATCAAATTATACTCGTGTTAAATAAGCTTACCACGAGGGCTTTTTGTTTGTTTGAGTGCGGTTTAAGGCCAATTTTAACAATCTTTCATTCATATCGCTGGAGCATCTTTAAACCGTGATAGGGTGACATTCCGTAATGCTTTAAGGTAGAGGACCCATACTAGTTCAGCAACATTATTCGAACCCATGATCATTCATAACGTTAACCGAGG
The DNA here is from genome assembly GCA_948146395.1 of Fragum whitleyi. Classification (NCBI taxonomy): domain Eukaryota; kingdom Metazoa; phylum Mollusca; class Bivalvia; order Cardiida; family Cardiidae; genus Fragum; species Fragum whitleyi. The sequence continues at coordinate 52,458,482 of OX411555.1, forward strand.
CTTCCTGACGACATCGGTTCACACTGTTTAAGATTATTACGTCCGAAACGTTGCGGAACTAAACTGGTCCACTATCTTAAGATAGAATGTATAGGTCGCTCTGAATCTGACATGAAAACTTGAACCCATTCAAAGCCTATGGAAATAGGATCAGTTCCAGCCACAATTAAGTGTTACTCACAGCGTTCAATTTGCCCAGCTGAATTATCGGCATGATTCATTTCTCGGATTATGGCGTTCATCTATGAAGCTAAAACAATCCGTTCTGTATAAAAAAATGCGTCGGCCTTATTCCAAAATGTTTGAAACTGGGGCTTTGTGAAAACTGTAGTTTCAGTTTCGAAGTTTTTTTACTTGATTCGCCGAAAATACTTGCAGCCAATAAAAGAAAAAAATATTTCGACAATTTCAGTAGTGTTTCTGATTGATTTGGTTAAACTGCTCCTAGGTCGTTCGGAGATGGCTGACTTTTGTCAGGGGAACTTTTAATGGCTGGCTCGACAAGTTTCAACGTATTTTGGAAAGTAACCGTTCTACATTTAATAAAAAAAAGGAAAGATAATGATAATAAATGATATACGTTTTTTTTATCAATTTTTACTGTCCGTGTTGAATATCCAGAGTTGATACTTTTTTATATTTCTTGTAAGTTGACAGAATAAGTTTCGTCGTACGGCTACAAAAACCCCGTAACAGCAGTTTTTTCAAGCTGCAGTTATGGGATTTTTATCGCTTGAAAACGATATATAATACCGTAAACATCTGTAAAGAAGGAAGAAAATATACGTATCATATACATATCAAAATAACTTGCCTATTGTACGTAAATCAAGAAAATTGAAATACACGAGATGATATAAAAAATAATACGTATTCGACTCACACTTACTTTCAATATTTTGTCTGCAACGAAATAAGAGATGAAGAAAGTATTGTTCATGGAGATCATGGAGATTTAAATCAAATTTGAGCCAATCAGGACGGTAGTTTTTTTATTAACGAAGTTTGAAATTAACCCCTTGCTGTTTAATCCCTGCTTTTTACGTGCCTGTAATTTTATGATTGAGAAAACATTGTGAAAAAAGAAGAAATTGCTTCTGACAAGCAATTTCTTCTTTTTCCACACTATTTTCTACCCTACTGAATGGTTATTTTTCAAATTAAATCTACTTTATTTTTTCGTCTACATAACCTTTGAATTTGGACAGGTCCAAAATTTTGTAAAACAGGAAATGGTTAAATACAGTTAGGAACATAATGGCATTGGCAAGATGATTGATTTTGAAACGATTTTTGAATAAAATTGGTTGATTGGTATGGATGAGTTTAGAAAGAAAATAGGATGTAACACAATATCGCATTCGTTCAAGTTAGCGATATTTTATTTCCTTATCTTAAGGTAGTGGACCCATAATAGTTTTGCAATGTCTCAAAAGTAATTAAATTTAACAATGTTAACCGAGGTTTCCTAATGATTTTCACTAGGAAACCTCGGTCAACATTGTGCAAGATCATGTGCTCCGAAATGTTGCGGAACTATTACGGGTCCACTACCTTAAGTAAGAATCTTTGTATTTTATAAATAGATTTGTGCATTTCGCAGTCCAATCAGTCGCATCCAAATCAAGACATACATTTAAGCGAGGATTACATGTAATATATGTTGAAAGAAGTTGTTGATCCTCTCAAATAATTTTTGAGCTTTTTTAACGCTTTCCGAGCGCTTTTGAGTGATTAGAGAGAGCGTTTTGAGTGCATCGGATAGAGCTCTGGCGAGCAATTTAGATCAGAGTGAGTGTGATTTTCGAAATGCTCATAGCTGTACCTGACTTGCAGATTTACAACAATGTCACTCTTTATGTGACGAAATGAAAGTAGATAGTTGAAAGTTGATGGTATACACTAACTTTCCAAATATCATCATTTCCTTCCATTAGTAGTTCGAAGAATTCGATAAGATACATTTGACACATCATGTAACAGTGATGCAATGTGCGATATACCCCAATAAAAGACAGACGTGTTTACGAATATGGCGTCAAGTGTAGACTGTAAGGTCGTACTTTTAGGGAGTGCAAGTGTAGGAAAGACGTGTTTGTTACAAAGATATATACATGGATATTATCAGGAAAATACACAAGCCGTAAGTATATGATCCATTGTCTAGGAAAACCTGCCTAATTGACATATATAATACGAACTTAGTGTATTGTATGAATTAAATATCGAACGAGGTTGGGGGAATTGCCGAGACAATCATCAATTCCCACAACCAAGTTAGATATTTTTTCATACAATACACTAAGTACGTATTATGTTTATCTTTAAACCTCTATTTGTCGTGTTTACATCGATGTTTCTATCAGAAATGCAAGTTTCTAAAAAATAACCGCATTATGTCATTGTTCTAAAAATATCCATGCGATATCATAAAAAATCTCATATGGGATGTTATCACACGGATATTTGTTATAGTTTTAAGATAAAATGAGATAAACAATAGACGCAAAACTCTCACTCTTAAAGAAAATGCATTTTTTTCTTTTTCCGTAAAAGAAGAAATATTACAGTTGAAACTATTTGAATTTGGATTGGCCTGAAATTGAAATACAATTTCCAAGTGTTTCTGGTTTAAAAACAAAGCATGCACCAGGTTGTTAAGAATAAGATCAGATTACACATATTTGTACACTAATCTTTGGCTATACCTCCTACAGTTAACAACATCGTGAAATTGAAATTCATCTCGCTCAATATAATTCTAAATCGCTCACTCAGCGCTGCATTCTCTCATTCCTATCACTCACCCAAACCATTACAAAACGCTCAAAAATCACTGAAAAAATAAGATCAACAACTTCATTCAAAATGAATATAGCTAGAAAAAACTTGATTTCAATGACATATTATAATTATAAACGTCTAATTGAAACTTGAAAAATATGAAGCTATTTATAGAACTTCTATGCATATTTTATTAAAAGGGGGTAATAAATATCGATAATTTTGTTCAACCTGAACAAAATTACCGATATTGGCTTACATCCCTTTAACTTTACTCAAAACCCACTTATCTCACTCATTCAATTTCATTCCAAAATCATTAAATACTTGTCAATTTTAACGTTGTTGTTAACTGTACCAAAATTTCTGTGTCTAGTATGACAACACAGGTGGCAGTATCAAAGAAATTGTAAAAATGATAATCATTAAATAATAACAAGGTGTCTTTCAAAAATACCAGGTCAACATTCAAATCAATATTACCAAGAATCTTTTGCATAAATACAAAAAATCAAAATGTATCTTTGAAGCTCATGTTAATTTCTATATATATGCAAAATTTTGTTGAAACTGGCCTTATACTTGCAGAATAAATAGGAAAATACACCTTTAATTTACAAGGACATCACTGATGTGACAATTTGTCTTTGTTTAGAAGCATTCCAAATAATATTTTTTAGTTTTACTATTTCATTGGCTATAAGAAAAACCCCCATATTACATCATATTGTTTACAGGCCCACTGACCAATCAAATCAGCTTAAACCATTAGGTATGGCCCAGTTAAACAACAAAACAATATGGAGGATAAAAGTGAAAGTTGACAACAGCGCTTAAAATGGTTAAAAACATTTCAAAACTCCCTTTGATAAAAATAAATGACTTGGTTTACCAGAAAATTGGTTTAAATAACATGTCCTTGTATGAGTGAACATTTCCTGCATGTCTTTAACTTTAATTTTATCATTTTCCCCTGACATTTAAGAAATGCAATAGTCACCTCAGTGATGTCCTCGAGTATTTTCAATGAAAGAAACTTTGTGTATAGTAAGCATATATATTATTTTTTGTAAAAGATGTTTTGATACCGCCATCTATGTATGACAAAGGTTAAGTTGTACAATATGCCGCCAAAGGGTTTGTCACTTTCAGAGATAACTTTAAATCGATTGCTTCTATCATGTATAAAATTTGTTCATCGGACAAAATTAATTTTAAATTATTTTACTTTTAATGTTCATTTTTAGCTAAATTCACGTCGCGGTGTATTTGCATTGGGACTCATATTAACAATAAATCGTTTTATTATTTTTATTATTATTTTAGACCATAGCTGGTTCTTTTGCGGCTAAACGTGAAAATGCTGGTTCCATTCAGGTTGTGTTAGGCTGTTGGGTAAGTGAAACCATCATAATTCTAGACTCGACATTCTACAAGTCCACCAAAGTAATACTGCTTCTCACGATTGATGGTCAATATGTGTAGGTTTAAAGATACCTAATTTTCATAGATTGAGATACAAGAAGTTGCATTTGAGCTTGTGCGTGGCATTCTTACAATTTGACATATGTGCGAGTTGCAAACATTAAGCAGCCTAAAACAATTGCATAGTGCAAATAGAAATTGCGGGTCTGTTTGAAAATATTTGTGACGTACATTCCCACAAAGCACAAGGTGAAGACTCTGGACAGACTGTGCGGTTGCACAGGCTGATCAGAGTTTTTGCGTGGTGCACATTTGAACTTGTTGGAAAAAGTCACGCAGGGGCTCATTCTATGTTTATTTCTTCCGATTCTGCTTCCCGTAATCGCACCGAAAGTGCGGATCACTGAAAGAACCAGGATCGATAGCAGCCAAAGGAGGTCGAACTCGGGTCCTCTTGGTAGAGAAGCTGATGAATAACCTCCCCTCCACTTACACCATAACTAATGCTGACTATAGGTGTAATAGTTAGGCTTGTACAACAAAATATAGTCAAACCTGTGTTAAGCAAACAGTCAAAGGACTCAGAAAGTACTTGCTTAAGACGGATGCTTGCTTAATGCAGGTCAATTTATGTGCAATAGGTTCGATTTGGAAATCGATGGCTGCTTGTTAAGATAGGTTGCTTGCTGAAAACAGGTGGCCCCGAAGACAGGTTTAATTGTATAGCTATTCCCGATGCTGTAAATATTTTTATATTTATATCTAGCAACAATTAATTCAAAAGCAAGCCAATTGTAAAACAACGGCAAAAATGCGATAGCCAGAGCTGGATTGATTAGGGGTAATTAAAGTCAAAGTCGAGATGGCACAATTCTTCTGAAAACGTATTTCAATTATTTCGAAAGACTAAGCCAGTTCACTGGATTTGGCTTGTATACATGCATTGTGTCCATCACTGACGTACTTAATCGTATAGTTCAATTTCATATGAACCCTTATCATGCTTAAAAAGAAATTTTAAAACATAGAAGAAATGATATTGTTGAATGCACTGAATTCATTTCTTGAGATTCAATAATTGTTTGTTGACGATTTTTTTACTGTGTGTGCGAGTAATGTTTTAAGCTTTCCTGGTTTTAAAAAGGAAACTTACATGTGTATAGATTAAGATCAGACTTCGTGGTCTTTACCCTCTCATGAATATCCCGGGTTCGGCATGACATGGCGCATGTCTTTGGATATTTTCAGGATACGGCCGGTAGCGAGAGATACGCCTCTCTATCAAGAATGTATTATAGAAATGCGAAAGCTGCTGTAGTGTGTTTTGATCCAACAAGTAGATCAACGTACGAGTCTGCAAGACACTGGGTGTCAGAGTTGAAATCACAGGAGGAGGTACGCTGGTTTTTTTATATTAATGTAGAAGACCCATAATAGGTGTAGTTCCGCAAAATTTCGGTACTCATGATCTTTCTCAATGTTAACCGATGTTTCCTAATGAAATCATTAGGAAACCTTTGTTTTCACTGTTAAAGTTAATGACTTTCTAAACGTTATGGAACTATTGTATTGTAGATCCACTTCTTTAAGCGACCACTTTTCATGAACAATCGTTTCGAAATTTGCATAGAGAATCAATAGGTTATGTCTGATAAGAAATATTCTCCTTAGATTGCGTTATTATGCGCTAATAAGGGTCCGAGGGACGATTTGGTCATAATCGTTGACGTTCCTGGTTTGTGATCACTCATTCTACTAATATGCACAAATCTTACACATGGGCGGATTTTAGTGATTCTCGCTAGAATTACAATTTCAGCCGATTTCGACTCTTTTCGAAAAAAATGTCACAAGATCATCTCATTCAATACAGAAGCAGTCGGTTTAGCTAGTGTTTTGAAAATTTTCTCGTTCGTTGAATTGTTCATGATCGTTTCTTTCAGTGTCTGGTTTTATTTAAACGTTAGATGGTAAGTTTCCATGAGTTATTTCAGCAGCATGATCAGGGGCCATGCTAATTGAAAAAAAGAAGTTGCGGTGAAATAAAGGCAAGTGATATCGTCTCGCGTGGTTATGCTAAAATTATTACATTTCACCAATAGGATTTTTTTCATTTTTTTCTTATTTTATTTTAGTCAAAATACGTAGAAAATAGATATTCGACAATTTCAAGTTGGTTTGAGTCCGAGCGAAGATTATTTTTTTAGACCTTTCATTTACTTGCATATACACCCGGGGTAACCCGATGCAGGGAAATAGGAGGATACCAGAATCTTGAGGTAAACAAAGAAAGACAGATGCAGCACAGGTCTGTAATTCCGTATTGATTATTCAATTTAAAGGCAAGAACGGGCGTATTTACTTCTTCAGGCGGTTGCCCTCTGTAACTAAGAAACAGTATGTAATAACTTTCTAGTCGTTCTTCAGCGAATAAACAGAGTGTCATATCTTGAAAGTTGAAATTGCGTATTTCTAGCATGTCAATGTCAGTTTGCAGTCAAGTTTCGTCCAAATATGGAACATTTCTAATACACCGACAGATCAGTTATAAAAGTTGGTCATTTTTCGTCAATTTGCGCTCTCCCTTTTCACTGGCGTGTGGAAGTAATACTTGTTTTTGTGTGAAAAACGTCTCTAGGTATGATTATTTTTGGATACTAGGAAATGAGAGTAACTTCAATTAATGATACGGAGAGTTTAGAGGATTGATACAGGGAACTCTAATATTTTGTGAACTTGAATTGTTGATTTGGTAGAAGAGGCCGTGTAGATGACGATGTAATAAAGTTTGAAGTATCTTTTCACGTGCAATGGGTAAGAATAATTGTATTATTTCTATCACTTACAAAAAAGTAGGAGATAATTCTATGAACAAATCCTGGTTTGGGGTATATCAAGAATTATCGTTTTTGCAAAAGGTGCAATCAGATGAGATAAGTGGCTTCTTTTTGACAAGAAATATCACAAGTGCAGCTAAAAACTAGCGGCTTTGATATTTTAACCGAACAATGTTGTGCTGTCTAATTTCTTGTTGTGCAGGCAGATATGGTGGATATGGTAGAGTAAAGTCTCTATTACTATACATGCATGCATCTTTAAAAATTCTAAAAGACAGTCTTTTCAATAATATGAGACATTGTTATATTCATAATAAAATAATAATATTAATTAAAATTGTGTTCGTAACCAGCGCGCTCGGGTCTCTTGAAATTACATTTTCCGCGTTATGATAGCGGGAAAATGCTGTTTTCTTGTTACGCCTCAGCTAAAGAAGATGTTTTCATATTCGTGTGTACGTGTGTACAACTTAGCCTTTTTGTGCTCACGCGCTCGCAAAAAGTAGGTCTAGAATACGTCATCAACTTTTGTGCGACACGAAGTGCTTTGTGTGTGTAACTCGCAATTAAAAATTCGACTCCATTGGGATTCGAACCCGGGACCTCTACATCCCTGAGCGAGTGCTCTACCACGTCGCTATAAAAGCTAGCTTGTACGGCAAGGCAGTACAAACACCCCTTATACACATCCCGGCTACATACACCCCCTCTACAATTAAGATTCTTCCATGAATCTTCTCAAATAAACATCATCAACTACCTAATCACATAACCACCACCTCATGTGGGTTGTTTACGTAGGGCGCCAAATGTAACCCGCAATTAAATTTTCGACTACTTCGGGATTCGAACCCGTGACCTCTGTGTCCCAAAGCGAGTGCTCTATCACGTCGCTATAAATGCTAGCTTGTACGGCAAGGCAGTACAAACATCCCTTATAGTCACCCCGGCTACATGTGTTCAACGCAGTGCTTGCACTTCACTACGCCGTGCTAAAATCAAAGAACTGAAAGTACTGACGGCGCGGGACCTGAATAGACGAAACAATACACGAGGTAAATTTTCTGGAATATAATCTTGATTATTAACCTTGTCCTTATCATGTATACCAGATATTTTCTTACTTTTCACTGCCAAAATCACTGCTGTGTCAAAGATACATAGCTTTATTAATGAATCTAGCTAAATTTTTACAAGAGGCCTTTCAACGAAGAATAATGTTCGAAAATGGATAATTCACTCTAATCTAGATGTTTTTTTTTAATATTTTATGGAAAGCTAAATATTTGAAAAATGATAAATGTCAATAAAAAAATAATAATAATTTATCACCAGTTACTATGCTATAAACTTTATTCAATATATAATTTTCTCTCGAATTAATGTTTCTTTGCCATAATTCATACAGATAACCAGGATTCGCTCTTATGAGCAGTGATAACTGTACACTTGTATGCAAACCACTGGTCAAATTAGCGAATTTGGTCTATACATGCTTCTTATATTATCCTTAGTGTTTGAAACGTATCTGTCAAGTTGTTTGTTTGTATATATGTTTGTTTGACCTTGTTGATTTAGTGTACATCATTGTTGTGTAACAAGAACTGTATAGTTTACGTTACTTCAATAAAACATCTATCTATCTATCTCTATCTTTAATATTTGATATTGACGGAATACCTTGCTAATAGGGAAGAGAAGAACATTCTGCCAACTAACACTTTCTCCTTTCTCCCTAATTATTTACCCTTTCTTCTACAAATTTTACTAATTTTCCCACAAATTGTATAAGGTTTGCAACCCTTTACAATTTTTACAGAAATTAAAAAATAATGGGGTATGAGTATAGGAGGGACCATATTGTGGGAAAGGGAGAAATCGATCCTATCAATTTCTTGTGTTCCCACGGTAAAATACAACTTCTTTATGGAATTCAGTTCAATGTAAAAGAATGAGCTGACGAGCTTGTGCCCCTAAAAGAAGCATTACTACGATTGTAAGACGGAATGGTCGGATGGATAAATTGACACACCAATTTACTAATTAAAATTATAAAAACGCGAGTTGCGCCTGTCTGCAAAGCAGTATCGGGCATAATGATCTAAACCTTGGGAATTAGTTGTGTTTCCGGATTCAGTGCTATATAGTAGGCATACCGTCCGACATATTTCCTTTGAAGTGAGTTCGGAATGTTGCTTACGATCCCTATAGGTTAATGGAACCCTTGGTTTCCCTTGCCCTAATAAAAACCTTGCTAAAAAGATTAACAAATGGAGTGCATGCCTTCAAATGTTACTTTGCCTCTTTATAAACCAGACCTTTAGCGCTTTTAGCGCTTTGATTACTTCATAGTTTTTAACAAAATATTGCGCCAACACCATGTCCTTATGAGTATCTCTTCCGGTTTCTTATCAAAGAGAATTCGCGTTTTCGTAATCGTCTTTATATGCCTTTAGTGTTAAGGAATTAGCAATTGCCCTTTCAGAATAGAGGATTAGTATTTTGCCTAACCTTATGGACAATTTGCATTGTTCAATTAGCAATAGATATGACGCTTCATGTTCCATTCCTTGTGGTCAAAAACTGGTATTACCTCTGAATGAAGGATAAACATTTTTGAAGCTGGATAACTACTATCCACCTTTACAATGAAAAGAAAAATAGATCTTGCGTCTTCTGAACTGCAATGGATAAGTCGTCAATATGATTAAATATTTTTTACGTAAAATTCTCCGATTGTAAATATTTTCCCTTTCTATATGACAGATGCGTCAATACATTATCAAAGTGCAATAATACTTCATAGTTAAATAATCCGGAACATTCCGTGAAAGATTCATTTAAATCCACCCAAAAATATTAAAGAGTTAAAACATCAATTAGCCAGTTTTCCATGGCGCGACATAATATAGCAAAAGCGCTATAATGTGCACATCGCCTTATGATAGGGAACATTCCGGTGAATCCATCCATAAACAAGGGGTTGAACAAAAAAGTGTGTTTACATCTATATCCCCAATTACCATGACATGATACAATGCCGCCAATCTGTGACAACATGCACCTAGCCAAACGATATCACACATTCTTAGACGGTTTTAATGCAAATCCATTAATAATTGTCGGATAAACAAGTATACTTGTATAAACAAGGAAGTTCACATGAAGGCTCTCTTTTTTTCTGACGGCACATTTTCAGAAACATTCTGTGATAGTGGCATGAAAATCCGTACATAAATGAATGGTGATGTTTAAAATGAATAAACGTACAGACGGACCGACACAAAATGATACCAATATACGTTTACCTTCAGTGGCGGATAATAATTATCAATTTATGATGCCCCTTTACGCTCGACTTTAATTGGCAAAACTATTGACTATAATTTTTAACGACATTAAATATCGTGATTAAATTTATTGTCAATTTCATTGTGGTGTATTTGTTACTTTACACGGAGCACTCTTCTCTGGCAACACAAAGTCCCCTAACGGCCGAATAATATATTACATTAGTCCTACATCCGTATCCTACTCTAAATTCAATTGGCGTGACTAAAACTTGTTCTTTGACCCATTTAAATGCTAACTCGTGTATCAAAAGTTTGCTTAGTACATACAAGTGATTAGAAAAAAATAACTCAAATTGCCATTTCCGAGTTTTCCTTCATGTCGAGCTTCCATGTCTTCCATAAAAAACCAACGGACCGGAACGAACTTGAAAGGACATATAAACGGGATATAAAAAAAAAATATTTTAAATATAGTCGGACAGTTAACAGCATCGTCAAATTGACAAGGTGAATGATTTTGGAATGAAATTGAAGCAGTAGGACGAAGGGCTTTTAAGTGAAAAATAATGGAGATAATCCAATATCTCTTATTTTGTTCTTGATGTACAAAGAAGGCGATATCTATTGACTTCTTTTAGTAAAACATGCATTCAAGTTCTATAAATAGCTTCCCATCTCCTTAAGAATCAACTAGACGCATACAATTTCATTTATGTCAGTGAAATAGGATTTTTTCTATAGCTTTATTTACTTTTTTTTCTTATAAATTTGTTGATCTTTTTAATAGTTTTGGAGCGTTTTTGAATATTTTAAAGTGAATATTTCGAAACTGTACAAGCTTAAAATATATAAGATCAAACATGACTGCATTACAATTGTCGTCTTAGTTCACCATTATCATTAAATCGACTTACTCTTAACTCCCAACATCTTGCCTTAGAGTATCCTGTATCATAAAATGCGATACTTCCAATTTTAATTTTCTCCAAACATTGATATTTTTACATATTTTACAATGAAAATACTTTTTCACTTGAGAATATACCGTATACTTTTAATGCAGTTCAATTCTTTGAAATTTATTCATGATTTGTCAATGATACTGAGCATATTGTGTAGTTTAAATCAAATTTATCACGACTCTCTAAATTAAATTCAATTTTCTCATTTAACCATAACTGACATCTTTCATCTCTTATCGTAATTACATCTTTGGATTACTTGACTAAATGTTTAAAACGTTGCAGCATCCTGATTATCTTATTTTTTAGTGATAAATAGTGAAAAATGCAGACCATTGTTGCATCTGTCTTTCTTTGTTTACCTCCAAATTCTGGTATCCTCCGAGTTCTCTGTATCGGGTTACCCCGGGTGATATAAAGCACTCAAAAGGATAGCAACAGTTTATGAACATATTCTCATTAAAATCAATTAAACGATTTTACCGATCGCCCTATTTTTTCGGCGAATGAAAGGACGCTATTTCGTTTGAAATTCAAAAAATATATGCCATAACCTGACGATCTGTTCGAATAAGTGAGCTACGTGACTTTAGGTCATAATGGGCGGGGACTACATTCAAAACCAGACAGTGACGTCATAATCTTGTCTGATAAAAAGTTCCGAAAGACCCTTAACTTGTAATCGAGTATTTATAATAGAAAAAACATTTTATGAATGTTCTTTTGAAGTTATACTAATACACAATTACTAATTTACAGGAGAAGAAAAATCCTTGAATAATTTGTGTGCATGTTTATCAAGACAAGATTTAGCGGATAAAGCAATGATTCTGATAATAAACAGCAGTAAGAATGACATCGACGAATTTGCTCGAACCAAGCCTTTCTGTACTCCAAATTTTCACATTGGCATAAAAACAAGAAAAGGCGACAGGGTTGAAACGATATAAAATCTCATTTCCTTTTAAAAATGAATTCTTTGGCCCTATTAACGCCATTTAAATTTAGTCGTTCTGCAAGGTCCCAATCTTAACAAAATGCAATTAAATGCTTATAGGAAAGGTACATGTAGGCAAAATAATTGTAGAAAAGATACAAAATGCCTACGTAAAGGATTCTAGATATTTGCAAAAAGAATGTGATTCGAAGCATGTTTTGCGCGTGATAGCTGACTCATGTCGAAAGCCTGTGTCACCCGTTTAACTGTGACGTATCGGTTGAGAACCAAAACTTGGTAACTAGAGCTTTTCAATGCTTTATGAATGTTTTCTCCTAACGTCTTGCTGCAAACTTTATATTTTTGATAATGAATATGCCGTGGATTTGTTTGTTTGTATGGGGTTTAACACCGCTTTCAACAATCCTTCAGTAATATTGCGGCGGCTGGGGCACCTAGCAATGAATTCCTGGTATTTCTTACCCCAGTAATACCATTCCGTTACTAGTCTCCAGCTGCTATCCCACATAGGTCTACGATTATCGATCCATAGGTGGGAGACAAAAAGTCGTAAAGGATGAGAGCCACGGCCGTGGATCGAACCCGGGATTATTTGAATGATAGTCCGACGAGGTAACACTGCACGGCTGAATAGGCCGTGGTAGATTAATTGATTGAATGGAGTTTAACGCCGCTTTCAACATTTTAAGATACATCGCGGAGGCTGGAACACCTAACAATGGTTTCCTGATATTTTTCTAACTAGTACAACAACCAAATCACTTCCTAGCCTCCAGCTGCTATCTCACATAGGTCTACGATTATCAACCCATTGGTGGGAGACATATTGTCGGAAAGAATGAGTGTCGCCGGCCGTGGGAGATAACTGTTTTTCTAAAAACACAAAATCCCTAAAATGAGGAACAATGTCTGCAAAAAAATAGCTACCGGTAAAAGGAATGCAAAATCCACTAGCAGCAATCACGAGGTTTAGTTCAATGAACGTTCTCAACTGATTTTGTCTCGCCAAATGACAAAATAATTACAGAAACCCAATAGTGATTTAATTCGCTCCTCCCATTTTTTCTGTACCTCAATTTGATTGAAGAAAGTATGACGCAACAAAAATGAATGACATCATTGATTGACGTGCAACTCAATTGAACTAGTGTTATTTGTTGAAAAAATAAGTCGATCGGTAAAACAGTTATAGTTCATATTCTGACAATTTACGCGTATAACCTTGCGCTCCGCTAACGCTCCGCTTAGGTTATATCGCGTAAATTGTCAGAAATGAACTATAACTATTACATACAAAAACTCGTTTATAGGTAAACCTCGCTATTCAAATGTTTATAAACAGACTTTCGGCGAGTTAATATAGATAAATTGGGACCAACGTAACTTATACTGTCACGGTCTCTGACTATACTGAAAGACCAAAGAAACGCAAAACTGCTGACATTTTTACATCTGTAAACGTCATGTGTCAAAGCGTAAAAAACATGCATTCGAAACCGACTTCATCATGAAGAAACTAAAATTGAAACGACAAAAAGTATTGAATATCGATAGGGAGAAAAAAGGGTTCTTCGTGATGAGCATTTGTACTCATCTATCAGTATATAAGTAATTACATGCGTTATTCGCTACCGTTATCTCGCGCTTGTTAGATTTCAGTTTAGTCCAACTCTACTCTTGGCTATACTACATTTTCCCGTGTTCTCGAACACCGCGGTTGGACTATAGCCTTACCAAAAATTGTGCAAAATGAGACCGGTTTGCAGACTTTTTAAACATAAGAGCAATTTTTGATACCAAGTTGATCATGGTTTACTGTTCTTTTCATCTTACAGGAGTGTAAAATCTATCTCTGTAGTACAAAGAAAGATTATGTTGATGGTCATTCGCAGCTGAGAACAGTGTCTAGACTAGAGGCGAAAGATCTTGCGTCAGGTAGTAAAACATGCGTTTCGTATTCATTAAAAATCTTAACTACAAAATCAAAGCACTTAAAGTACTGATGGTGAACGAATCTGATAGTATTCTAGAGTGAAATATTGAATTCGTTGAGAAAAGAAAAATTATAAATTTCAAAAATAATTAAGGGAAAGTGTCTCGACAAAATTTCGGCATTTCGGCAATTTCACCGTTAATTCAAAGAGAGAGAAAGAGAGGAAAAGAAAGATAGAGAGAGCGACAGACAGAGACGGACAGATAGACAGAGACAAACAGAGAGCGACAAAGAAAAGAAATCAGGCAACTATAGTGTCTAGACTAGTAATTCTTTTCTTAACAAGAAAAAAAAAATAGCAGTCAGAAAGTTTATTCAATTCCCACAAGCGGAACCCATATTTTACAAGATCAAACATCAGTCTTTCTGCATTTTGACTATTAAACGTAAACCGCTATGGGTCTGGTACTTAAACGGCCTGAATGGGATCCCCCACCCTCCGAGTTTTAGAGCGGCGTTTCGTCTTCAACCAAAATGCTGTAATTACAGTTTTTTTGGTCTCTTTCGGTAATGTGCACGGTTTTGTTATAGAATGATTATCTGATGCCATTGCGTAAAAATAATTATGGAGAAACAATACGATTCATGTAGGTAGGTATTTTGTACAGCTAATGGATTTTCCAAATAAAGTCTTAGTTTAAATTCTATTGCCCCTACCAATCGGTGAATAATCGTAAACCTAAAAGGGTAGAAGATAGCAGCTATGTAAGGATGTATGCTAATGATAGTTCTGGTGCGAGAAATGCCAGATTCTATGTTAAGGTGCTCCAGTCCACAGGCGATTGGCTCACAATCCGAATTTCATCTTAAAAGTTATTGTTTATTAACATATATAGCAAAACTCAGATTATGTAAAGATCGCCTGTGCTTCAGCTACCGCGATTTAACAGAAAAAAATAAGTAATATAAGCGGCGTTCATCCCTTTTCAAATAAAAGGTACACGAAAGGTTTTACATTTTAAACATGGGTCAAATAATTCTTAAACCCCCGTCTCGGTACTGACTGTCGCGTGTTGAAAAAGTATGTAAAACCCGATTGCATAAACCACAGATGTCACTGGACTGGTTACCGTTTCTAATGCTACAAGGTGTGTAGATATGTCATTCGTCTCAACTTGGCCGATTCCGTAACCTACATTTAAATCCAAGACTTCGGAGATCGCCCGAGTATTGCCGGGTGTAGATGTGTACGTCAAAATCAAGTACAAGAGGTCACGACCTAAATAAACACATATTTCCGGCTTATTAATACAAGTTCCAATTGCGAAGTCTTAGATTAAAAAACCCATAGTATCTGCCTATACAGTGTATACACACATACTTTGTTTTTGCTCTTAACCGTCAACATGCTTACACGGATAATCAATATGTCAACATTTATCATTGCAAACTCAGTTTGTGTTTTTGAAGAAGAATTGTCATTATCTTCACTTGCTGAAGAATTCTAGTATCACGCCATTAACGAAATAAATAGTGATTCTGCGGAGAGAAGTCTTGAGAGATACTTAATTTAATCTAAAGGGGCACTACTTTATTTAGAATCTATTAAGATCCTACCGAGTTTTCCTTACGTAGTAACACTGGTGAACGAATACTCCGTTACAGATTTAAGATGTCAGTTTAAAAGTTTTTAACATGTATAGACACTGACACGGGCGTGTTTATGTTTGTGTGTGGTACTGGTGTGAGAAATACCTATGTCGCGATTTATTTCCTTTGAAAAATTACTGTAAAGAAAGGTCTGGCATCCAGACTATATAACAAGACAGTATAAATACTCTAAAGACGATGCTTCAGTGGCGTATTTATTAACATAAAAGCATTGATCTGCTGTATACTTAAACACTTGAGACTAGGCCTATCTACCGTTTTGTCTAGCTTCATTAAGCCCTCACAAATTAACAATGATGTGCAAAAGTCAATTGTTTTATGAAGATGATACTTGACCCTTTCTTTCATCTTTACCATATGTGACCCGGCGCTCAAACAAGGGACACCTGTGAATTCAGTAAAGTGAATATGTGACCCGTCACGCGAAAGGGAAACACCGGTGGAAACTCCGTAAAATGAATATTTGATAAAAAGATTGGTCCAGTACTGGTCAATAAGAAGTTGCATTTTGCAAAGCGGGGTATAATTAGAAAACTGAGTGCACCGTTTTGTCATCCCGAACACAGGGCTTGGTTGAGTGCTCGAGAACGGCTCTATTGACTCAAAGTTTCGTTGTTATCGAACTAAATGAATAGTATTTACTAAATTAACCAGATGTCATTTTAATAAAAAAGATAATTCTAGATTCAGGCAATATACAGAAAAGGAAAATTGTCGACCGTATTCAACCTGTGCAGTCCGCTCGGACTGACTTTGGTCGACATTTTTTCATATTTCCAAGATATAACCTGTTCACCTAGAGTTACAGAAAATGAATCTTAATCTGATAAAACAAAGAACAGAAACATTCCAAAAGACTTTCAAAAACTCTGTGTTGTGCGAACTCATTTAAAATGGCCCTTTGAGATGATTTAAATGAGTACTATACACAAAATTTAGATTTACATTTACAAGTAGCTTTTTAAGAATGACTTCCCCTCTCTTACTATGGACTCTTACTATTTGATCTCGGCTAATCAATCTAGAATTAATTTATTGAAGCCCAGTGAAAATGTTGGTTTTTTTTTTTCGGTCCTTGACCGACCCCCAATATGTGAACAAACTTGGCGTCTAAAGCTCCTTTCGGGGGGATTTATTTGGAAGAAAGAGTGGCGAGAAGAGGGCTGTAAAATGCTAAATAAGGGGGGGGGGGCATTTTTCAATCAAATGCACATGACCTTATCGCCTAATTGATAAAACATGAATGTACAAGATACCATTATGGTATATATAAGGTCATATGTCATGTTTTATCTATTTAAGGAAACTTACTATTGATTGACAAGCCCCAAAGCATGTAAAATGTCAATTGACCGTTTTCAACTTTACTTTACCTGGTCAACCCTATGAAAAAAATAGAGTATTTTTGCACTTAAAAACCATCGTTCCTTAGTTGAGGTAACCAATCTGAATTGTTCCAAGACTTGCATTTTATCTAGGCTTTACTTGTGATAAAGGAGCGATCCGTCTGAACAGCACCGTAAGTATGACATTCATCTCAATAAAAACCATTCCAAATCACTCGCTCGGAGCTCCATGCATTCTTATCGAACGCCCAATTAAACCATTCATAAACGCCCCGAACTAACCGAAAAAGACAGTATCAACAACGGTATTTAAAATAATTAAAGCTATAAAAGGAATCGCTATTTAACTAACATAAATGGAATGGTAATTGTTTGATTTGTTTTGAAGAAAAGGGAAGCCTTTTCATATAATTTGTTTGCATAATTCATTTAAGGGAGCTAATGAATATCGCTAATTTTGTTCGTCCTGAAAAAAGTTTACGATGTTGCATTACCCCCAATTACATTCAATCAAAACTCTCTCCACACACTCATTCAATTTCATTCCAAAATCATTCACCCTGTCAACTTCTCGATGATGTAAACTGCAGAAATTAAACAGTTGTTTCAAGCCTTGCAAATTTATCTAGGCTTTACTTGTAACCGAAAAGCCATTAAAGGAGAGATCCGTCTTGTACAGTTGTGGTTGTTAGTTTACAGTTAAAAACATTGTGAAATTGACAAGTTGGATGATTTTTGTAATTAATTTGGAATAATTCCATATTTCTTTCTTTTCAGCGTTAATTTTTTCGCACAAAAAGAGGTTACTTTTTCTCTTCAGATTTGCAAGCAGATTATTTTGAAACTTCGGGTAAATCGGGCCAAAATGTTGGTGAGTATAGAAACATGTATAATTATACTGGGCACAGATATTTTAGGCTTTTTTTTCAAAATAGAAGTTAGACCATTCTTAATGTTTACATGGCCAGATGAAAAAAGAAATACTTTTGTTACCCTTTTAACCCTCTGTTCTCCCTATTTGATTTGAATTCCTCCAATATCGTTTACCACACATAATTCTTTCATGTCTATTGACTTATATCCGTCGCCAGATGTACGGTTTGTGACAGATATGGGATGAACTACATATATCGGAAAATATTTTCGTGCTCATGTTCATGTTTGTCTGTCATACAGTTAGAATCATCGTGCAATTTGACACTCATTCTGATCAAAAACGCTCTGAATCGCTCGATGATAGCCCTATTCAAAGCGTTCCTACCAATCACTGAAAACATTCAAAACGCCCCGAAATCAGCTCCGAACTCTTGCAAAATCGTCTACATCCTTATACGCTTACGTCGAATCATTGCAGTATATCTTTCGCTGTAGCAAAATGAAATAGCTTGATTTGTCCTTGAAGACACATGTTTTCAGTAAAGGGAGGTAAAACAATATAGCCTATTCTGCACTCATTCTTTACAAATCATTCTTTTTGTAAAACTTTTACTATGCTCAGGATTTGGAATTTTTTTAAAATTATAACTAAAATACGATGCAGAAAATTACGTTCACGATGCCCAAATTTATAATATAACGTATACTTAATTTGTACAATTACCACATCGTGTATTTGACAATGCGAATGATTTTGGAATGATTTTGGATTAAATTTGAAGGAATGCAAGTAGCGAGTTTTAAGTGAAATTAAAGGGAAGTAATCCAACTTCGCTTATTTTTTTCAGGATGAACAAGTATAACAATATTCAGTACCTCCCTTTAATGAAATATGCATACAGGTTCAATAATTAGCTTTCTATTTATTCAAGAAGCAACCAGACGCTTATTATTTTAATTATGTCAGTGAAATCTTTAAAAATCTATTTTGATTATAATTGTTGATTTTATCTTCGCTAAGTGAATTTGGAACATTTTGGAATGGTTTGAGGAATGTTTAGGAATGAATTAATGGAGCGCTGAGCGAGCGATTTAGAATGGTTTTGATTGAGATGAATGTCAATTTCACGATGTTATTCATTGTATTAGGGTAGATGGCTGTAAGCTAGTATTTCATTGGTCAGTAAATCACTTTTCCCTTTGTAACCTATCATTTAGACCTCATGCGTTCACGCAAATTAATTGATTAACATAAAATTCATAATTGACTTTCTAAAAATATAAGCGACGAATATGCTTCATGCTATAAATATCTAGGCTACATCGTGTTCCTGCAGATTTACCCTTTGTTTCTTTTTTTTTCTACAGAAGCCATGTTCAGGAAGATAGCCAAAGATTTTGCTGTTTCTGAGGACAGTATTTGTAAAAAGTTCGGTAAGCTATAACCATGCCCTTTAAAAAATATTCTGTCTGTTAAGAAATTCAAAGGGGTTCATACGGAAGGTTTATATCTATTACGTGATCAGACTGCATAGTTAGGGAAGATTTGCTAGGACGAAAATAATTTCCCGAATCTTCGCGTGTTCATTAGGCATTATTTTAACTGAATGAATTACTCACATGTAATAATGGTATTTCCTTCAAGGGCATTAAATACTGTAACGTCTTGAGTACGGGTTAAGTTACCTTATCTTATTTTTTTGCCATTATACATAACCAGAAATTCATTAACTACATGTATTTTCTAGTGGCTTGTTCTACTAAACATCTTACGATGAAAAAATTGAGTTGCTTCTACAGTAGTAACTAAATGTTGAATTCTGCCATGCATCATCTCATTGAAATCGTCTTCTAAAGACGATTTCAATGAGATATTGTAAGACAGAATCTAACAATGAATGAAAACGCACGGTACGATTTGTGATTTTAACTAACGATTATTTTTTTCGTATGAAGTCTAGTAAAGCGGGCCTCGGGAACTATACGTGATTTAATTATGTTTCAGGTGATTTTGAATCCATAAAACTATCATGGAAAAAGGATCATCGTATCTTGAAAGAGAAGTCAAAATCATGCTGTAACAGATGACGTAAAACAATCGAAATCAAGTTGATACTATTTACGACCAATCAAATGTGACCCTTTTGCTGGGAAAGAAATCAGCCCTGCGTTCAGGATTACAAAATGGTTCAAACTGTTTGCAAATTGTACACCGTTTTGCACACAAATACACGTAAAAAGTGGGGTACACATTGCAAACAGTTTGCACCGTGTTGTCATCCTGAACGCGGGACATATTTTTGATGATCAGGAGACGTTATTATGATTTTAGAATAATCATTCTGCTTCACTATAAATTCGAATTTTGATACGGAACCGCTGTTCGGCCAAATCTCATTACATGTAATTAGTTTGGCTGTTTTCGGGAAAAACCCGAGGTATTTCCACCAACTAATTGTTGGCGTTTGGTAAAGGTGTTGGTGTAGGTATTTGCGTTTAAAACTCAAACCCTGGTCACACCTTTGTTGTTTTTGAAGATATCTACATTAGACTTGACTTGTATCATATGAAAGCTTTTCTGTAAGACTTTTATCCCTTTCTCAACTTAGATTTTTTTGCATTATATATCACCATGACTTAGCGTTAGCACCCATACAAAGCGATCGTATTTGAACTTTTGACAGATTGTTTCTATTCGCGTGACGGGTCACTTTTAAGAATGAAAGAGGCTCAATGCGATATAGTTGCGACTTAAATTTTAGGGGGATCTATATATCATGACAAAAAAGAACTCGTTATTGAGGAACCTAAATTGTGTAAATACAGCTTTAATAAACTATTCACAAACATTAATTATGTCGCTCGGAAATAAGATCTGCATTTCTTTAATGCTTTTCGGTGGTTTATCGAGAAATAACGGTAGATTATCACTTGATAAACTCACCGCAAAAACAGTGAAATTATCAAAAACTTATACCCTGCTTTTGTGCTTTTCATCCTATCTGACGTCATCTATGCGGGGCGAAATAAGTGACGTCACAACGAACGTTGCATAGCAATCACGCGCAAAATGACGCGCTTTACGAAAATATGTCCTAGAAATTTCACATTTTGTCTCGTTTTTGCATTCAAGAAATAGAATAATCGTTTGTTTTGCGAGTAAGATCGATTAACATTTCATTTTGTGAAAAACAAAAGCTATATTTTCACTCGTGGCTGTGCCACTCGTGAAAATATAGCTTTTGACGTTCACTCAATGAAATATAAATCGATCTTACACTGAAACAAACGATTATCCTCTATGTCCTCTGTACAGGAGGCAAAAAGGTTTACATATTGTCCCAATTTATTTATAACAAGAAAAGCTTATTCATATCAACTAGCCACAATGAATGTCTCAGTCATTTCTTTTTTAATTTTTTACAGAAAATTGCATTGTCCATCCCATCGACACGAGTCAAGGGATATCGAATCGATAGCTTCTTTTCGATAACCATCGAACAAATATTTTTCAATAAAGAGGATAAGAATGGCCCTATACCGCTAACCAAGATTTCATTGGTCGAGTGGAATGCCTCGCTCAGCCATACAGTGGGGTCATTACGATGGAAAAAGTGTAGAACCGCACAAAATAAGAAATTTAGAAGATAACGATATCAAGAGCATAACTGAAGCATTATGTAGAAACCATTCAAACGAACATATAAAAGGCTATTTACAAGCTTTCCTTGCATATCAAACTTTGTTATCTAAAGCTTGATTCCGTCACATAAAATATGCGTTTGTGTAGCATTGGATAAAGAGAAAAACAATTTTCAGAAGAAAATTTATTATCGAAATTAGCGTATCAATAAAATATGAGAAATATCTGAAAATGTGAATGATTCGACTTCTAAGCAGGACAAGCCATGGTCCTCCTCGAATCGATTACCTCAACAGTACCCAGTTTTACACAATCAGGAAAATAAGCTCTTTGTTGTAAAGGAGGATTTGGCATATCGCAGTAGAAAGTCTAAAATATCGTATCAACTGTTGTAGATACGCTATTTTGGTCTTCCAACTATGATAAAATATCTTCTTTGTGATTTATTTTTTTCCTAATTGTGCAGTAACGTTAGGGACATCATGAAATTGACAAGATTAATAATTTGGGAAGAATTCAATTGAATGAGAGTGATTGGTGAGTTTAAGCGATATTCAAGGGGGTGACACAATATCGCTAATTTAGAAACTAGTGCGATTTTTCCCCTTTGAAAAAATATATGTACATTTTTTGTTTGTGTTTCTCAACGAACCGATCAGGCACTTTAAAATCCACATCATCAAATTAAAACGTAGAATTATTAGATCATTTTGACAGAAGTTGATGATCGTTTCAACAATTTCATAGTATTTTCGGATTATTTCGTTGCGTTATGACCTGTCTGAACAGTTGTTTTGAATAAATGAATGGAGTGCTTAGTGAAAGATTTAGAATGATTTAGATAGAAATGAGTGTCAATCCTACGATTTCGATAATTGTACAATGTTTGAAAAGTCATTTATTATCTTTTTATGTTGTAATTATTCCTTCGCATTGTTACCCCTCTTATACATCTTCAACAATGAGAGTCACGTTCCGTCGTGAGGCGGAGATATCCGGTAAGTGTGTTGGCAACTGATTGATACTTTTCGACTTTTCCTCGCAGTCCGCCAACCAATTTACTATCCTTTTATCCTTATCCACTGACTTTTGAAAATAGTACTGAATCACATTTTCGGTGAGGTCTAAATTTGATCCTGACGTCAAGGATTTGACGTCGGCGTCACGGTCAACGTCGGATACTATGACGTCATACTTTAAAGAACTGTTACTGTTGCGTTTTTTTCTTGGTAACACTGAATGTTTGACGTGCGTGACTGGATATCGTGGAGTTCCAATGTCGACGTCATTTTCGAAATTAGCCAAATCACCGCCGTCTGTACACATGTCCGTACGAGCTGAAATAAAGAGTATAATGTATTTAGGCGACAAAACTTCGCAACTCTAGCTTGAATAAATTTATTCAATCCGGAGGAAATGACTTTTTGTCGACCATCGACGATAACCCGTCAGACGTTTGGACGTTCCTGCAACCCGGTTAGTATAACGTGCAGAGGAAAGTCAGAACACGTATTGAAAAAAAAAAAACGACGAAGCTTTTGGTTAGGAAACTTTGCCCTCCTTTGATAAATGTGACTTTGTATATCTGGAAAAAAACTAGAAAATGAAACCAGAAAATGCTACGTGAAGCATATGTAATTACATGGGATAAGAGACGAGAACATTGTTAGCAAGTACAAATACTAAAATCCCGAAAAGTGCAGCTGATAAACTCATTGATTGCGAAATAATACAAAATAACACAACTATACTTTATAAACTATAAATAATTGACATGCTTGGATAAACATGTGTAGCTACGCTTATTATATCTGATTTTGTTGTTGTTGTTGTTGTTGTTGTTTTTAGCTTTGACCATGCCAGTAAGTTCAGTCGGTGGTTCGTCGGATGGTAAATGCAGAGATCATGGGTTCGAGTCGCAAAAACTTTCATCTGACGTTTCACAAAAGTCATTGTGAATTTAGCATTTATTTCCGCTGTCGGCGTGTAAGTAGCGCGCCTTAGTGGGATGAGTATCTGGTAATACAATGCCGTATCCAAAAAAAAAAAAAATGGACAGTATTCAATTGCATTGCTCCGGGCTCGTAATTGATAAAGTTTCAACACGCTTTCCAGGTTTAAATTCGAGTATCACGGCCGTTTCACTGTCCTTCAATGCTGCGAGCCCTTAGATACCAAATGTTGTAAGTCCCTATACGTTTACGAAATATGAGCACTAGGACGCCGATTTAAGTACAAAAACATAATACGTATTTCGACTTATGACGATTTCTGCTGGCAATTTTCAAGGTAAAGCCGCCCTCGCAGGAAGTGAGACTAATTTCGGTGACTAAGGGGTCAAGAGGACTTCAAATTTATAACATGAAGGACCCCAAAACAAAATAAAGGAGTCTTAAATTTTGCATTGGGCAGGAACTACTGTGAAGAAGAAATTGCTTGTTATAGGTAATTCTTCTTTTCTACAATAGTTCGCCACGACTTTCAAGATGGCGTTCTGTCAAATACTATTAGATGTAACAAAAACTTGGAATCTGCAAAACTGGTGTATTGAGCAGATTAAAATTTTGAAACGGAAGCTGTCCAGTTCATTTGTTTGTCAACATATTCGCATGCGATCGGGAGGGGGGTCGGACTCCTGACTTGCAAAAAAAGAAGAGTCCTGTCTGGAAAATAAGGAGTTTAGGACTCACAGACTCCCTTATGTGTGTATCCCTGTATTATCCATGATTAATGCCCTGGCAGGGCGGAGCCTAAGTAACGGGTCGTTGCACTAAAGGTAAAGGGAAATCAGCTATAATCTAAAATAACCTACTTCTAAAGAGAGTCGACAAAAAAATCTCGAAACCTTAAATCGTAGATTGGTAACCAAATCCACGTAACTTCAGCTTAATCAAGCTGAAGTTACGTGGCCTTGGTAACCAAACGATGAAATGTGTTCACTCTCTCAAAGCACGCGAATCCTTTAGGTCTTAGGATACAGTTATTTGCACGCGTTAGCGATAATTACCGACTAAAGTTTGAAAGAACCCAAAGTATTGAAAAGTAACCTCGCCAAATAACGTCACGGTTAAGCGCCGCCCTGCCAGTTCATTAATTACGCAGAATACTCGGTGCGATTTCAAAACTGTTTCAGAGCTGTTTTTTTTACCGTATAAGTATATTTCGTACGTACCCGTGACTAGTCCATTATCCCAGGCTGATCGTGAGGTGTCTAGCGGTTTGTTCGAATAATTAAGCCTTACGTCATCAAAGTTGTCATCGGTTGGCATCGGGGTGGGACATCTATCCACATTTAAGCGTTCTATCAATTTATTCCGTATTTTGATTGGCGCAGGCGTCGCATTGTTGCTTCTGGATTCTTCTAGTTCCCGGGTATCAGCCGGAATCTGAGGTTTGATACATCCGTGAATAATCCGCCGGGGACCAGATTTCATAGAATCCGGTGTCCTCCGGAAATCATATTCCTGTCCGGTAGGTGGCACCGCCTGGCGGTTGCCATTTTGTTTACCCTTTTGTACCAGTATTTTACGTTTTACGTAACTATCACTGCGAGATATCCTTGGAAGTCCCGGCTTATCAGTTGAACCTATATATGGTCCATTCCGAACCGCATTTATCAATCTCTCATTTGCTTCCATGATGTTACCTGACATCGAGTTTCCTAACGTTTTTCTTTTATCTTATTTCATTAACGCCACATTTACTTGTAATAGTTCTCAATATGTTTTGGAAAACAGCTACTGTTTGAAATAAATTAAAAAAAACATATACTTGCACGTATTTTCTTAAACTATCATCCTCATAGACTCATTTATTTCTAGCACAGTACGAAAAACTTGAAAAGTTCTTGAACTTCGTATTCTTTCAGTGTAATATATGACATTATTATCCAATTAATCTTATTATCAAACATGAGTATTGCTAATACTCAGGCACACTTTTTTTTATAGATATCGTTTTTGTATTCCATTCTAAAAAATGTTCGCATTTTCTCCTAATATGAATTGCTTTAAGTTTATCTGTTATTTAATCACAGCCATTTGCACAAAATTGTACCATTTTCATTCAAACTTTATTCCCTATTCTATGTCTCATATACTTGATTTTGTCTAAAAGCGATTTTTGGGAATTCCCCTGACCTTTCCCTTACTTAGCACACTTGTAGTGTATATTTGCCCATGTTGTATTTGGTACTTTTCTATATTTAAAGATATTTCAAAAATCCATATCGATAAGCTTCCTGTATTAGATGAACCAGCCCATTTCTCACCATCTTGATCTATTTTTCAATACCCGGGCATATTAGCTAGGTAAGTTATTCGGGAATATTTTTAAGGTAAGGGTAATAATTATGTCAGTTTCAATCACGGAGTGGCAGTATTACCAGATTTAAGGCGATCAAATGATTAAGTAAGTTAAAGGTTCCCTGCTGAAGTCATAGAAAAAAGGACAAATAGTATGCAAACTGTTTGCTCTGTTTTTTTTTTTTTTTTGTTTTTTTTTTTTCATTCTAAATGCAGGGCAGGTCAGTTAATCGCAATTAATGACTAGATGTTATTTAATTTTCTTTACTGAGTGCTCAGTAAACTCTAATTACCTGCCAATTTTCTGAGCGATTCCACTTAGAAAGCTCACGCAACACCAAATAAAAGTGAATAAACGAAAGGACACCCCTGCAGTAAAACCATATAAGAATAAAATTCATAAAAATAAAATTTATTTCTTTCTTTTTTTTAATCATTTTCTTTTTTTTTTCTTTTAATAATTGTTAACTACTGGTTGTAATACATTTGAATAGAATCATTTATTACAATTCTTAAAAAGCATAGCTCGCATTTACTAATTGATCTCATTCCCTTAATCCTTTGGTTTATAACATGTATTTATAAGCGACCTATGATATGCTGCGGAAGGATTTAAAACGATTAAATGACAACCTCGTGTTCGACTGAACTTTCGTACATGTTAGCACACTGATATCATTCAACAATTATTGTCACTTCTCCAAATATGTCGCTGACCCCCCCCCCCCCCCCCCCCATTAAGACTTAAAATGAAGATTAAATTCATAGATGTGAACACTCAAAATTAAACAAGAAAAAGTATAACATGTAAATGACATGTTAAAATAGGCTTGTTAAGATATTACCTCCCTTTAATAAAATATGCATAAAGGTTCTATCTTCTTGTTTCTAGAAACAATCAGACGCTCATAATTTTAATCATGTCAATGAAATCTCGATTTTTTGCTATCCAAATTTATTTTTGAATGTAGTTGTTGATCTTAATCTTTTTTGATTTAGGAGAGCTTTTTAGTATTTGGCATAAATGAATGGAACACTGAGAAAGCGATTTAGAATGGTTTTGAATGATCTGAATGTCAATTTCTTAACTGTACCAATGATTTCCAACCAATTAAACTTGTCTTGCAATGAAAGTTAAAAGTCGCCCAAGTATCATTTCTTTGAAATGTTGATTGACTATTATATATTCCTTCTCTTAAAAGGGTCCTCTGAGAAAATTCTTATGAGGTTTGGTTGTCATCAGTGCATTCTTTAGCTTCTAAGAAAAGTATCATATGAATTAAATAAAATTGACCTCCGCTCATAAAAGGCATGATTTGCATGTAACCATACTATTGTTTTGCAGACTGATGTATTTAGAGAGCCTTTACCATTACAAGGGTGACAACCTACATCATTAATCACTTACTTTCGCTAGCCTATTTCCATTTTGTATAAAGTGGTTTGTAATTAAATATCGTCTGTGATATTTTCTAAAAAAAAAAAAGACTAGTCCATCTGGTACCTGAAACGTTGATTCGTCAGAAATTACTGCCTCGATTGCTAGGTGTTTAGAGCGTCGGTCCCCTGATCCGAAGGTCAGGGGTTCGAGTCCTGGTGACAGCGAGGTGTTTCCTTGCGACAGAAATTTAATAGTAACTGCCTCAGTCCAACAAGCTGTAAATGGGAAGTAGTGGATGATAACCCCTCAAAAATGGCGTTCCACTTCCTCTAGAATTTCTCACGCAAAAAAATAATATCTTTATTGAGCTACCTGCCGAAGGGGATTTAGGCTGTATGTATGGATATATAGAATTTACCATTTTAAGGTGTAATATATATTTGAACTGATTATCCAATTACCTCGACACAACTATAGAACTTGTTGACTCAGCAGAGAGAAAGGAACTGCCACAGCTGGTATAGCGTTGTGAATCAAAGCACTGAAAGTGCTGGTGGTGAGCGTCCCTGCTCGCATATTAAAGTTGCAGAGATAGTTAAAAAACACTCAATACGAGGGTCATCCAACAAATAGTTCTATATCTCACAAATTTATAGACATATCACAATGAAATTGTACATGCTTGAACTTCATTCACATCGGCATCCATTTGACATATCAACTAGTAAGTTACTATGATGTTATACTTATGACGTCACTTAAAATGACGTTATGACGTTGAACAAGACCACGTTCATATAAAGATAACAGAAATGTAACGTCTTTGGGGAGATCATTTTTTTCAAAGTCAAAAGAGATGGAAATACTGGCTTGGATTGAATCTAATGCAGGGATAATTCACTTTCTTACTGTACATTATATCTATCAATTTATTTTTTTCTTCGTTGATAAGATTCTGTTTTTGCAGAAAACTTTGCTTTTACACGATTTAGATCATAGCAACAATTTACGTCCAAAGAAAATGTTCACATTTTAGCATTTGATAAAGATTTATTCATCAAAGATGCCATTTAACATCTAAAAGCAAGCATTTTAATGCAAAATCTTGTTTTAAACTTACGAATATATCACTTTAGCATTACATTTGGATACCCTCCAATTTTTAAGAGCGACGTCGGCTGATAGAAGGCACGACCATGCAATGGATTTTGACGTCATTTCTATTGAAAATTTAACAGACATTGCCTACCATTTAGGTATGATACCAGAAAGCATTTATCTTTGTAATTTGACTGAAGAAATATCTTAGAAAAGTTGAGTATGAAGTTTTTTCGAAGATTGAAGCATCATGGGGTTTACGTGGCCATTTAAACATATGCTATCTCCTTCTGTTGCCTAGCAACAATAGCTCCACACAATATACGAAGGTAGTAGTCTGCCAAACATTACAGTATATAACTCTAACTGATAGTGGAACAATAATCTAAAAGATATTAACTACTTAGGCATATTGGATGACCTACGTATAGGCATTGTGTGGAAATATGTCCAATGGATAATACAGTAAACAACATGGTGAAATTGACAATGAGAATTATTTTGGAATGATTTTGGAATGAAATTGAATGAGTGCGGTATTTATTACCTCCCTTTAAAATATGCATAAAGTAATATGAATAGTTGCTTGTTTCTAAAAACAATCAGACACTTATAATTTCAATTATTCCAGTGAAATCTCGATTTTCTTCTATCCAAATTTATTATTAAATGCAGTTGTTGATCTTATCCTTTATTATTTTGAAGCGCTTTTGAGTGTTTGGCATGAATGAATGGGGCACTGAGTAAGCGAAAATATAAATAATAATAATATTATTATTATAATGATAATTATAATATAATAATAATAATAATAATAATAATAATAATAATAATAATTTTATTTTATTAAGGTGAAACATTAAGACAAATCTTTCAAAATTAAGAAATTGAAATTTCTCTTTTTTACAATGTTGCCTTCAGTGAATGAAAAAATAAATGAAAAGTGATAATCTGATTAATTAATGATATCATGATAAAAATATGAAAGACGCAGAAAAAGATAATGACAATTGATGACATATGAATTAACAATGGAATCAATTTACAAAAAAAACCCATGAATTAGTAAGTCTTCGGACAGATACACTATTTACTTGAATAAATTAGATGCTTTCTGCTTCGACTGTTGATTTAGATCGAGCAAATACTGTTTAAATTCGTTTTTGAAGCTATATAAAGAAGATGCATTTCTAATTTTGAAGTATAGATAATGCAGCAGTCCTACATTTAGCAATTTTCCACCAAACTGTACAGCAATAATCAAAGACAGGAAGTATATACGAATTGTAAAACAGTTGCTTCATTTCTAAGGTAAGATAATTCGAAATTCGTTTGAGTAATGTAATTTTACTATTGATTTTAGAACTTGTTTATTCAATGTGTATATTCCAAGATATATGGTTGTCGACGTGTACACCCAAAATCTAATAAGATTCAACAACTTCAACGCTAACATTGTTTAGTTTTAAGCATTTGTTTATATTCTTTAATCTATGTTTAGGTCCAATAAGCATATATTTAGTTTTAATTGGGTCGACAAGCATATTATTAGTTGAACACCAAGAGAGTATTGATTTTAACTACTTTGTAAGTTGGTTTGTATTTCGTTAATGTTTACTCCAGACTTATATAATGTTGAATCATCTGAATAGAGCTCTAAACTTGAGATATTTCCATACAAACTCATGTCATTTATATAAATCAAAAATAGAAGCGGTCCTAATATAGAGCCTTTTGAGACACTGCTTTATACTGTTTTCTGTCGGACAAATAAGATCGAAATAATTCTAAGCCGTTGATAGAAAATCTATACAACCTTATTTTAAGGTAACTGCGGACACATAGAGGGCCATTTTAGGTCCAAATTTTTAATTGTCTGCAAATCATGCCTAATGCGATAATACTGAACTTTGAAGTACCCGCTTTCATATTTCGGTCATATAAAGGAATTTCATAACGTAGAGTTGACGTCATGACGTCATCAAGGAACCGGCCCCTTTTTTAGGGAGCAAAATCAGTAATTGTCCATTTTTTCGGAAATAATAGACCGATTTTCATCCCGAAAACGCCATTTGCTTCGTTTAAAGACGCCCGATGTTATGTTTTATTGATATGAAGATATTTGTGTAAGAAATACAATTAAGTGTAACGTATTAAATGTTAATGCCTTCTGCGTTGCTGTTTTCGAGTACAGTCACTGGAAATAATGCCTTTTTTCTCGAAAATTTGTCCGGTGACCTATGCTGAAATTTAGATATGTAGCTGTCAAACAATTCCGCTGAAGAAATATGAAATAAAAACCATGTCTCTTCGGGTAAGATTTTTTGTAAAATTCGATTCCGCGAAGATATCGCAAATCAAAGGATATTTCAACGTCGCGTCAAATGTTCACAAAAGCTGTCTTTGTAAATGGATAAAACTTAAGTGAATTTTTGTATTTCTTAAAATCATATTCAGATTTAATACTCTTGAATCCTATATTTTACGATAAAGCTTAATTTCAAATATTTTAGAATACGTTATTGCACGGAGATTGGCGCCAAATAAGCATAGTGCCGATGGTTATGGTGCAACGTCGAATTCGACGAAAACTGTTCCAACAATTTCACAAAATCGAATTTGATAAAAAATCTAACCCGAAGACATATAATTTTTATTTGATTAATACAAAGCAAATCCTTTCGCTACAAAATAACAAAAAATCAGCATAGGCCACCGGACGAAATTTTGAGAAATCTCTACTTATTTACAAAAAATAAAATGAAAAAAGGAACGTCAATTCTTAAAATTCGCGAAATAGTTAGCGTTTCGGGCCTAATTATCTATTTGAATGTGCACAGAAATTAATCTAAAAGCTCGGGGTTTCTTGAACTTTCAAAATGAAACTTTTTTCGTGAAAATCGGCCGATTAATTTAGAAAATATTCGCAAATAATGATTTTGGCGGGTCGAAAAGGAGTTGGCCCCTTCATGACGTTACGACGTCAAATGCACGAGTTTCAGACCCTTTTCAATGCGTGTTCGCTCATTGCCGCACTTCAAATATAAATCTCAGAAATTATTGTGAGATTTAAGAAAGTCGAAAATTCGACCATGTTATCTGTCCGCAAGTACCTTAAACAACAAAATTTTATGATCCACAAGATCAAACGCTTTCTGCAGATCAACGAAAACTGTACCAACGATTTTTCCCAAAACAATATCCTTTGATATTGAGTGGCTAGAGTGCTAAGAGTGGTTTTGAATGAGCTGAATGTCTATTTCAGGATGTTTTTAAATGTACCAATGATTTCCAACAAATTAAACCTGTCTTGCTATGCAAGTTAAAAGTCACCCAAGTATCATCTAAAATGTTGATTAAATATTGTTCATATATGAAAACAAGCTCTGCTCATAAATGGGGAGTTTTTCATTAGAATAATATACGTTCCTTCTCTTAAAGGGACACCTGAGAAAGTTCTTGTGAGATTTTGTTGACCACCATGCATTCTTTATCTTGTAAGAAAAGTTTCTCACCAAATGAATTATGTGGAATTGACCTCCGCTCAGACCGATGCAACGTTGCCAAAGGATCAATCATGTAAATAGATTAACATTTTAGACAAAATAAAGTATCTTTTTTTTATTTGATAGATATATTGCTAACATTTTTTTACCTAATGTGATTTTAATTTAAAATTTGTAATTTAAGCAGCCAATCGGAACATTCAACGGTTGGCGCTCATTTAACGGTGATGTGATTGCATGCTGTTTATAGACAAAACATCACTCTATTATTTGCGAATCATCGGTAAGAATCGTAACACATTCGTTGTTCACGGATGTCTCTAAACTGGTTATCGTTTCTAATGATGCTATGTGTATGGTAAATACTGTATAAAATGCTTAGGAGTTCAGGATGTCGCTATCTAGAAAGGATATGTCTCCAGCAAATTACTACACGTTGCAGTATCGAGGGCTTAGATAAAAAAAATCAAAGTGCTGTCAGCACTGTAAATCGGACATCATTGAGAGGCTGGGATAGTGCAATAGTTCGCCAATCAAAAGGGCTCAAATTTGGACAATAAAAGTTGGTAAAATATTTGCCCAATTTGTGAGTTTTTTGTCTAAACACTTCATCTTTTCGAGGACATCGCCAGCTCATCCAACCTCGTGGGTCCGATTTTGAAAGTTTGCTGATTCGATAGCCCTCTGCTAGTCTAAATTATTTCTTAGCAGATTTTTTTACGTTGTTATAATGAGCACACGCCAAGCTAAAAGCTTGTCTGTTAATATTATTCCTCTCTCTAGAGTTTAAAAGCCTGTTTAGCAACAAAACATTTTTCATTAAACTATTTACAATTTTGATAACCAACATGTTTGTTTTTCAAGCATTGGGTTTTCCCAAATACTATAAATGCAATTTCCCTCAAGAAACACGTGAAATCGGCAACTATGCTATTTATATCTTTGGTTTCTGACCAATCGATTAAATCTAGCAGCACTCTATGATTATTCATGAGTTAGTTTAAAAATAGATCGCTCTTACTGCTATCCTATATCAGTTTATCGTATGTTTTTGTCGGTTTATTTGTTGTTGAATAATTTTTCTTCATACTCAAATTTGAATTTATTGTAAATAGGATTGGAGCGTGATCAGAGTGCTCATTGAAATCAAATATTTCAAAATTACAAAATTATTTCTATTTGTTAACACATAGTCAACAGTACTCATTCCACCAGTAGACTTCCCACGCTACCTGTCAGATTGCAGACGACCATTGACCAATGACAAACAACTTAATTGACACATTTCGAGCAGACGATGTCCATTGAATCTACAACGTGGTGTGAATTTACGCGTGGGTTTTGACCGAGTGATAATCATAACAAAATTTGATAGGTTGTCAGCCCTACAACTGGTAAATGACCGTTCGAGAAAAAAATCAGAGTAGTAATATTGTAAGTGCTACAAATTTATTTTACAGTTAACCTATTGTACGTTTCAACTCCTTTACTCAACCGAAAATCTTGTTATAAACACTGAAAATACTAACTGGTAATTACTAAAAGCGAAAATTACATCAAATTTTGTATTAGCATGTTCTCTATTTGTCGAAAAGTAAATAAGATAAAAGCAAAGTTTGTAGATTGTGACTGAAAAGGCCGTTTCTTCGGTGTTTGAAAACACATTATTTGGTTTGAACACATTGCTCAGAAGATAAAGGTAAAAATGTACTGGGTCAAACAGACTGGATTTCTGGAAACCGGTATAAATCTCCGATTTAAAAACGTAGTATGTGTCTATACAGTGTATAGACTCAATTTTTTTTCCTAAACCCTCGGTATGCTTACGCGGATCATTCATACGACTGATTAAAATAAACACCTTCATTTTGTATTTTAAAGCGTATTTTTCCTTATCTTCACACGATAATAACTTTGATTTTGCGAGGGAAGTCTTGAGAAATACCAAATTGAATCTTAATGGGCACTACTTTATTTCGTAGCTATAAAGAGCCTACTTGGAGTTTTTCTTACGTAGTAAGATTAGCAAACGAAATCTTCGTTCACCAAAAACTGTTTAGTCGTACAAAATACAGTTCAAACGCTGTTGCTGGTCATTATGTTAACACCTGTACGACAGACCAAATCACCATTGTCAGACGAAGTAAATATACTGGACAAAAATAGTTAGGGTTAAAACTTCATTTGTCTGTTTAACTGACCGTTATTTTGGTGTATCTCCTTCCAATGTTATGCATACCTGAGCATTTCGATTAAACTTAAACAAGGAAAAATGACATTTGTAATTAAAATCTGTAATGAATCTGTGCTCGAGATGCAACAATTGTGTGTAAAGCAAGCCTTTGCTGCTGGTAATGGCCTTAGTCTTACTCTTGTAGCTTGGGAAAGTACATCGTGTTTCAGATGGCTCTCAGACTTCCGACATATAACTGGAAGGCAAGTACCGACCTAGAAAATCCAGAACAGCACTAGTTATGACGAGATTAGTCTAATTGCAAGACTATTAATAATAGATAGTCTTATCATTTTAGTAAGGAACCATTTGAATTTAGAGTTTGGTCGTTACACCTCTGTTGTTTTTTTTTTTTTCACAAACAGGCCCTGCGATTTTATGGACTTTCAAAGCTTAAGAAGAAATTTTTTGCGTGTGGGTACTTCCTTGAGTGCTACATTCCATAAATCGACAAATCTTTCAGCTGCAGCATGGCAGGTTTCGTCAACCATCAACTTTTTTCGCCTCATGAGCGTATTTACCATTGACAGGGTTACACTTACTGATGTGTTCTTCAGAGTGGGACATCCTTTTCTGAGTGTTAGTCCTTTTGCGAGTACTATTGTGTTAATTCTTTTAAATGGACGAAAATAAGCCTTATCAAAGGAATTTTGTTGTCAATCAGTTCCTTGCATCTGCAAATCTTGTTTGAACAGATTGGACAAGTCGCCCCAGACTTTTATATCTAACAGATCATACGTAGGGCTTATTGCAAACAAAATCTTTCAAGAGGGCAAACACAAACATTTTGTATTTTAAACACAGATTGGGCTTGTTCATTCAATAACAGGAGAATGGTAAGGAACGTGGAGAAGAAGGATGCAGAAGTAATCTCAAGCGATGATTAGTGCAAGTAGAATCC
Source organism: Fragum whitleyi (assembly GCA_948146395.1). Classification (NCBI taxonomy): domain Eukaryota; kingdom Metazoa; phylum Mollusca; class Bivalvia; order Cardiida; family Cardiidae; genus Fragum; species Fragum whitleyi. Next base: position 52,493,633 of record OX411555.1, read on the forward strand.
ACGGTGGGAAATTACAGTCGCTTTACACTCACACATACAGACAGAAGGAATACTTTAAATTCAATGGTGATGGTGGTGAAACCAATCTACAGTTTGTTTTTAAGGTATGTAAGGTCCCCTGGTCGTGTAGACGGACTAATTGACTTAATTTCGTTATCTTTCATAAAACTATGCTACAGATGGTGGGCGCATTCAACAGAATTAAACAAATTATGAGAACGAAATGCATCTTTTATAAAAAAAATCCATTAATTGATATCCCGTACTTTTTTGTCATGTATAAAACTATGAATTGTGTACCACAAATTGGCCCAATATGCGAACTCGCCTACAACTGTAAGCTCTACAACTGGAAGAATGCACTTTGATTTTGAAAACTAATATAGGCTATTCAAATGCTTATTTGTACTTAATAGTGAACGGGTTTATTTTTAGAGAAAGCAAAGCCTTGAAAATAAGATTTCATTTTTTAAACGTCTAAATAAATTACAAGGCTGGCATCCTATGTGAATGCCAAGTGCAGTTTACAACATCCTAAAATTGACACGGTCAATGATTTTGGAAATGGATTTGAATGAGTGCAATGAGTGAGTTTTGAGTGAAATTAAAGGATGGTAATCCAATATTTATTACCCCCGTTTAATACAATACGTATACAAGTTCTACGAATAGCTTCTTATTTCATCAAGAACCAATCAGACGCTTTAAATTTCAATCATGTAAGTGAAATCGCGTTTTTTACTATTCATATGTATTTTGAATGTAGTTGTTGATTTTATCTTTTGTAGTCATTTGGAGCGTTTTTGATCGATTTGTGATTTGAGTCTTTGCAGTGAATGAATGGAGAGCCGAGGGAGCGATTTAGACTGGTTTTGATTGAGATGAATGTCAATTTCACGAAGTTACTAACTGTTTAGTCAGATCTGTAAGAAGAAAAAAAAAAAAAAAAAAAAAACACTAACCCATCTGGTACTTTGAACATTCTTCTTGTTAGTACAAACTGTGTTTAAGTATTAAAGTTCCATATTTTTTGTAATTTACCTCGACAAATTTTTAGAAGCAGTTGAAATGGCCGTTATAAGATCATTACACTGAAATTGCTTTTGGTGAACGGCCCTGTTTGCATTGTAAGGTGACGGAGATGGTTGAACAACTACTCAATATAGACATTATATGGAAATATGTCCAAATCTATAATACCAAGGTATTCTAACCAATCTATTTTTTCTTGCTACACAAGTTTTAAGGCCACCCAAGTATCATTTCTGTAAAATGTTGATTGAATATTTTTTATATATGGAAACAAGTTCTGCTCATTAATGGGGTGATTTGCATAAGAATAATATCTTTTCCTTCTCTTAAAGGGTCCCCTGAGAAAATTCTTATGAAATTTGGTTGACATCCATGCATGCTTTGGCTTCTAAGAAAAGGATCTCACCAATTAAACTATATGATATTGACCTCCGCTCATGAAAGGTATGTTATGCATGTAATCATACTAATATTTTGCAGACTAATGTAGCGTGCCCACGAATCAATTTCGTAAATCGATTAAAATTAGAGACGAAATTAAGTATCTTTTATTAGATAGTTGTATTGCTAACATTATTAACCTAATATGAATTCAATCTAAGGTTTGTAATTTAAGCAGTCACTCAGAACTTTCAACTATTGACGCTCATTTAACCGCGATGCGATTATATGCTGTTAATAGGCATGACATCACATGTCATTAGACAACTTTTTGCGAGTCACCTTCATTAAAAGTCGTAACGCATTCGTTGTTCACGGATGTCTTTAGACTGGTTACCGTTTCTAATGCAACAGCGTGTATAGGTAAATAAGGTATAAACAAGGTTTAATGAGGTCACGACCTAAAAACATATGTTTCCGGCAAATTACTACAGGCACTTGCAATATCGAAAGCTTTAATCATAAACATAGCATATGTCTATACAACGTATAGACGCAAACTTTGTTTTTGCTCTAAACGTTCGATATGCTTACGCGATATGCTTACGCAGATCATCCATACGCCCGATTAAAAATTGGTATTTCTTTCTGTATTTTAAAGGGAATTTTTTATCATCTTCACACGAAAAAAAAATTCTAGGATCACACCACTAACAGTCAACTTAAACAGTGAACTTAAAAAGAGAAGTCTTCAGAATTACTAAATAAAAACACAATGGGCACTACAGTCAAACCTGCATTAGCGGCCATTTGTATTCAGCAAGCAACCTGTATTAAGCAAGAGATCGCTGATTTCCCAAATAAAGCATTTGTACTGTAGCTTACCTGTATTAGGCTAGCGCCTGTCTTAGGCAGGCACCTTTTCAATGTCCATTGAGTGCTTGCTTAATACAGGTTTGAAGTTATTTAGATCCTACTTGGTGTTTCTTACGTAGTTTCACTGGTGAACGAAAACGTTCACCAAAAACTGTGTTGAAGTGTTTAAAACACCAGTGCTGGGCACTTTCTAAACATCTGTATGGCAATATAGCGTTAACAGATGATGAAGGTAGTAAGATGATTTGTGTTCTACATTCGTTGCGATATGTATTTGTATTTTCATGATAGAGTTATGTGCCCTTGAATGGTACATGTCCTGGCTATTTTTAGTGAAATAAATGTATTCACAACAAGTCTGGTAGGGCTTTAAGCTCAATACCGGCTGATAGCGATAAAACGCATACCTTTTGAAAGACTTCACACATTCATTCGCTGACGTCAAGAAAAAGAAACGCATTAGTGAAAGGTTTGATTTTTTTTCTCACTAATTAGCTTGACTAAAACTCCCTTTACACGTTTCAAATGAAATGATTTCGCTTTCATGATTTTTATGCCTAAACTTGGGTGGCAGTCACTTGTTATAATTGTTATAAAAGTTCGTCTTGTAAACGTAAGATGTAGATAATCTGGTAGACTTAGACAACGTATGCCGCTTGTGACGTCTGTACGATTTTAATAATAAAATACATCTTTGATCAATTACGTATTAGATAGAGGCTGCATAGTGAGGGATAGCGCAGCCTGCAAGAAAAGTTTATATTTACTGTAAACATCACCATACAGTCTCTATCTAACTTAAGTTATGTTAACACCTGTACGACAGACCAAATCACCATTGTCAGACGAAGTAAATATACTGGACAAAAATAGTTAGGGTTAAAACTTCATTTGTCTGTTTAACTGACCGTTATTTTGGTGTATCTCCTTCCAATGTTATGCATACCTGAGCATTTCGATTAAACTTAAACAAGGAAAAATGACATTTGTAATTAAAATCTGTAATGAATCTGTGCTCGAGATGCAACAATTGTGTGTAAAGCAAGCCTTTGCTGCTGGTAATGGCCTTAGTCTTACTCTTGTAGCTTGGGAAAGTACATCGTGTTTCAGATGGCTCTCAGACTTCCGACATATAACTGGAAGGCAAGTACCGACCTAGAAAATCCAGAACAGCACTAGTTATGACGAGATTAGTCTAATTGCAAGACTATTAATAATAGATAGTCTTATCATTTTAGTAAGGAACCATTTGAATTTAGAGTTTGGTCGTTACACCTCTGTTGTTTTTTTTTTTTCACAAACAGGCCCTGCGATTTTATGGACTTTCAAAGCTTAAGAAGAAATTTTTTGCGTGTGGGTACTTCCTTGAGTGCTACATTCCATAAATCGACAAATCTTTCAGCTGCAGCATGGCAGGTTTCGTCAACCATCAACTTTTTTCGCCTCATGAGCGTATTTACCATTGACAGGGTTACACTTACTGATGTGTTCTTCAGAGTGGGACATCCTTTTCTGAGTGTTAGTCCTTTTGCGAGTACTATTGTGTTAATTCTTTTAAATGGACGAAAATAAGCCTTATCAAAGGAATTTTGTTGTCAATCAGTTCCTTGCATCTGCAAATCTTGTTTGAACAGATTGGACAAGTCGCCCCAGACTTTTATATCTAACAGATCATACGTAGGGCTTATTGCAAACAAAATCTTTCAAGAGGGCAAACACAAACATTTTGTATTTTAAACACAGATTGGGCTTGTTCATTCAATAACAGGAGAATGGTAAGGAACGTGGAGAAGAAGGATGCAGAAGTAATCTCAAGCGATGATTAGTGCAAGTAGAATCCACGGTGGGAAATTACAGTCGCTTTACACTCACACATACAGACAGAAGGAATACTTTAAATTCAATGGTGATGGTGGTGAAACCAATCTACAGTTTGTTTTTAAGGTATGTAAGGTCCCCTGGTCGTGTAGACGGACTAATTGACTTAATTTCGTTATCTTTCATAAAACTATGCTACAGATGGTGGGCGCATTCAACAGAATTAAACAAATTATGAGAACGAAATGCATCTTTTATAAAAAAAATCCATTAATTGATATCCCGTACTTTTTTGTCATGTATAAAACTATGAATTGTGTACCACAAATTGGCCCAATATGCGAACTCGCCTACAACTGTAAGCTCTACAACTGGAAGAATGCACTTTGATTTTGAAAACTAATATAGGCTATTCAAATGCTTATTTGTACTTAATAGTGAACGGGTTTATTTTTAGAGAAAGCAAAGCCTTGAAAATAAGATTTCATTTTTTAAACGTCTAAATAAATTACAAGGCTGGCATCCTATGTGAATGCCAAGTGCAGTTTACAACATCCTAAAATTGACACGGTCAATGATTTTGGAAATGGATTTGAATGAGTGCAATGAGTGAGTTTTGAGTGAAATTAAAGGATGGTAATCCAATATTTATTACCCCCGTTTAATACAATACGTATACAAGTTCTACGAATAGCTTCTTATTTCATCAAGAACCAATCAGACGCTTTAAATTTCAATCATGTAAGTGAAATCGCGTTTTTTACTATTCATATTCATTTTGAATGTAGTTGTTGATTTTATCTTTTGTAGTCATTTGGAGCGTTTTTGATCGATTTGTGATTTGAGTCTTTGCAGTGAATGAATGGAGAGCCGAGGGAGCGATTTAGACTGGTTTTGATTGAGATGAATGTCAATTTCACGAAGTTACTAACTGTTTAGTCAGATCTGTAAGAAGAAAAAAAAAAAAAAAAAAAAAAAAAAAAAAAAAAAAAAAAACACTAACCCATCTGGTACTTTGAACATTCTTCTTGTTAGTACAAACTGTGTTTAAGTATTAAAGTTCCATATTTTTTGTAATTTACCTCGACAAATTTTTAGAAGCAGTTGAAATGGCCGTTATAAGATCATTACACTGAAATTGCTTTTGGTGAACGGCCCTGTTTGCATTGTAAGGTGACGGAGATGGTTGAACAACTACTCAATATAGACATTATATGGAAATATGTCCAAATCTATAATACCAAGGTATTCTAACCAATCTATTTTTTCTTGCTACACAAGTTTTAAGGCCACCCAAGTATCATTTCTGTAAAATGTTGATTGAATATTTTTTATATATGGAAACAAGTTCTGCTCATTAATGGGGTGATTTGCATAAGAATAATATCTTTTCCTTCTCTTAAAGGGTCCCCTGAGAAAATTCTTATGAAATTTGGTTGACATCCATGCATGCTTTGGCTTCTAAGAAAAGGATCTCACCAATTAAACTATATGATATTGACCTCCGCTCATGAAAGGTATGTTATGCATGTAATCATACTAATATTTTGCAGACTAATGTAGCGTGCCCACGAATCAATTTCGTAAATCGATTAAAATTAGAGACGAAATTAAGTATCTTTTATTAGATAGTTGTATTGCTAACATTATTAACCTAATATGAATTCAATCTAAGGTTTGTAATTTAAGCAGTCACTCAGAACTTTCAACTATTGACGCTCATTTAACCGCGATGCGATTATATGCTGTTAATAGGCATGACATCACATGTCATTAGACAACTTTTTGCGAGTCACCTTCATTAAAAGTCGTAACGCATTCGTTGTTCACGGATGTCTTTAGACTGGTTACCGTTTCTAATGCAACAGCGTGTATAGGTAAATAAGGTATAAACAAGGTTTAATGAGGTCACGACCTAAAAACATATGTTTCCGGCAAATTACTACAGGCACTTGCAATATCGAAAGCTTTAATCATAAACATAGCATATGTCTATACAACGTATAGACGCAAACTTTGTTTTTGCTCTAAACGTTCGATATGCTTACGCGATATGCTTACGCAGATCATCCATACGCCCGATTAAAAATTGGTATTTCTTTCTGTATTTTAAAGGGAATTTTTTATCATCTTCACACGAAAAAAAAATTCTAGGATCACACCACTAACAGTCAACTTAAACAGTGAACTTAAAAAGAGAAGTCTTCAGAATTACTAAATAAAAACACAATGGGCACTACAGTCAAACCTGCATTAGCGGCCATTTGTATTCAGCAAGCAACCTGTATTAAGCAAGAGATCGCTGATTTCCCAAATAAAGCATTTGTACTGTAGCTTACCTGTATTAGGCTAGCGCCTGTCTTAGGCAGGCACCTTTTCAATGTCCATTGAGTGCTTGCTTAATACAGGTTTGAAGTTATTTAGATCCTACTTGGTGTTTCTTACGTAGTTTCACTGGTGAACGAAAACGTTCACCAAAAACTGTGTTGAAGTGTTTAAAACACCAGTGCTGGGCACTTTCTAAACATCTGTATGGCAATATAGCGTTAACAGATGATGAAGGTAGTAAGATGATTTGTGTTCTACATTCGTTGCGATATGTATTTTTTCGCTCATACTGATCAAAATGGCGACGATCCAACTGTCCTTCTAAATGACGGATGTTGTCACCCCCAACTTATGGATTGATATCGACTGTTATATTTATAAAGGACGGTTTGATTAGGTCCTTTTTCATGGCTAGAAAGGATTTCTTACAAACTTTAGCAATTCATACTATGTTATAATCTGCGTCTACCGACAAAATATTACATTCTCAAGATATTTGGTTCTAATTGTGCCCTGTGTTAAAAGTGGGTGGGGTAATTTACTACGAACGTGAGTTTAATTTTAAGAATTTTATATCACCAACAATTATTGCTTTTGAGTTTGAGGCTGTTACACAATACATCAATGACTTATTCCTTAGTTAATATCCGGAATTTATTTTGACATTACATATTTTTCATTGTGATTATCTCCCCTTTTTTGTCTTAAGGGATTTGGGTTTTTTATATTTTTTTTTATATTTCCTAACAAATTTGCGAGCTTGCACAACACGTTTACAAATAGCCTTGAATATGAAAATTCTTTTATTATTTGCATGGAAAAAACAAATTCATTTTCCTATTTTTTTCACAGAAATTAGTTCATCAATTTTGGAGTTGTCTGTCCCTGAACATGAGATATTAGCAAATTTTAGCTTTTAACTGACCTTCAAGACAAATTCGAATGGATTTCAATTTTATTTGGCACATTGGTTCCAACATATGAGCTATTATGTGATTAAAGGCAATTTTTGAAAAAGGCCAAATTTCAAGATCACATACCAAGGTCAAAGATCAAATTTAGCTAAGATTCAGATTGACAAGTGCACAACTAATTTAGTTGTGGTAAGATTGTCTGAATATTTGGCGCAGTTGTTGCCCTTGACAAGCCATAACATATTTTGAAACGAATTTTGTGGTAGGTTCAAGTTCAAGGTCACATATCAAGGTCAAATGTCAGAATGATAGTAGTATATGCTAGTAGGTGAATATCTACCATGCTTTAAAGTAAATCAGAAAATGATTTGACTTAAGTATTACTTATCATAAGCAAAAGTGCAATAAAAGAAAAATTATGTGCCATCCCTAGGCTCAAGGTCACACATCAAAGGCAAATGTCAAAATAAGCACATATTTGGATTAACAAGTGTAATATTTATAAATTTATAGACAGATTTTAACAATATTTGGCACAGCTTTTACTAACCACAAAAAAAGAAAATATTTTGAAATTAATTTAATGATAAAATCAAGTTCAATGTCAACATATTAAGGTCAAATGTCGAAATAAGCATAATTCTGCTTGATATTTGCATCACTCATTTATTTATTGACAGGTTTTAACAATATTTGACAAAGCCGATACCCACCACAACCTCAAGCTATCATTAAATTCCTTGCCAATTTAGCTTGTATGAGTTTGGTACAATGTATCAGCTGTGCCAATTATTGTTAAACTCTGTTATTAAAAGAATGAGAAATGTACTTGTCAATTCGAATTTATGCTTATTTTGACATTTGACCTTGTGTGACCTTGAACTTCCAATATATCACTAAATTCATTTTAAGATATTTTCGTGTTTGTGGTTTGGAGATCTAATAGCAGTTAGTAGACGCAGATTATATCATAGTATGTATGGCATAAAGTTTGAAAAAAATCTATTCTAGCCACAAAAAAGCCCGTATGGAATCCCGTTCTTTTCAAACACAACCGATTGTTTTGATTGAGGAGAAATACGACTGTGCCTTTACTCAGGCTAATCGAACTCTTAGGTAAACATGGTAAAGAAATCTGGCATGTATTCACGCAGCCTGTGATACATGTAAGGGCAGTAATTCATCATATAATTGAAAACAGTAAGGCAGTCCAGTTATCTCCCATTGATGTTATAAGACTTTCTTTGCAATTTTCAGACCAGGGCAAAGAATTACGCCAAGCGCGCGATCATGGCATAAATTATGGAAATGCGGTAGACATTCCATTTCGAGATCGTTATAGAGTTAGGAATATTGTGAATTTGACACACATGTCGATTAAAATCATTCCAAATCATTCGCTCGGTGCTTAAATCATTCTTTTCAACCACTGACCGATACCATTCAAAAACGCTCGAGAATTACTCAAAATATTTCGAAATCGTTCAACACAATCAACATTTCATTCAAATCCATACAAAACTTCCACAACTTTAATGGGTGGTTTTTATTTTAAAGCGTCTCATTGGTCCGAGAAAACAAGCAATTAGAACAATAGACTTTTTTTAAAGGAGGCAGTAAAATATCGCTAATTTCGTCCGAAATAAGCGATATTTATTACCCCATATTAATTCATTCAAAAACTCATTCATAACACTCATTCGAATAAATTCTGAAACCATACCATAATCATTCAAAATATCAATTTTATGATGATATCAACTTAAGGGGTCGCAGGCAACGAGGCTTTGAGGAAACCGACTAGTATGCAGTCTCTCTATCTGTCCGTTTGTTCGTCCTCGTCCTAAATCCAGTGCTTGACACAATTTGTCTATCGGTGTCCCGCCACGCAAAAGGGACCATCTTGGAACTCTGTAAAATAAATAGTTGAAAAAAGAGATTGCTTCCAGGATAGGTCATCCCGAGGTCATCCCTAGGTCGCATTTAGAGCACTAGTCAACAAGTGGTATTAGATAGAGGCTGTCAAGTACATTTTACACCGAGCCATTATTATTCAATAATGATATATGATAGTTAACAATGGTGCAGAGGTAATATAAACAAGTGGTATTAGATAGAGACTGTCTAGCCCTTTAACAGACGACACAATTTTAGACTTGGCCAATTTGGAACAGGTTGCAGACAATAAATCAACATGAGTGTAATTAGATATATATCTAGGGTAGAATTAAAAAAAAAATTTAGGGCATGAGTATAGGGTGGACCATATTGTGGGAAAGGGAGAAATTGACCCTATCAATTTCTTGTGTTCCCACAGTAAATTACAACTTCTTTATGGAATTCTATTCAATGTAAAAGAAAGAGCCGACGAGTTTTTGCCCCATGAAAAACAATATTACTAGGGTTGTTAAACGGAATGACCGAATTGATAAATTCACTTACTTATACCAAGCCAAACAACTCAAATAAATTATAAAAACGCGAGTTGCGCCTGTCTGCAAACCGGTAAAGGGCGTAGTAATCTATACCTTGGGAATTAGTTGTTTTTGGCGAACTCAGCGCTATATGGTGAGCATACCTTTCGATATTTTTCCTTTGAAGTGAGTTCGGAATGTGGTTTATGATCCCTTTAAGTAAATGGAGCCCTTGGTTTCCCTCTCCTAAAAAAGCCATGCTAAAAAGATTTAAAAAATGGGGTGCAAGCCTTCAAATATCACCTTGCCTCTTTATAAACCAGGCCTTCAGCGCTTTTAGCGCTTTAATAAATACCTGTTTTGAATACAGTAAATGGGCGGGATGCGTCCACGTGTTCTTTACAATCTCAGCCTACGGTGACGATGACAGTCTATCTATTTCAACCTCATTCTCTAAGCCCAGGCTTTTAAGCAATGCGTTCCTCGCGATTCATTTCCCCTGGGACACTTCACTACCGAAACGTCGTTTTATAAATATATATAAGGTTTCTTAATTACATTGATTGGCCAATCAAAATGACGATGACGTAATGCTGTTCTCGTAAAAGAAAGATCGAGTCGATTTTTCTGGTCCAAAAAATAACATTGAAATTTGGGAGGCAAAAACCTTCATCATAAAGCCGGGCTGTTGGAAAATTCGATCTTTTATTTGAAGTGAAGTGGATAAAAAATGCAGACAATAAAATCGAGTCTATCGAAACATGTGAAGGTGTTGGCAAATATTTACTTTACAATTCAGTAAAACATTATTGTAATGCTGTTTATTATCATCATCGGGTAATGTATCCACTTGTTCTGAAGATAAAGAATATACAGTCATGTATATAAGACCCCGTATTTGATCGAGGAAATTCGTATAATAAGTATATAGAAAACAAAGCAAGGATCAGTAGGATTTCGAACATGTACGTTCGGTATCTAGTTGGTCCATTATGACAATTTGTAATATGAATTTGTTTGTTTGAATGGGTTTCACGCCGCTTTCAACAATTTTGCAGTTATATCGCGGCGGCCGGGGCACCTAACAATGGATTCCTGGTATTTCTTTCACCTGTACTACCATTACACCCTTTCCTAGCCTCCGACTGCTATCTCACATAGGTTTACGATTATATACCCATTGGTGAGAGACAAACGTCGGAAAGGATATTTGCCGCCACCGGGGATCGAACCCACGACTTCCAGATTGGAAGTTTTATACCTAACCAACTGCGCTATGGTGGCGGCTACGTTTATAATATGAAACAAAATTTGAAAGTAACATACTGACGACGAGACGATGTCTTATTTCTTTGCAATCCGGCCATAAAATTACTATTTTATCGAGCGGACATGTCGATACACTGGCCAGATGTCAACTGCTGGTCCAATCTGATATACGATCAGTCTTTGATTAAACTGGAAAGTACCTCGGACGAAGTGTTGTCCACATGTCACATTTCTTTACTGGTTTCCGATTGACTAGGTAGATATTTACTCACTGCGGTTTGTTATCAAAAATGATATGCCAAGTTGTAATCCTAGGTTGATATTGTTTTACTCAGTGACATCGTGGTGTTTGTAGCGTCATGTAAACACCCGTGCCAAACGACGCGCTCTGTTGGCTGTGCCCTCATTGCAGTTAACAACATCGTGAAATTGACCAGATAGATGATTTTGGAATGATGTGGAATGAAATTGAATGAGCGTGTGGAGCGAGTTTTGGGTGAATCTAAAGGGAGTAATCGAATATCGCTAATTTTGTTAAGGTTCTATAAATAGTTTCCCATTTCTCCAAGAACCTATCAGACGCTGAAAATTTCAATTATGTCTGTTAAAACGCGATTTTTTTGTAGCTTTGTTTATTTTGAAAGGCAATGTGAATACTATCTTTTTCAGTGAGTTTGGAGCGTTTGTGAATGGTTTGAGTGAGTGTTTGGAATGAATGAAAGGAGCGCTGAATGGGCGTATTAGAATGGTTTACATTGAGATGTTACTAACTGTATTCCCGAGGTATTTCCATAGAATCGCAAAGGGTCGATTGCGACTAGGCACCAAAACGTCGGAGAGGTTTCAGCAAGCGGCAAACGGGCTCCAGCCGATTGCGTACAAATTACAGAAGCGCATCTTTTCTCGGAGTTAATTCTGCTTATTTTACAATAACTATTACTGGACAATAGAATAAGACTCGATATACAAGAAAGTGTTTGTCCGAGTGGTGGGATCGTTTTATTTCAATTTCTATAAAAACAAAAATAAATTATGAATGTATTTACTATAAAGAAGTGGCCTTTATAGAAAAAAAGATGCATCTTCTATTTTCAATACCATAAAGTGATCGATTGAGAGGTTAAAATATAGCAAGTCTGTTCAAATTTAATCTTTACTCAAAGAGATTATCCATTTGCTTTTTATAAGAATGTGTTTTGACTACTAAGATGCTATCGCTAGAGTCTTCCATCTTAAATCGGTGTCTATTTCACATATATTGTAGATTAACATTGAATAGTCATAATATGAAATTTGAAGGTCAATTTCAAAATTGATTTTCATGATAGAGTTATGTGCCCTTGAATGGTACATGTCCTGGCTATTTTTAGTGAAATAAATGTATTCACAACAAGTCTGGTAGGGCTTTAAGCTCAATACCGGCTGATAGCGATAAAACGCATACCTTTTGAAAGACTTCACACATTCATTCGCTGACGTCAAGAAAAGGAAACGCATTAGTGAAAGGTTTGATTTTTTTTTCTCACTAATTAGCTTGACTAAAACTCCCTTTACACGTTTCAAATGAAATGATTTCGCTTTCATGATTGTTATGCCTAAACTTGGGTGGCAGTCACTTGTTATAATTGTTATAAAAGTTCGTCTTGTAAACGTAAGATGTAGATAATCTGGTAGACTTAGACAACGTATGCCGCTTGTGACGTCTGTACGATAAGGCAACAGCATCGGACAACGTCATTTACGTAATCAGTACAGTTAATAACATCGTGAAATTGACATTCATCTCAATCAAAACCATTCTAAATCACTCACTCAGCGCTCAATTCATTCATTTCAAACACTCGCTCAAATCATTCAAAAACGCTTAAACCCATTTAAAAATATAGAATCAACATCATTCGAAATGAATTTTGATAGAGAAAAATCGCGATTTCATTGACATAATTCTAATTGTTATTGTCTAATAGCTTCTTGAAGAAATAGGAAGCTATCTATAGCACTTGTTTGCATATTTTATTAAAGGGAGGTAATCAATATCGCTAATTTTGTTCACTCTGAACAAAATTTACGATATAGGATTACCTCCTATTAAGTTCACTCAAACTCGCTCCACACACTCATTAAATTTCATTCCTTAATCATTTAAAAATCATTCATCTTGTCAATTTCACGATGTTGTTAACTGTATTTGATTACCAAATCTTTGACAGAGGTAGACGAGCAGTAAGGCAATATCCTTGGTTCAATAATTTGATTTTTGGTCAATATGATGAACCCTGTTATTGTTTCAAAATAGGGTGTACCAATCTTTGAAACTGGATAAATCCTTCAAAATCCTGGCTCAAAGAAAGTTCTTGCATGAGCTGGGCTGTAGTTAATTTGTCTTTAATATAAAGTAAGAAGTTTTAACAATTTGTCTTTTGTAAAAATTGCCCATTCTATATGACAGACATTTTTATTGACGTCAGTATATGATGACTGTTGCCAATGCCAATAAAATACATCTTTGATCAATTACGTATTAGATAGAGGCTGCATAGTGAGGGATAGCGCAGCCTGCAAGAAAAGTTTATATTTACTGTAAACATCACCATACAGTCTCTATCTAACTTAAGTGTTCGACAACCAATGAAAGCGTGAAATTATACCATCCATTTTAGCCATGCTTCTGACCAAGCCTTTGAAGACCGAATCTGACTAAAATTACACCATTCTTCTATAAAAAGAAACAATAAATCGATGTTACTTTTTAAGGGCTCGAAAGCATTTCGCGCCAAATAATGTGTAAAGATATACAAAATGGTCACAAAATGTATAAAAATAAATATAACAGTAAAGATAGTGTTATGTTGAATGGAACGGTCCCTAGATAGCAATTCAGGTGACAACTTATCCAAACACCGATGCAAAAGTGTAAACGACAGAGCTCAATTGTCGTAACAATTATTAATAAACGCTGAATTATGTTTTCACTGTCCAACTCTGTTCACTGTTGACGACGACACACTGGCATTTCAGCAACCTCAAAAAACTGTATCTTCAGCTCGAAAGTTATTGTAGATACGAAAGTTTGTTAACCCGCAGCGCGATTTAAACGAATTAACAGTATGTCTAACATTGATAGCTACTTGGCGGTTGTGACAAATGATTAACACTTACCTTGCTGTATTTTAACTATGTTTCAGGTATAAAGACCAATATCAGGGAATGGCCATACACTACGACAAATGTGATAAAGAGCAACTTATGAGTGGTGAACATAGAATATATGTTTACACCAATTGAAATTGTACTAATTACGGTTATTTTTAATCAGAGCATGCCACAAAAAGCTACTTTTATAACAATTTTCCAAATGATTTTTGTTATTTTCTGATACCATATTTTCCCTTTATTTTGTAAAATTCTGCATACCTACCTTTCCATACAAATCAGAAAGTTTTAAATGATTTTATTCGATCCTCTTCTTTCTTCTATAATGCATTATAAGCAGGTGCCAGTATTGTTAAATTCAATTGTCCAGTCATTTAATTGATTTTTCTAATATTGAAATTAGCCAGGTTAAGAGATTTAACCTCCATCTTCTTATGTTATTTTTCTTCTCCAGAATCTTATTAAAACTGATTCATTTGATATAAGTAGCAAACAAGCCGTAAAATTAACAAGTAATCGCTTGAAAGAACCCCAAGCCCAGTGTCCATTGTATCGTCAGGAGAAATTAAATTACAAAATAATAGCAATGTAATTTTTAAACACGCAGCCTTCTACTATACTTGTGATAGGTTTTAAGAACTCGCTCTTAAATGCAATGGCGTTTACAAGTCTGTATTTACAAATTGTATGAGGTTAGTTTAAACTTATTTATTCTAGTTCGATTGCAACGAAAGCTTAGATTTATAGCGTAGCCCCGAATATTCAATCCTAATGTTTTCGCGTCCCTGAGAGAGAGGCAGTAGATTTAAACCACTGCTAACCAATTCTACAGCTGGTTGAACTGGTGCCGGCTATTAGGTTTTCTATCCATAAACACACCCCGGCGACAGTGGGGCTCGAACCACGGACCTCCGGGTCACGGGTCGAGCGCCTACACCACTAGGCCACCGAAATTGTGTATATGTTCAAAAAGTTTATATGCACACAAACAGATACCATAATCATTCAAGATGTCCAGATGGTCCCTTTTCGGCTAACGGGTCACAAGTTTATCACTACGTGCGTGTAAGTTTTAAAAATAAGTGTCGTTTGGGTAAGGAATAAGAAAAAATACTAAAGATTATATTTGTGAACAGTATCTAATGTCCTAGATGTAGTTCAAGGCAAAAAGTTCATGGTGATTATCTGCAAATTGCATTGCATTGTCCCCATTCGGAATATCACTCGGCCATTTCCGTAAACTGCAACAGACCTCGGATCAATAGGGAACCCTCGGCGATTCTACGGAATAGACCTCGGGAATAATACGGGCTCATCCATGAGAGCGCGTCATTTCGCACGTGGGTTTATATGACGTCACAAATATAACTGAGAATGACGCTGCGAAAAAAAATCAACGTAAGGCAAAAATCGGGCATACTATGATTTGAAAACAAAACGCAGGGTTAAAGGAATTTGCTTTTCTTCAAGCGTATTAACCAAAGTACCACCAGGAGCCGAATTACCTAAAAATGGACCAAAAATTACTACACTTACGTCCGAGGTACTCTACAGCATTCGGAACATCGCTCGGGCTTTTCCGTAAACTGGAAAGTACCTCGGACGTAAACGTAGTAATTTTTGGTCATTTTCGGTAATTCGGTTCCTGGTGGTAATTCGGTTTATACGCTTGGAGAATAGTATATTCCTTCAAAGTTTTCCAAGCGTCTTTGAAAACCATTTTAACATGTTATAATTTGAAATCAAAACCTAGAAAGCCACTGCGTTTTGTTTTCAAATCATAACATGATCAATTTTAACCTTACGTTGACTTTATTTTTCGTAACGTCATCCTCAGTTATGTTTGTGACGTCATATAAACCCACGTGCGAAATGACGCGCTTTCATGGCTGCGCCCGTATTATTCCCGAGGTCTATTCCGTAGAATCGCCGAGGGTTCCCGATTGACTTTACTGTTTACGGAAATGTCCGAGCGATGTTCCGAATGACCTCGGATGTATGTAAGGCGGGTGGGTATGTAACAAAATCGTGCATTTTGTTAGGCGGAAACAGTGTAAGAAAATTAGCACTGTAGATTTATATCTTTTACAGTAAATAACGGCTGAAAAATCTTAATTTTTGAGAATGACGAATCATTCTCAAAAATTAAGATTTTTCAGCCGTTATTTAAGAATCTAAAAATATTTATATTTGGATACGATTGTTTCACGTCAATGACTTAGACGAGTAGCGTTGGCGACGTCGAATGTTTTCACTCGAAGTTTCGAGGTTTAACGCCATTTTAAAGATACATTAACGCTTATTTTTTGTCAATTGTTTCCTATTTGTATTATAAACCAAGAAAATATAGCCTTTCTTATGCCATCTGGTAAAATCAAAGCCTCGACTGTTCTACGATCGCGCCGATTAAGGCGGATATAAAATGCATTTTTTATTTTTTGTTGGATGCTTTTTATTCATCCACAATTTTCCGGTAATTACCGATAAATTCCGAAATATCTCCGTAAGTGCTCGGGACCGTAAAACTCCGCCCATCACGTGATGTATACGATTTACCTCATGAATATTGATGAGCTAAGAAAAATGTCGCAAACCTACAAATAGCGGGCGATCCAAACTGCCATCTTCGGAACGGAAAAGAAGAAGAATTGATGGAATTTGAAGGCCAACATTAAAAGATCCAACTAAACGTTTTCATAGTAAAGCGATCTTCCAGAGGTGAAAAAGTCACACGAGCGAAATCGGATACAGCTACACGAATTGGATCATGTTGTGATCGGGATGTTGTTGAGAAGGAGTTTACGATTCTGTAATTCCGAAAGAAAATAACACTGTATTTATCCCTTTGAGAGGTCAAGTGACAATTTAAAGAAGTCTGGCCCTTTCGCCCATTTTCAATTTCACGCTATTCCCCGTTCGTCCAGTGTAAGTTCGCTCTAATTCCCGTTCGCTGCTTCAGTTTTAGATCCAGGCCAGATATCCTAATTTGATGACCAATGGTCAGGGTTTAGTTTCACATTATTTCCAAATTTGATTACATTTGCCCACGAAAACGTAACTATTTGACCACATAGGTGATTCAACTGATAAAAAAAACCTCTTGATCCACCACTGTTGCAGTTCTGAGTAGAAATGTCTTGAGTCATGAATCATAAAATATCCTCCCTACAGACAGCATCAAGTTGTAAGCTCCTACTGATGGTATGATGATTTGATTCCAGATTTACCAAATAATTAAGTAAATTTTTGTTGAAATCCCGAGAGGGGGAGATAACGTTATGGGGTTTTTCCTGAACTGTCCCACTGTAGCTTATTTAATCATTAATTTTCTTGTAGAAATTCAATTAATGTTTGAAAATGCTAGCCCTACAATTGCATCATGATAATAAAGGTATTGTAATAATAAGTTAAACGTTTACAAACCTTTAAAATAAAATCACTAGTTCTCATGATCTCAAGATCTTTATTGCTCATCTCTTCCTATTTTTTATTTAAAAACAAGAGCTGTCACTGTAAGATGACAATGCCCCCGACACCGCTTTGATTTAGAAGTTATGGCCAATGTTAAAGTTTTTGGACGGAAGGACGGACGGACAGACGGACAGACGGACGGACGGACAAGTCAAATTTATGATGCCTCCCTATCGGGGGCATAATAATGCAGACCCTAGATAATGTACATGTACAGACTTTGCGAACTGACATGTCTGGTAAAAATCATACCAGTCCAAAAAATTACACATGAATACGGAACGGACAGACTGGTAAAATCTAGCCACATTCACACCATCTTGTGGAATTTAGTTTGGTCTGGAATATGGCACCCAGTGTTCCCGAAAACCCCCAAACGGGGGTTATTTATATCCAAATTGAAACTTGTAACCCCTATTTTTCGCAAATAGCCTTCTTTGCCTTGTATAGTTGGCGTACATGCATGCTGCAAAATACCCATATTTACCCCCTAGATTAAAGAAGTAGTGGGAGTGCTGGCATCTTGGCATCTTTGATTTGGGTATAAAACAATCTTAATTAACCTTGGTGATAAAGATCTCTGTTATTGAAGATACTTAAATAAAGTTAATGAATGAAACTTTGCATGCATGTGTGTTTACCATCACAGAACCTATCCATATTCAGGAATCATTTTGGGATGAGATATTGAGAAATTCTCTCACTTTTCTTCCAAAAATCTCATTTAAACTTACTAAATGAGGGAAAAAAATCAGAAAAAAAATTAATAGAAAGATTGGGTTAAATATCTTGCAGATAATTCTTAAATTCTCACTAGATTTGGCTAAATGAGATATTTTTGCTCATGATATCCTGAGCCAGAATTACCCCTGCATATTATCATTGATAATAACACAGAAAGCATTTTTTGTAAAAATTATGCCCCAGAATTCAGACATTTTTGCATTGTTAATAGCACATGCAACCTATTTAATATTGTTGATATCCATATGTTTGTATTCCAATATTTGTTAGTAAATGATGTAATCAATATTTTTTAGTAATAAATTGTCAGTATATACATTGGTAAAATCAGAAAAGATGAAGACATAACAATAGCAAATTAAACTATGCTATTATCAAAATACTAATATGCAGGGGTGTGGAATTCCCATGCCCAACTTGTCCGACACAGGCTTTTCCACTTGCAAGTAAGTACATTTTTCTAGACCACTTGTCCGTGGACAAGTAAATACCAGAGCAAATCTTGATACAGTACTTACAAGAACTAGGAGAAAAGTCACCCTATTCTTTGTATCAAAAGGGAGAAAACATTGTCGTTTGTGAAGAATATGATGGGCAAGTTCATTCTTATCCTAAACAAGTAGGAAATTGATTTTCACTTGTCCATGGCTAAGTGGAGAAAAGTCATATTTGCACACCCCTGTAATATGGACCTAATAAATTAATTTATTCAAACAAGCTGTTTAGAAATCTTATAAATGTTTTGCAGGAGCATAAACTAGTTAAAGATATGGAGGTGAAGAGGAGCATTTTGGTCTTGGAAAATGTTGGTGTTAGTTCATTTCATGAAGCTCTCCATCAGTAAAGTATTTTTTTTTCTGATATATATACTAGGACGAAAAAGAAACACCGGGTAACCTAAAATGCTTGTTTTAAGGGATCAATTATATTATTTGATTATTATATTCATTTTTGTATAAAATGTCACCTGCATCGGAGATCAATTGAAACTTCAACAGCTGGTTCCATACAGATGACATTTCATACAAAATGAATACAATAATCCAAAAATATAATTTATCCCTTAAAACAATCATTTTTGGTTAGCCAGTGTTTCTTTTTCGTCCTAGTTTTTACATTTGTATTATAATTATGAATTTATTGAACATGCCTGATTTAAATTCATAATTGTAATACTAATGTCTTTTTTAGTTAAGATATTAGGCAATATCTAATAATCTTTTTTGAATCATGGAGGTATAGAACTATGAATATAATCATACTGTATAAATAGACTGAGTGGATTCATATACAAGAGTGATTATGTTTTTAGTTTCATACCTCAATGAAATAAAGAAATCTATATATCTTATCCGATATGATGAAGCAATTGTACAAAGTTTTCTCAATAAGGAGACAAATTTCTTATGGGAATACTTAGTGCACAACCTTACAAAATAGCAGGTTACTCAAAAATTGTTTTCATGTACTAACTTAACCTTTAATTCAGCCAATCAGAATGCATGCATCTTAATGGGCACAATTAAACTAAATCATCAAGGCATGAAAATACCTTTTTTTCACAAGAAGGTATGAAACAAAAACATAATCATCATGTATGAATTTGTGTGATTACTTTTTTTCCCATCACATCTCCATGAAATTTATTCTATTAGAAAGCCATGAATGGCTTCAGTCGCTCCACAGGCTTGAAACTCTTGTAATAGCAAATTTAAGTTTTGACTAGATTTTTTAGATATTTTGGGTTCTACTGATGTTGAAATGATTTTCAAAATTTCCACCATTATCACATATAGAGAAATGACCTCTGTCCATAAAAGACATATTTTTCATCCATTGACAATAATTTTTGGCTGCATAATAATGGATCACCCATGGATCATACTAATGAAGTTTGATTGATATCCAACAGTTACGTTCTGAGAAAATGATTTTTCAAAGTTTCTACTATATAACATATAGAGAAATGACCTCCGCCCATAAAATACAAATTTTTCATCCGATCACAATAATTTTTCGTAGACTGATAAAGAATCACTCACGGATAATACTAATGAATTTTAATTGATATCTAACTGTTACGTTCTGAGAAAATGATTTTCAAGGTTTCTACTATATAACATATAGAGAAATGACCTCCGCCCATAAAATACATATTTTTCATCCGATCACTATAATTTTTGGTAGACTGATAAAGGTTCACTCAAGCATCATTCCAGTGAAATTTGGTTGATATCCATCAATTACATTCTGAGAAAATGATTTGCAAAGTTTCCACTATATAACATATAGAGAAATGACCTCCGCCCATAAAATACAAATTTTTCATCCGATGACAATAATTTTTGGTAGACTGATAAAGGGTCACCAAAAGATCATTCATGTAAAATTTGATTGGTATCCATCAGTTAGAATCTGAGAAAACTCACTTTTTACCATATTTGGAAATTAGCCACGCCCATTAAATCCATGTTTTTCATTGGATCAAAATTTCTTGAACAACTTTGAAAGTGCGTCACCCAAGGATGATTCCTGTGAAGTTTGGTTGAAATTCATCAAGTAGTTTCTGAGGAGAAGACCGGACGCACGGACGGACGGACGCACGACGGACACAATGCCATGACAACAGCCCCAGTGGCTTTCAGCCAGTGGAGCTAAAAATTATTCTTTTTTGTCATTGATCAAAAGCATATAAAAAGTGTCTTTTCAATATCTTGTTCATGGAGGTTAATGCCAATCAAATTTGGAAGAACTAAGATAAAATGTAAATGGATTGATTGATTGAATGGGGTTTAACGCCACTTTCAACATTTTTTCAGTTATATCGCGGTGGCTGAAGCACCTAACAATGGATTCCAGGTATTTCTTTACCAGTACAACCTTCAAATCCTTTCCTAACCTCCAGCTGCTATCTCACATAGGTCTACAATTATCAACCCATTGGTGAGAGACAAATAGTAGGAATGAGTGCCGCCATCGGGGATTGAACCCGGGACCTCTAGATTGACAAAATGTTAATGAAACCATTAGTTATATTTATAAACCATTGTAATGCCCAATTCAACAAAGTTGAGGTAATTTGCTTTGCTCAAGTCATTCATTGGGAAGACCTAACTTTGTCCAAGTGTTAACTTGAGACAGAATTGAGCTTACTTGAAAAAGAATCCTCCTAGGGTCACCAAAATTGACACATTCATCTCCAGGTGTAGATGATGCATATTGTTAGGAGAATCCTTTAAATTTTAGAGTGACTGGGTTGATATGCAGAAAAAAAATCAAAAGTGTTTTATATACAGAACTTGGTATAGCATTTCATGTAATATTGAAAAATGATGTCTTATATTTTAGGTCAATTGGCCAAAAGCTCAATTTATCAACTTTATCATTACCTGTATGAATGTGTCATAGTTTTACAGAGCCCTTGTTAACCCTTTTCATGACTGTTTTTCTATTACATTTGAAATCCCTTTTGTATAAGGGGTCACCAATAAACATATTCTTTTTATTATTTCCAGTTTGTGACAGTTTCTTTCTACAAAAAACTAGCATCGGAGTTTACTGTCTGCTAAAAAATAAACAGATATTTCAAGTAACAGCTTAATTGTCACGGTTGCTCAAGATTCACAGAGAAAACCTAGTTTTTAATACAGAGATATAGTGTTGAAGTTACAATAAAGACAAAGATTATCCTGCACAAATGCGCAGTCTTTTCTAAGTCAATACTACATTACCTGCTTTCAAAACTCAGACTGGTCTAGTGGTCGTAATAATTGGTTAATTGTTTGACAAAAATTAATCAGTTGAAGAATTTCATTCAACATGACAAGATTCATACCATTTAAAAAAGCAGGGGTCTGGAGATGATGCTGTTGAAAGAAACTAACAAGAGCACCGCAAGCGGGTGCCAACGCTCGGCTGTTAATCATTACTTTGGCAAATGCAAATAAATGAACTTGGTACCTACAGAAAGGTCTTGTACCACGCAATGAACATTTGAAATATGAAGGCTATTTGACTAACCATTCAAAAATTATGACCAAGGTTAAATTTTTTAAAGAAATTTGACCTTGAAAAATGAATTTGACCTTGACTGATGACCTTGAACTTGGTACCTACAGAAAGGTCTTGTCCCAAGCAATAATAATGTGAAATATGAAGGCTCCATGACTTATTTTCAAAAGTTATGACCAAGATTAAATTTTTCAAAGATATTTGACCTTGAAAAATGAGCTTGACCTTGACTTATGACCTTGAACTTGGTACCTAAGAAAGGTCTTGTCCAAAACAATAATCATGTGAAATATGAAGGCTTTATGACTTACCATTCAAAAGTTATGACCAAGGTTAAAGTTTGTCACGCCAACACCAACGCCAACAACGCGAACGACACCAAGGTGATCATAATACCTCGGGTTTTCTTCGAAAACAGCCAAGCTAATAATGGATTATGGAGAGGAATGAAATTATTAAAGTAAACACGATCAATTCTTTTAGCACTTAGAGCATTTACTTATCAAAATGTTCATTTTTGTTGACCAATCATTTTTGACAGCTCCATGTCATGGAAATTAAATATAATATTCAAAGGAAAAATGTTTTTGTTGTTGGACTTGCACCAGTTATTGTGTTATTATAGTATACAGTCCATCTTGCTCAGCAACATTTGTCTATTAAGCGGCCATTTTTACTAGAGGCTGTTTTCCGAATCCCCTTCTTTAAATTAAAATATCTTAAGAAGTCACAGTATTGGTCTATAAATTAAAGTAAAGAACCCTTTGATGATAAAACTCATTAGGTCATGTCAATGAGACAACCCTATTGATTTTTATCAATGTAGGGTTGTTGAGAAATGTGCAATAACAAACACATTCAATCATATTTTCCTTCTAATTTGTAAACAAAACATATACTAATTGACCATTCTCTGTAAAGACCATATTTTGGTGTTCCCAAAAATGTTTGCTTAATACATGTTGTACTGTTTTATGGCCCATAGAGCTATTGAAAGATCACCACCCCTGGGAAAACTAGATGGATGTCTGATGACAACTGCTGTCCAGGACATAGTGGGTTAAGTATTAGAAATGCACATCATTGAGATCTATCATCATGCCATATATGAGGCTTATATTTTGAATAGGCTTGAAGATATTGGCAATGTTACGCTTTTGGGTTACGGTTTTTTCACTTATTTGACCTTGACAAATGACCTTGAAATCAGAAGATGTGTATTATTGAGTTCATCATGCCAAATAAAAGGCTTCTATCTTGAATAGCCTTGAAAATATTGGCAATGTTAAGTGTTTGGTTACTTTGACACATGACCTTGACTTTAGTATCAGCAGAATGTATCATTGAGATCTATCATCATGCCAAGTATGAGGCATCTAGGCTTGAAAGTTTGGGCAATGTTAAGTTTTTTGGTTAAGTTTTGTAGACAGACAGACTGACAATGGTAAAACAATATGCCCCTGACTTTTCGATGCAGGGGCATAAGAAAGATATCGTCATTCTTTATCTGAAAATTCCAATAAAATTCCTGAAAAATAAAGTCTTACAGTGATTTCATTTTACTTCTTCAATGTATAGATAAGATGGTATAGTATCTGCTTTGTCTGATT
Source organism: Fragum whitleyi (assembly GCA_948146395.1). Lineage (NCBI taxonomy): Eukaryota > Metazoa > Mollusca > Bivalvia > Cardiida > Cardiidae > Fragum > Fragum whitleyi. The sequence continues at coordinate 52,517,654 of OX411555.1, forward strand.
ATCATAATGTAATAATTTTGTTCATCCAAGTATGAATCTAGGTTATTGTTTATAACTATCCCAAAGTGCTGCTAAATAAGATAGAACCCTTCTGTGCAACTAAAGATCCTTTTTGTGATATAATGGAAGTTATTTGCTTCAAGTGAATATACCTGTAAAATATTTTTCATGCAAAACTGTTGTAACTTATGAGTTATAACCATTTTGCATGAATTTTTTTTTCAGTTTTCAGATACAGCCGTTTTAAAAATTTTCAATTACTCTGAAATTAAAAGGATTTTTCCGTTAATATTTTTAGGAGATATGTATTGGTTTAATTGGATAATAAAATTGTGAAAAAAAGATTTTTGGTCAAAAAGTGTGTTACAATCGTTTTGCACTAAGCCTACAATAAGTGTAACAAGAGTAGTGTTACAAGAATTAGACATAATCAGTTTAGACAGAAGAAATATTCAAAGGATTTTTTCCATTGAGCCCCCTTTTCATTTTTCACAGAATATATCACATCATGTGTTCACAGCAAAAAAATGTTCATGTCCCCAACCTTTTAGGATAGGCCCCTGTTTTTTGGAGAGATTAAAATTGCATTTTAGTTCTAAAGTTAAAATTCCCTGTGTTCACATGGCATTTGATGACAAGCATTGTGTGAAAATTTTGTTGAAATATAGAGAGTCAATTTAACTAGATACAGTATTTTACATTAAGTCCCCTTTTTGAATTACACAGGAGGAATTGGTAAATCTTGATCACTTGATATGGACCATTCTGTCTGTCATGTTTATACATCCTTGGGACTCTAGAAGATCTTCATCTGTCAACACCACTATGGTCATTATCATTCATCCAACGCCCAAAATACCCTCATACAGTAGAAATGATTCAAACCCCTGAAAAAGAAACAAGTTGGCATACAATAAAGGAATTTTTTCAGTGATAAGTTCTCCATTAGTCTGGCTGCCAGACCCTTTCAATAACTATTATTGGTATTTTGAAAAAGGACACAAATCAACTTGTCAGTCAAATGTTTTGAATTATCTCCAGATACAAATCAACCAGTCAGTACAATGTTTTGAATTATCTCCCATATCTTTACAAAGGAAAGTTCATGCTGACCTAAAGATGAAAAGATGAAATGGTTTATTCAGAAAAAAAATCCATGTAAAACTGCAAACATAAAGAACTGCAACCAGTAAAAAGGGTTGAGGTTAACTTTTAACTGATAAACAAATCATATAACAATATACTCCAGATCTATTGATGTGAGGCATTAACAAGAGAACCATAGTGGCCCTGAATTTCTCACCCGAGTTAACTGTCTAAGTTTATTTGAATAGGGTTTTAAGCTGATTTAAACATTTTTGTCATATTGCAGAACCTGGAGCACCTAACAATAGAACCCTGGTATTTCTCAAGTCAGAACTTCCATTATATCATGTCCTAGCCTCCTGGTGTTATCCAGCATAGGCCTTTGAATATCAACCCATTAGTGGTTGACTGATAGATATAATTAACACTAGAAAGCCATGAATGGCTTGAGTTGCTCCACATGCTTTAAATTCTCGTAATAGCATATTAAAGGTTTGACTAGATCTTTAGATATATTGGGTTTTAATTAGGTTGAAAATGATTTTCAGTTTCCACTATATAATATATGGAGAAATGACCTCCACCCATAAAAGACTTATTTTTTATCCAATCACAATAATTTTTGGCTGCATGATAAAGGGTCACTCAAAGATCAGAGTTTTTGATGAGATTGAATTCCTTTTTCAAAAATTCAAAGAGCTTCACCCAAGGAACATCCCTGCCAAGTTTCAGCTTGATTGGCCCAGTGGTTTAAGAGGAGATGTTTAAAAAAAATTGTTGAGTGACGGATGGACAGATGACGGACGGTGAGTGATCACAATAGCTCACCTTGAGCACAAAGTGCTCAAGGTGAGCTAAAAATAAGGCCGCTACAGTGTCTTCAATTTTTTTTTCAAGATTTGACTGCACTTCATCCAATTTTGAGCTAGTCTGAGATTTCATTCAGACAATCATTCCAACCATTTTCAAGTTGATTGTGCAAAAGAGGATTTTTTAAAGATATGACATCTTGACCTTCCATTTTGGTCAATATTTAGGTTGGTTGAGCGATAAACATGGCTTCTAGAGTGTCTACAAGGTTTTTTGCTCAACTGAGCACAAAGATTCCCCTGAGTCTGTCGTGTGTCCTTCATCGTCAACAATTTGGAAAAACTTCTTCTTCCCCTGAACCCCTTGACTGATTTCAATGAAATTTTGCCAGAATGTTCCTTGGGTGACCCTTTTTAAAAATTGCTCCCAAATTCTGATTAGCCCATAAATATGGGTGTGACAGGGCATATAATTTTACACTTTGAAATCTTTAAACATCATCTCCTCCTGAACCACTTGGCCGATTTCAATGAAAAAATACCAGAGTATTTTTTGGGACATTTTCAAAAATTGTTCCCCAAATTTTGATTGGCCCATAAATATGGACGTGGCAGGGAGGGGCTTATTTTGAGCCCAAAACCTTTGAACGACATCTCCTCCTGAAACACTAAGCAGATTTCAACGAAACTTTACCAGAATGTTCTTTTGGTGACCCTTTACAAAAATTGTTTGTGAAATTTTGATTGGCCCATAAATATGGGCCTGGAAGGGAGGGGCTTATTTTGAGCCTGAAATCTTTGAACAACATCTCCTGAACCACAGGTTCGATTTCAATGATACTTTACCATAATGGTTCTTGGGTGACTCTTTTTAAAAACTGATTGTGAAATTTGATTTGCTCATAATTATGGGCTTGGTAGGGCAGGGCTTATTTTGAGCCAAAAATCTTTGAATGACATCTCCCGAACCACTGGGATGATTTCAATGAAACTTTACCCGAATGTTCCTTGAGTGACTCTTTTCAAAAATGGAAAAAAAGGAAAATATTGGACTCTTTTGTGAAAAAAAAGTTCTGCCTGTAAAAGTAAGGACCACCAGACTTTCCTTATTGCCAAACTGAAATAAAGCCATAGTTTATTTCATGAAGGTTAAAATTAATAACATAATCATACTTCCTTGAAATCAACAAATACTCTTGAATAATTAATACTTTCCAAATTTTAAAGTGGCAGGTATAAATTTTCATTCTGGGTTGAAAAGACCCTTAACTTTCTTTTAATTTCTCTTCATGAAATGAGGTTACCTACAACATAGTTCTGATGCATGCAAAAGTAAAATCACAACTAGGAGTAGCCTGGCAGGTTACAGTGCTGAATGCTCAATTTGAAAGCTCTATGTGTATTTCAGTTAAGACAGAAAAACACTTTCTCACTTTCTATTGTACAATCTAGTAGACAGTTATATAGGGCTAATATTTAGCTAAGTTATAATATAAAGTATTTTAGTCAATGCTCCTGAGTTCATCCTTAACACTAAAATTGAAAGAATCAGGTATGGTTTTGATGATGGACGCAAACCTTTCCTCTTCTATTTTTGTTTGCTCCTATGAAAAATCTTGCAACAACATAAGACCTCTAGTAATCTAGGAGCATTTTTCTTGAAAGATGTGATACTATATCAAATGATGATATATGAATTATATCACTAAGATTTTGAAAACAACCACATACATATGAATCTACTACATAGAAATTTGTTTGTTTAAAAAATAGCTTCTACTTGGATAGATGGCCTTTTCTTTTCCAAAAAGCTATATTGTTTTGTAACAAATTATATCAAATTCACTTACATTGATCCTAGAAACACTGTTGTTGTTGGCAGCACATGCTCTAAGCCTCTAGGGGTAACTAGCAGCATTACCAAATAAACAAAGACAGCATACAGGGGTTGTTATGATCTTCAAGCCATGGTTTATTCTGTTTCACCAGGCCATATAGATGGAAAAATGATGGGGTTTAAACTAAACAACTCTTCACTTGGTGCACATTGATGGTGTTTGGGAAAGTCCATATTCATATATTTTATCTCTGCCTGTAAAAGAGTTATATCTTCATTTGACTAGTCGAAAACAAATAATAATTTATTACAAGCTTCCCCCCTTTTTCCACAATGTTTCTTGATTAAAAGGATGAATTATCACCTTTTTTCAGCCTGAGTGTCTGTAGCAATGAAAAAATGAACATGTCCTCGTCCATAGTCTTTATTTATGTGGTGTCAGTGGTCTAGAGGTAGAGCATCGGCCTCTTGGCCTAAAGGTCCTTAGTTCGATTCCCGGGAGCGGCTATCGATCTTTTTTATTTCATTGGCCCACAAATTTTGCGTGAGTACTGGTGTATTTTCCAGGAAGCAGAATTGAGAGGGATTAATGTTTCCCAATCGATGTAAAATAGAAGGTTTAAACCGAACATATGTCTGTCTGTCTTTCTCTGTTGTTTGTTTTCCCTTTTTTTTTTTGGGGGGGGGGGGGGGTTATATACATCTTTCAAAAATTAATAATGGGTCAAGAACAAACCATCATTTATTGTGGCAAAAAATTCTTCGACCATCCGGAAGTATTTAAATCTAAATCAATGGCGGATCAGAGCAGGGAGTCGTCGCAACAACCCCCACCCCCGGTAGGTTTTTAAACGTCATTTCTATGCGGAAATTCGGTTAACATAAGGTATATCTAGCAGAACGGACATCCGTTTTATCAACGTGCGAAACACCTTTTCAGAAATTCCGGATCCGTTAAAGAAATTTATCGTGTCTCCAATTCGTATCCGGTCATTGTACGCGTCCGATAAAGATGCAATTCTGAACAGTCGACATTCACGTAAACAAACGAAACTAAGAGACATGAACTCAATATAGAGTAAATCCAATATATATGTTCACGACTTTCGCAAGTTAAAATTTGCAGCATTTATTTCACAATCATAAACAATACTTCTAAAGAATCGATACTTACCGATTATTCAGTCGCCATTGTTATTGCCCTGTATGCAAATTACTTCTATTTTTAGATCGGACGAGTAAAATCCGGTTTTTACCGAATAGTCAGGATTCTTGATCGGGAGTCGCCGCCGTTATGTATCGTTCCTATGGTTATTCCCGATTTTTTCGTCTATTCAATGGTTTTTCGATCCTCATGTTAACTTTTTCATCAAATGAAGGTATTGTGAATGACATTAAGATAAAACAACGGGGATTTATTTCAAACAGTTTTCAACACCATTTTCTTTGCTGGGAGCGTTAATGTAACTTTAACTGACGTCATCGAGTTTCACCAAGGTTTTCCCGTATTTTTTAAAAATAGGCCGTCTATGTACATCCGAGGTTGATCGTGAGATTGGCCGAGTGGTGTTCCGAATGGCATTGTCCCATGATATAACACTAATTAAAGCCTAGTTTTTAGAACTGTAACAGGGTCAAGGTCACGAGATCATGGAAGCGTCTGTCGGTCATTAACAAAAGTCGTTGACTTGGTGATTATAAATGTGAAATTTCAGCACCAAAGAGGTGAATATTGAGAGAGATAAATATAACATCTTTTGTCGAAAGAAAACTAAGTGTCGCCTACGCTTTCGAAAGTATGACAATATCTCCTCTGAAACGTCCATCTCGGACTAGCTACTGAGTAAGAAAGGACAGAAAGTCTGAAAAAGGTAGGTTTAGCAAAGTAAGCTGGTTAACCATAGTGTTAATCTAAAAAATCGGATTAAAACTAACATATCCTCTTTAAACTGGGAGGGATTACTTAACTACGAGATCTTGTAATGGATAATCTCTTTTTGAGAGAGTTTGAGTGGACTGATTTTGCACTTATTGTAGAACATGGCTAATGATATACAGATTGATTCCAGTTAGGGCACACCAGAGATCGCATTTCAAACAATGTTTCTCAGGAAGGTGAATTGATGATGATTCTTGATTCAGAAAAGTCGAACTGTCATTTTTGAGGTCCGGAGTTCGATCCCGGACGGCGGCACTCATTATTTCCGACTATTTGTCTCCCACAAATGGGTTGAAAATAGTAGACCCATATATGATAGCAGCTGGAGGCCAGGATAGGGTGCAATGAAATTACTGGTGTGAGAAATACCAGAACTCCATTGTTAGGTGCTCAAGCCCTTGCTTAGTAACTGAAAGATTGTTGAAAGCGGCGTTAAATCACATTCAAACAAATAGTTGATTCAGAAAAATGGCAAAGTGTGCAAAGATTCCAACCTAGCCAGTCTGCGCAGAGAGTGCTACTCAGATGGTCCCTTTCCTCCAACTGGTCACATTTAATTCCATTTTGTAAGTGAAAAATCAGCTTTAGAGAACAGCTTTGCATTCGGGATGCAAAAACGATTGAGAACATTTAGATATTGTACCCCGCTTTGCACGTGAGATTACGTGCAAAACAGGGGTAAAAATTCTAAAACGTTTCGCGATCGCTTTCATTTTGATCACAGGGCTGATCATCATTTTTCCTATTATAAAAGATCATTAGCGCGGTGTTCAGGATGACAAAACTATACAAACTGTTTGCAAATTATTTCCCGCTTCGCACGTACACTTACGTGCAAAGCGGTGTAAAATTGGCGAACAGGTTACACCGTTTGACCATCCAGAACGCAGGGCTGACTATCGAGCGGTTATTAAGTAACAGGATTAAGGTTAAACGAGGGTGAAACATTTTTTTTATTGTTTGTACATTGCAATAAAATGTATTGGACAGATTTTGTTTGTACTTAGTGTAGTGCAACATTGAAATATAGGGATATTTAACAATGGGACTTGATTCGAAAATAGTAAGTAGAAACCGAGGAATTTCAATAATAGTTCGTAAATTGACTAGGAAAATGTAGTAATTGGGATTTAACCATTCTGTAGTTACGACATTATATCACCAGGTTAAAGTTTTGTCTGATGTTTTACGCTTGTTGTCATTTCTTAATGATGAATTGCTATTAAATTATGCATTAATAGTGATTTAAATCATCTTTGATTTGATAACAAATCTTTAAGATTATCTTCCGTCCACGACTTTGGAGGCAACTGAAATATTCCAACGATGGCTTTCCAATAGCACGTTTAAACAGCAGAGTTTTGAGTCTCCCTCTGCCGCACAGGCAATTTTTTCATTGATCCAATTTTTTGTCTGATGTATTATTTTGACCAGGGGCCTTATATTTCGTGTCCGTGATATAACCGATAAGACAGAATCGGCTTATGATAAAATCGCTTATGTTACGTGTGGTTCAAATACCCTTTATCCTATAATAATTCTGCTGTTAATATTCTCTGATGAACTGCTAATAGAGTTGATCATGCCGTGCGTTTATGATGCAGAAAGGTTTACGCGCGCTTATGAATTGAATTTGGATTCGCACGTTTGCACACGTTCAAAGTGGAACACAAAATCTCAAACGTTTTTCGAACGCTTTCATATTTAAGGCAGTGCTGGTCGAGCTTCCTGAATCTGAATCGGGGATCAGTTTTACTAATCTTCTTACGAAGAAATTAATCGTAAGTCAAAATTACAAATCACACCTGGTTTTTTCATTCATTGTTAGATTCTGCCATGCAATATCTCATTGGAATCGTCTTTAGAAGACGATTCAGATGAGATGATGCATGGCAGAATTCTATATATAGTTTCTACTGTAGAAGCAACTTTAATTTTTGGCTAAAGCAAAAGATTGGTTGATTGAATCGAGTTTAACGCCGCTTTCAACATAATTTCAGTTATAGCGCGGCGGCTGGAGCACCTAACAATGGTTTCCTGATATTTCTCTCACCAGTACAACCACCACATTCTTTCCTAGCCTCCAGCAACTATCTCACATAGGTCTACGATTATCAACCCATTGGTGGGAGACAAATAGTCGGAAAGAATGAGTGCCGCCGTCGGGGATCGAACCCGGGACCTCTAGATTGACAGTCCGACGCGTAAAGCAAAAGATGGTCGCGAGATGTTTAGAAAAAAGGCGTCTGGTCAGTTGTAGAAGTCCAATACTGACACATAAACTACGATGCGCACAATTTAAACCTGTGGTTCATCAACTGACTTGAAATTGTCAACTGTCTTTGCGTGCCAACATTCGGCATTCAGCGACCACTGTCACTAAGCGATCATTATCAAAACAATGTGGTCAATTGCCAAAAGATACGCCCGTAACACTGCAGGATGTGCAAGTATGAAACACAACAAAGGGAAAACACTAAATAAAGAGATGTTTCTAGAACATGTATGCCCCCAATATGAGCAGGTGAATGGCATATTCTTTAGCAATCAATAAGGGACAATAACTAAAAAAATATGAGTATAGTTATGGTTCTTGGTTCTCGCCAATGAGATCTATCTACCTATGAAGTATCTTCATTCTAGGTTCAATACTTTTTGAGAAATACTCCGGACAAAAATGGTCTACGGATGGGCCGATCGACCGACGAACCGACCAACCGACCGACCAGTGCAACGCACTATACCCCCCCCCCCCCCTCTTCTTCGAAGGGGGGGGGGGGGGGGGGGGCATCAAAAGCTAGGTCGAGTAACGATTTTTGCGAACTGCACTCTTAAATCACCAGAGGATCATAACTGCCAAGTTTCAAGTAATTCGAACATAATGTGACAGAGATATGCTCAGGCCAACGAAATGGACGCTGCCCGCCCGCTTGGACGCCACAATGATCACATAATTCGTCCAGTTTTTAGACTGAGTACTTCAAAAGGGGGAAAAACACATTAAAGTGGCCGTGCTTGTTTATTTTAATTCGTACTTGTAACTGAATCCTATATAATTGAATGAGTTCCATCAACATAGGTTTGATGGAGAATCATGCTTCTATCCATTCAGATGTATTCAGACCTGTCCTGCCATTTTTGTCCCAACAAAATGTATTTAGCGATTATTCACATGAGGGGACTTCTTTTTTGACGCAGCAGGATAAGGGTTAATAATAAATTATGTTGTTTTGGCAATTTCAGGAGAGGAGCTATTAATCGAAAAGATAAATGAGAACTACAAATATATACAGGGCCATCCAGATAGATATCTATTTGTTCGCCGGTGTTTTCTTCATAAAGGAAAGAAAATTTTATTATCAGGATTTATCGACCACAGATTAATTTGGATCCAAATCGATTCTACCATGACGGGGTAAGTTATCGTGGACGAATAAAAACACACACGCAAGAACGATACGCACTTGCGTAATATGAATTGAAATCCACTGTCGAAAAAATACATACCAAATGACAAGCTTTAAAGCATTTCTCATTCAGAACACTGTTTGGCACACAGTTCAAATACGACATACTCGGTCTTACACGGATTAACTGGTAAGAGTTTTGAGCTCCGTCCGTGCCTGGGGATGAGTTGGTACGATTTAGACACATATGCAGCACGATCCTGGATAAAGCAAGGATAAACTCGTTCACGCAAGGTTTGTCACGATTGGAACACGATTTGCAAAAGGTGTTCTTACGATTGTTGTACGGTATCGAGTACGGTCTAGTACGATCTCTGCTAAGGCTTAGTACGATTAAACACGAATTTTAATCGAATAACTGGACATTTATAGAATTTCCTTTTGATTCCACCAATTTTTGTTCGATTTATACTCGAATTATCACACATTCGTGTATGTTTTTATATGAATTGACTCGGTTTGATGGCGGGGCTTCGTACACTTTAGCACTGTGAACAGAGAAGTTATAATCAAAGTGCTGTCAGCACTGTAAATCGTACATCATTGAGAGGCTGGGATAGTGCAATAGTTCGCCAATCAAAAGGGCTCAAATTTGGACAATAAGAGTTGGTAAAATCTTTAAATTTGTGAGTTTTTTGTCTTAACAATCCATCTTTTCGAGGACATCGCCAGCTCATCCAACCTCGTGGGTCCGATTTTGAAAGTTTGCTGATTCGATAGCCCTCTGCTAGTCTAAATTATTTCTTGGCAGATTTTTACGTTGTTATAATGAGCACGCGCCAAGCTAAAAGCTTGTCTGTTAATATTATTCCTCTCTCTATAGAGTTTAAAAGCCTGTTTAGCAACAAACATTTTTCATTAAACTATTTACAATTTTGATTACCAACATGTTTGTATTTCAAGCATTGGGTTTTCCCAAATACTGTAAATGCATTTTCCCTCAAGAAACACGTGAAATCGGCAACTATGCTATTTATATCTTTGGTTTCTGACCAATCGATTAAATCTAGCAGCACTCTATGATTATTCATGAGTTGTTCTAAAAATAGATCGCTCTTGCTGCTATCCTAGGGGAAATTCAAATGGCAGCCCGAGAGACGCGTGAGATGATGTAATAATCTAAAATTGACTGTAATATGCATGCGCAGAAAAGACATTCATGTGAACGGAGTTACCCACTGGTGGTAGTAAACAAACTTCTCATTTACCGCTACAATAATTAATTTACCATGAAATATCGTTATCCCATTAAAAAATGTGATAAACTCGTGCAAAATACTATATAAAATAGGAAAAAGTATTTGTTATTTAAAGTAATAGAGAATATTTATTTTTTTTGTAATCGAATTGTTGTGCACTATTCTCGACGCCATTTTGGAACCCAAGTAACACCGGCCTGACCCAGGATCAGAAGCGTCAAGGTTGAAAGGTTACAATGACATCACTAGTGTCGAAACCGAGGCCGTTCTGATGGAAACCCGGTTAACTCGGGTCGAAACCGAGTCCGATATGAACTTACCCATATCAGTTTATCGTATGTTTTTGTCGGTTTATTTGTTGTTGAAATAATTTTTCTTCATACTCAAATTTGAATTTAATGAAAATAGGATTGGAGCGTGATCAGAGTGCTCATTGAAATCAAATATTTCAAAATTACAAAATTATTTCTATTTGTTAACACATGCGAAAAAAAAGTAAACTTCCCACGCTCCCTGTTTGAATGCAGACGACTATTGACTAATGACAAACAAGTTAATTGACACATTTCGAGCAGACGATGTCCATCTGAATTTACACGTGGTCTGAATTTACGCGTGGGTTTTGACCGAGTGATAATCATAACAGAATTTGATTGGTTGTCAGCCCTACAACTGGTAAATGACCGTTCGAGAAAGTTCAGAGCAGTAATATTGTAAGTGCTACAAATTAATTATACAGTTAACCTATTGTACGTTTCAACTCCTTTACTCAGCCGAAAATCTTGTTATAAACACTGAAAATACTAACTGGTAATTACTAAAAGCGAAAATTACATCAAATTTTGTATTAGCCTCTTCTCTATTTGTCGAAAAGTAAATAAGGTATAAACAAAGTTTGTAGATTGTGAATGAAAAGGCCGTTTCTTCGGTGTTTGAAAACACATAATTTGGTTTGAACACATTGCTCAGAAGATAATGGTAAAAATTGTACTGGGTCAAACAGACTGGATTTCTGGAAAACGGTAGATATAAATCTACTGCTTCGCAGTACGATTTAAAAATGGCAGATGTCAGAAAAGGGGAATTTGAAATAATGATGCAAGTATATAATATAGAGTATTTTGGCCAGAAGACTTGAGGAAAAACATGACCACACGCATTTCTTTTCTCGTTCGGAGAATCTTCCATGATGGGGATTCTTTTGGGGACCTTCCGTTAACAACACTTTGAAATTTACATTCTACTCGATCGAACCCATTCCAAATCACTCGCTCAGTGCCCCGTTCATTCATTCCAAACACCACTTATTCAAACCATTCACAAAAGCTCCTTAAACACTGAAAAAGATAAAATCAACAACGTCATTTAAAATAAATAAAGCTAGAAAAAAAAATCGCGATTTCAATGACATAATTGAAATTCTAAGCGAACGAGTACTCTGTTGTTTCGAGGTGGCAGCAGGTTGTAATTTATGATGTTTTCGATTGCTGTTTGATCATACATGAGCTTTTTACAGACGTAGTGACCGTGGCTGGTCGTAGTGGTAATGTACAATTCGTACTTTAACCGTATTTGTCGTATGGCGATCGTATGAAACCGTATTTGTCGTATGGCGATCGTATGAAATCGTATTGGTCGTATGGCAATCGTATGAAACCGTATTTGTCGGATGGCAATCGTATGAAACCGTATTGGTCGTATGGCAATCGTATGAAACCGTTTTAGTCGTATGGCGATCGTATAAAACCGTGTGTATGTATAATTAGAATTAATGTAGAATTATCGTGTGACAATCGAGTGTTAATCCGGGTGTGGGGTGTAGGACTTCGAAACAATTCACTTACGATATTGACACAGTTGAGCTCACTCATGGAATGGACTTCATGTTCGTTTGTATATACGGTCTCGCACGGTCTTACACGGTCTCTCTGGAGTAATGTGATATCTTTAATTCGATCATACACGGACATAGCATCCTTATTAGTTTTATAAAAGTTTTAAAAATCCATTCAAGGCTTTCAAGGATACACTTGCATAACTCGGATAAGGCTACGGTTAGTTGGGTTGTGTGTACGGTTCAAACGGTTAGCCAATTTTATAAACCGTGTGAGACACGCTTAACATCGTCACTATAGTCCTAGTATTAAAAAAGTACGGATGAATTTCATTGAAAATTGACATTTTGCAAAAAAAAATAAAATAAATCCCTTTCTTTGTGTTAAAAAGTCTATCTTTTTCCAAGATACGGATGAGTTGTGGTAGTATAGATGTGGACTTTTCAAAGGTATGTGTTACAGTTAAAACATTATGAAATTGACTCTCATTCCGATCAAAGTCATTCGAAATCATTCATTCATCGCTCCGTTCATTCATTCCAAACACTCACACAAAACATTAATGAAAAAATGCCCCCAAATCATGAAAAAAGATGAGACCAACAGCTACATTCAAAATAAAAATTTATAGAAAAAATCTACGATAACACTAGTTTTAATCAATTTTATCAGCGTCCGATTGGTTTGTGAAGACCAAGAAGGCTATTTATAGAATTTGAATGCATATTTTATTATATTTTATTAAAGGGGGGTAATAAATATTGCTAATTTTGTTCATATTGAACAAAATTAGCGATATTGGATTACCTTCCTTCAATTTCATTTAAAACTCACTAAACGCACTAATTCAATTTCGTCTCGAAATCATTCAAATATCATTAAGCTCGTCAATTTTTCGATGTTTATATCTGAAACCCCTCTCACAGACGAGACACCACAGAACAGAGGTATTGACACTTCTCGGGGTTAGTGGACAGCGACATACAGCGATCCGTGAAACAAATCGAAAAGTTGTGGTTTTGGGGTTCAAACAATATATTTATCTAAAAAAAATAAAACTTGTGTTTTTTTAAGTTAACAGCAACTTTTAATTATGCAATGCATTGATAACGTTTTCATTTAACGCACTATAACGACAAAAATTTTGTGTAAAATAAACTTAATGATTCAAGAGTTAATCATTTCAGTAAGCCATCTCAAATATAGAAGTGAAATGGATATTTCAGATCCATAACATTGCCTGAAAGCGAAAATTTAAACCATTGTGACTCTGTGCATTCCCGGCAGACTTACCAAGATCGTTATTTCACACATTTTCCATTGGTTTCTTTCTCGTATGACGGTTCGCGCTCAATTCTGAGCCGAGGAGCGAAAGAGGACTATTTCAAAAGTGCGTTATATATGGACCCCCATCAGCCTTGCGTTCAGGATGTAAAAACGTTTTACGAACGTTTTGAGATGATACCCCGCTTTTCACGTGTGAGGTACCACTTCGAAAACGTTTCGCTAACGTTTTCATCCTGAACGGATGGCAGATTAAGGTAGTTGACCCGTAATAGTTCCGCAACGTTTTGGAAGTAATATAATTTAACAGTGTTAACCGAGGTTTCCTAATGATTGTCATTAGGAAACCTCGGTCAGCATTGTGAGTGATCACGAGTTCCGAAATGTTTTCGAACTATTATTGGTCCACTACCTTTATCACGTGAAGCGAACACACTTAAAAGTATCGCCAAGCGTAGACCTGCAGTATAAGTAAAATCAATGTTTGACTTTATGCGATATTTAATCTCCGGGTTGAATAAATATTTGAAAACTGACCAACTAACACTGCTGAATACTAAATAATTTTCTACTCTTATTCTAATTGATTAGTCCTCGGCTATAAAAATGATATCTTATCCGCCATGAGAAAAGGTGCTTTTTAGGAAACGCAAACCCATCGTGCCAATTCAGTGTACAACTTATAACTTCAAAAATTATCTTTTCGAGATGTCCAATATTCAAGATTACAATTTTATTGTTTGAATTAAGTTTTAAATAATATTTGAGTCATATCGAGGCGGCTGGAGCAACTAACAGTGGATTCAAATTTTTTTCGCATCAGTACTACTATTACATCCTTTCCTGTCTCCCAGTTGCATATTCCACCTAGGTTTACGTTAATGCACACATTTGTTGGGGAAAATGTAGGAGAGAATACTTACCGGTAGCGGAATCAAATTTATGACGTCATGTAATTGAGGATTGAGAATCTGGGGCCCGTTTAACTAAACATCTTAAGAAAAAAATTATCGGAAGTCGTACCTAGTGTTGGAATTCATTGTTAGATTCTGCCTTAAAATATCTCATTGGGATCGTCTTTCGAAGACGATTCCAATGAGATAAGGCATGACAGAATTCTATATTTTGTGTTCTACTGTAAGGGCAACTTTGATTTTTGACTTTCGCAAAAACTGATCGTAAGATGTCTTAAACAGGCCCTGGATGATCTACAAACTTCGCTATCGCAACGGCCCCAAGATGACAAAAGGGTTGCAATATGTTGACGTATCAACACTCTTTCTCTGTAGAAACCAAATTTACGCAAAATTACAAAAAAGGAGAAATAAAATATTGCTTATTTCGTGCATTTGCAAGTAATTAGCGATAGTATATTAGCACTCTTCAATTCAATCAAAAGTCGATTATCCTACCCATTCCCAAATAAATCCCAAATCATGTTCATATTCTTTACTATGACCGGTAAACCGACTAGTGCAAGGGTTAAATTGAAATAACCTTTTTGTCATTCTTAATTTTTCTGTCAATCTATTAAAAGATTTGAATCGATAAACCCAGATTTTAATGCGCTAATCTTTTACAAAGGTCGAAAGATTTTATATAACGTGACTTTCATTATAAAGGATTTACCAATAAATAATGCGTAATGCGTAAAGTCCACTTTGATTTTATAAGATATTCATCACTTTTGCGTTAGTTTATTCAGTTTTTGACAGGTTGAAAATGAGTTTGAAATTTTGAATATCCTATACGTCATTTCTTTCTTAATGAATCTGATTTTTTTTAACAAAGTTTAATATCAAACATAAATCTTTGTCAGATTTTCCATAAGTTATTTGTTTGTTTATTTGATTTAGGTTTAAGGTCCCTTTAATTTTTTATTTATTTTTTTTTTTTTTTTCAGTTCATTGCGTGAGCGGGATCACCTAACCGTAATAGTAATATTCTTTAATGCTTTTCGGTGGTTTATCGAGAAATAACGGTAGATTATCACTTGATAAACTCACCGCAAAAGCAGTGAAATTATCATAAACTTATACCCTGCTTTTGAGCATTTCATCCTATCTGACGTCATCTATGCGGGGCAAAATAAGTGACGTCACAATGAACGTTGCATAGCAATCTCGCGCAAAATGACGCGCTTTACGAAAATGTGTCCTAGAAATGTCACATTTTGTCTCGTTTGTTTTTCGTGTAAGATCGATAAATATTTCATTTCATGAACAACAAAAGCTATATTTTCACTCGTCTCGTGAAAATATAGCTTTTGTTGTCCACTCGATGAAATATAAATCGATCTTACACTGAAACAAACGATTATCCTCTATACATAATGATGACAATAATAAAAAATGAAAATAATGATTATATTTTTTTCTTTTTAATCAAGACAATTTCATTGATTCTCCAAAGGGCAGTAAAGGGGTTTTATTTTACTTGTAATCAAGCAATTCGATTTTCTTTCGAATAGAAGTATTATAGTTAAGTTTAACTCAACACGACTTTCAGAGAAAGGATTAATCATTCGATACATGTATCGGATTAAAAGTTTTGACGTGTATAGAAATATAGAAATCATTCATTCCACATGGGTTATTATTTATAAATGGAGCTAAGGGGGCTATAATTCTAAATGAAGTAAAAACTCTTGTCAAAGAGGACTTAAGTGTTAAATATTTAACTATTTGTTTTCTTAATGATAACGCTCACGGTGATTTAGAACTAAAAAGGGAACGTAATCGCGAAAAGGTTACAGAACCTTGGAATGAAGGACTCACTTGTTTAGGTAAATCCTTTCATTCTCAATTATTTTTATATCGCTTGCATTTCGAGGGAAACGACGTCCGCATCTCTGACGACACATGTCTGGACGTCTTTGAACATAACATTATTTATCATTTCAATATTCTTTTATCATTATTAATAAGATAATATAACTGTAGCATTTGTGAAATACATGTATTGTACATGAATTTTTCATAAGTGATTGGTATATATTATAAATTCACTAAGTATACTTTCTATTCCAATCTGAACTAGTATCGAAGCATTGGAAGACTAGCATTTTATGACTATAACTTTGTTGAAGCTGTAGTTATGACACTTCTAGCCCATGTTTTAGATAGAGGCTGAAAAGACAAAACACTGTGACAATCAAAAATTAGTTTTGGGTAGCAAAGTACAGCCCCCCCTTCTTCCCTTCATACTTTCATTCCTCCTTTCTGCTTTCCTTCCTCCCTCCCTCCCTCCCTTCCTCCCTCCCTCCCTCCCTCCTTTCGTTCATTCGTTCGTTCGTTCCTTCGTTTGTTCGATCGTTCCTTTCTTCCTCCCTTCCTTGTTTCCTTCCTTCCTTCGTTCGATCGTTCCTTCCTTCCTCCCTTCATTGTTTCCTTCCTTGTTTCTTCCTTCCTTCCTTCCTTCCTTCCTTCTATCCTTCCTCCCTTCATTCATTCATTCATTCATTCATTCATTCATTCATTCATTCATTCATTCATTCATTCATTCATTCATTCATTCATTCATTCATTCATTCATTCATTCATTCATTCATTCATTCATTCATTTATTCCTTTCTTCTTTCAGTTATTCATTTATTCATTTAATCTTTCCTTCATTGGACAACTTATCTATTGCATGTGCTATTGCATACTACTTTAATGTGAAAAAGAAAGACAATGACAATGAAAGGACATTATTCTATGAATTTTGCCCGCATGTTAACTATTGCTTCATGATTCGATGTTTATCGCTTATGTTAATATACGATATATGTAAGAACATTCACAACGAAAAAAAAATCAACTTTGAATCAATGGTATGTGATATCAACTTCTGACCGATCTAATGCTTGCTTCACAGTCATTCTTAAGGTAATATATCCGTAATAGTTCTTCACCTCGGTTAACACCGTAAAAGTTCATTAATTCTGAAACGTTGCGGAACTTTAGCAGATCCACTACCTTAACTCATTTAAATCAATAAGGTCGTTAAACACACATCTGGGACATCGTTAATTGATTTTTCCATCTCATTATTCACCTCTTTTGAAAATCAGTATTCATACATCTATATAATAGAGCGATAAATTGACTTCTATACAATCACGATGTTTCATGGATCGAAAATAGAATGGAGGAACGTGTGAGTAAGATTATTTTTCATTGTTTATGCAAATAAGACAAACTCGTTTTTAGATAAACATATTCCCTATTTCGTAAACAATGCTATCTATCATGTAACCGTTCGATGTCCGTTTGGTGCCTTAAAAGCGTAATGCGGGCTACTAGGATGTTGTCTATTTTTAAATATTTATAACCTTTTGTTAACCGAAATCACAAGGCCTATGGCTCCCGAACAAACCGTGCGATGATCCTTAAGACTTAGTTTATCGCCCCAGGATTACTTCAAGGTTTAGATGTTGAAAAATTAAAGAAAAGAAAAAGAAGAAAAAAGATAAATCAGAGATTAAACGATATCTAAAAAACAATTATAGTCTTCCCCGGGGATTTGAAACACATAAGCCATCTTCCACCTTTTTTTTATTTCATCCTGCGTCCTTGTCCACTGCGCTATTTCCGATTTTACATTTGAAGGGAAAAATTTCATAAATTCAGAATTCAAACATATTTGATTTGTATGTGGAGAAAAACATACATAAGCGACGTCGCTGTGCCGTATTTCCATTGCCAAAATAATATGTATTAAATCTCGCATTCGCAAAATAAGAGATTTTGTTGTTGTTTCGGTTTTGTGTGTGAAAATTGAGACTATGATTTCAAAGCGCAAATTGTCCTTTTTGGGTCATATTATAACCATTTTAACGTTCTTTGTACTTTTTTCTTTAGAGATTCTCCCTGTGACTTCTTTTTTAATGTCTTTTTCTTCACAAGTCCCAGTCAATGGTAGGTCTTGTTGAAAATTGATCTTTATTGACATTCTGAATCATTTGTTTGAATACGTGGGAGAAATTCGATCTGTATGCTATCTAATAAAAACAATAGTTTATATCTAGAGTTCATGATTGCGTGACCGAAATTTTTATGCGCCAATGAATAAATTTTCATTTGGTATATTTACTCATTCTACAATGGATTTCTCATATGGGACGTGGAATATAACGGAATTAAACTATTATTTTTGATACGAATGGTATATATTTATCTGGTTTGTCTATTTCTTTTATCATTCTATCTTCCTATATCAGCATTATGCGATGTTGAAGATATTACTCTTTGATAAATATGAAAGAAACATATTTCCTTCTTAAAACAAGTTTGAGCAGCAAACAATTCGAAAAGGCTATATAGATAGAACATCTAAATGTTCAAGGAATCCTTATCTGATAGACTTATTATTAAAGCGAATGAGGTTCTTTGCAGAAATTAAAAACTACTTTCCATTTACCAAAAAAGTTAATCTTTTCTATGGTACGTGTAGATATGACAAAAATCTGCTTAAGGAACATTTAGCATATTTTAATCTCTTTATTTATTCATTTGTTTATTTTTCATTTGAAGTATGGATTTAGCTACATTATATCTAGAGTGAAAAAAATTCAGGTATATAAATGAAAAAAGTCGTCGAAATTAATGGAAATACATATGCATAGATGTGATTATTATTTTATGAGAACACGCACATTCTTCTTTTAATTTTAACTGATTATAAATCTTTCTTTCATTCACTGAATATTTTCAATTGTTACAATTCATGAAAGCTTGATTTAAAAAGATTTAGCTTATTTAATTAAACCAAGATAAACTTGGTGAATCTCGTGTAAAGTTTGACAGATTTCTATATAAATCACTCAATATGTGTTTTAATGAGATTCGTGCCCTGATAACAGTGCAATGCATACCACGATAAATTCTGTCGTTTCAGAAAACATGTTTTTCGACTGGGATTTAATGGGGCTCTTAGTTTTACAAAAACTCACCAGTCTTAAACCAGGCCTTAGCAGAAAGTTTTGTAAAACGTAAGTTATTTCGTTTCAAAAATGATAAAAAATATTGTAGGTTAAATGATGTGATTATATTTTTTCCACTTCAGTCTCAAACAAATAACCAGGAAAAATGAAGATCGACAGTGAGGCGATCAGCTTTCTTGAAGAATTGTCCCGGAGTCCTCTATCCTTCCGCAGAGAAAGTAGTCCCAGCGTGAATTTCGACATGAGCGAATATTCGGATAACTCGATGTCGGACGATGACTTTGATAAACTTGATTCTCCCGCCGAGACAGACGAAGGGCGGCTATCTCGATCGCTACAAACTTGGATGACCGATCACGTCTGGTCAAGTGTTCATCCGCGGGAAAAGGCGCCACCCGAGCCAGTGTTCACAGGAAAGCTTGGATATGAAAGTAAATATCTCAAAGAGCGGTATGCACGATATTATAAACAGTTACGTTCAAAAAAGAAAGATGAATCGACAAAACAAACGAAGCAAGTAAAGAATGGTTTAACGCGGGCTGAAAGTGATGACTCTATTTTGACTAGCCTGTCACTTCTCACGTGTTCATCGTACGGAAGTGACGTCAAACATGTAAGAATAGAACCGGTGAAAGACAAAAGAAGACGCAAGCGTGATAATGCCTCTCGCGCTTCTAATTCAACATCTGAAACAAGCGCTTTGGAAGACTCGCCGTGGATTCGCCTAGCGTCGCAAAGAAGTAGGGTGTTAACAAATTTTAGTCGAAATCAAGCGGCCATGACGACATATGGCCTTGTTGCTGGTGGTGAGGATGATTTTGAATCTGAAGCCTTTCGATTATTAGACAAAGATGAGCAAGATGGAATTACAAGGTCAGGCTATAGTCGCGGAATAGTTTACATAAATAAATCTTCCTTACAAAGAAGTTCGAGTTACACCAACATTCATAAGAAAGCTTCAGAAAGAAAACCATTAACCACAACACTTCGTCGTGTGTTATCAGGAAACGCGAAAAAGTCAAGAGGAAAACCTCTCGATATCGCCGAATTAAAACGAGAGAGGCTTCAGAGACTCGCAATGGAACAAGCTGCGCGCGAACAAGAGGAGAGAGAAAAAGAGATGCGTCGTCGTAGGAAAGCTATTACTGGAATAAAACGGGTACCATCGAATAGATCCCTGAGATCTCAAATTAAAACGGGTAGACCTGGTTCCCCTTCAGGAAATTCAGTTGTTTCGGCATCTGTTCGTTCAGTGCAATCCACTAAATCTGTTCAATCCATGGCGGGACTTTCAAATGCAGGATCTACCTCAGCTCTGTCAGCTAAAAGTTCTGATATGCGTCCCTACTCCCCTTCGGATCATCTATCCGAGTCAGAACAAGATGAACAGATTACTGTCTGGAAGGGTGATAGACAAATATTAGAGATAGATCTTAGACGTGAACTTACACATAAAGTTAAACAAAAGATAGATACAACAACTAAGGCATTGAAACGATGTTCTGGTTTAGGTGATGATAATGAACAGAAATCTCAGATAGGTACTCACGAGGAATTCCCCAAACACGTAGAAGACGATTACGCGCATAAACCAAGGATAATCCAACGAATGAGGATTTCCCCACAACTCAGTGGCGTCATTAGTGACGACATCAAAGTGCGAATGGGGAGGCCAAGATATCACGAGATTAGGATAACAGATTTAGAACAATGGAATAAGGGATTCTTACTGAATAAATCTCATACTAATCTAAAGGTATTTAATTGGTTACATAGTTTAAAAGAAGACGGTTTTGTGAAAAATGTTATATCTGATATAGATGATAGAATTCCACAAGATGAAGATATGAAACTAGAATCCTATCATGTAGAATCTGCCGATGAACCTGATGCCAAACCTCTCTACAGAGCCTACGAAGTCCGAATACTTTAGTTTGTGATATGATATAGTTCTGTCTGGGCAACATCCTGTGAGAATAATCCACCTGCTATATTTACCACTTGAAAACGACTCCATGGAAATTGGTGTATTAGCATTCTACATGTCCAATTTTCTTTTTCCAGCTATTAATATCGTTCTTGTTTGAGTCCGTTGACCCATTTTTTATTAAACAACGAAAAGTAAAAAAGATTGTTTATTTGCCTAAAAACGTATGCCGGGAGCTAGACGCATTCGGAACATCGCTCGGACTTTTTCGTTGGAAAGTACATGTGCCTCGGACGTAGTGTCCGTATTCGGCGATTTTGCTTTACCCAAGGTTAACATCAGTGGGACGTAAGTGTTATACCTTCTGGTAATTATAGGATTATGCGGATTGAATAAGCCTGAAAAAAACTATTTGATGTTCTCCCATCCTCTATGCGAATCATTTGGCCAGATTATGATTTGGTGACGAAAAGCAGTAAAACACAGCGTTTTGTTATCAAATTATATCATGCTCAGTTTTATATTTGGAGTTGAATTTGTTATAATCAACGTCAATTCTAATGGGGGCATTAATGATTTTGACGTCACAAATCCTTAGTTCGAAACGACAGGCTTTAAGTTCAGTGGCCAAGTTGGCAAACAAACAACCGGATTCTTCTTTTGGGTAGAAATGACATAAACATGACGAATGCAAAATATAACAGAATAGTTAGCCCATGCGTGACATTTAAAAAAACTTCACATGTACAAAACGTCAAAACAGTGATCAGTCTTCGTGTTCAGACAGCCAGATCAGAGTTTGCCCCTTGCGTTCAAATTATATCTGTGGGTGTATTTTTTCAGTACACATTCGCGGGATATTGTATTATTATAAATGCACTGTGTGGCTTTATAGCCTTGCATTCGGTATTACAAAACGGTGAAACTTTTTGCAAAATGTACACCACTTTGCACGCACGCAGGTGCAGTCCAAGGAAGGGTATAATTTGTAATCAATTTGGACCATTATTTCATCCTAAACGCAGGACTCGCTTCTCAATGTATTTTCATACAGCACACCCAAACTCGTGGGAAATGTTACACCTAGGCTCACATAATTCGGAAATCTTAAGCGATCTCGGGAATTATGAGAGCACAGTCATGAAAGAGCTTCACTTCGCACGTAGATTTATATGATCTCGCAGACATAAAGATGTATTGAATAGAACAAAATCAACATAAGGTTTTGGGCCCGTAATAGTTCCGCAACATTTTGGAAATAGTGATCTTTCACAATGTTGACCGGGGTTTCCGAACGAAAATCATGAGGAAACCTCGGTTTGCATTGTTAAAGTGCATTACTTTTGAAACGTTGCGGAACTATTATGGGTCTTACTACCTTATGATTAAGACTTGGCATATCATAATATTATAACAAAATACACAGTGATTTACTGCGGTTTGTTATTAAACTAAAATGCCAACAAGACCTGCGTAGACGGCTGGAAAGTATTGAAGACATTTGAGCCTGTGGGTGAGATTTCCAACCATTTCATATATAAACATAGTAAAGACTCCGACCAGCCTGTGCATCCGCACAGTCTGACCAGAGTCTTCAGTATTGGTTTAGTAGATAGATAAGGTCTTTAAGTACTTTTACACCATCAGGTAACATTACATTTACAGTAGGTGGCTGTCTACGCTGCTCAATGGTTGCACATTACGTACATTTCAAACTGTTGGAACTGTCACGGACGGGCTTATTTGTTTTTAAAGCGTTTGAGCGAAGTACAGCATGAAGCCGAATCACCTAAAGAATTACTCAAAATTACAACACTTACATCCAAGGTACTAGTACTTTCCAGTTTACGGAAGAGGCCGAGCAATATTTCGAATGAGGCTCACATTATACCGGTGAAACACTTCCGGTTTAGCGGTCCCCAAAAAATTAACATTTAGGCTCATCAGTCAAAATTTAATCGTTTTGTTTTTAAACGAATAAATAGTTCTCTTCTTGAGATAAATACTTTTTGATAATAATAATAATAAATACTTTTTAATGATAATATGTTGAAACATTAAAGCTAGTGTATAAATATATATTATTATTATATTTATTTTTCTTAAAAGTTTTGTCTTTACATAGAATTAAATTATGGGGGCGTCCGCTCCACACACCCGTTTTGTTTCATTTATGTTAGATTTCGTTCTTTTTAAATAATTTTGCTCTAACCCTACAATGAAAAAAGTGCGGTGACCGCCAAAATGGAATCTACCATTACCGGTTTTTTAAAGTATCAAGTTAGTGTAAGGGCCAGTAATTTTTTATTTAATTGAAAAATGTATTTCAACATTATCTTCACCGGATTAAAATGTTATTTCACTGTTTACGATGTTCATATATTTTTTTTATCAAAATGTTCAAAGCCCCATGAACTTATACGACTTCTATTTCAAGATAGTAAATTTTGAAAATCGGCTGGACGTCGGCATTCTTCGAGAGAGTCGTAGTGTCTCCTGATTAAAATTGGCATAAAATCTGCATAAAAAATGAGTCGGGAGGAAAAGCTACTATATCAAGGTTATTATCACAATGACAGTTTTTTACCGCTTTGAAAATCTATACCGAAATCGGCGTGACTCGGTGTATTTCGTCGTTGTTCGCAGTAGGCAATTCGGCATTATACGGGAACAGAAACGGCGTGATTACTTCGGCGATGAATCCCGAATAACACCGATTTACTACAATTAGCGCCAACTCTAGCCTATGAACTACGACGAGATACGCGACTAGCTGCTAGACTAAAACTGGCATACCCAGTTGAAATGTGAATTGTTGGAATATTATCCTTTAGTTTGTCGAATTACCTCGAATTCCGAGGAGTAAAAAAAGGGCAAACTTTGTAATAATTTCATTCAGTTCCTTTTTATTGCGTTTTATGTATATAGGGATACAAAAAGACATCCAAGATAAAAAGGCCACCAGCCAAAAAAAGATAAAAATAAATAAATAAATAAATAAAAATAAAAATGATAGGCCTCCTCATAAGAGCATATTATTTCAACCCATTCTCTCAAAAATACAATTTTCAAGTAACTTGTGTTAAGCGACCACTTAAGGGAACACCAAAAAGCGGTCGTTTATGGAAATGGTCGCTTAATACGATATACTGTGATAAATGTGACAGTTCATTTTGATACCATTTATAGATTGTCGGTCAAGTCGTACTGTATCTTATGATGTTCGAACCCATTAGAATCGTCTTATTGAGACGATTCTAATGGGTTCTAACAACATAAGATTCAACAATAACCAATTTTTCGATAAGAATGTCCTCTTGTTCAGAGATTTTGATTACGGTGAGGGGACTTTTTATGGTGGTCGCTTAATACAATTGGTCGCTTAATAGACGTGGTCGCTCGAGCAATATCGACTGTATTAAAATATAGATGGATTTTACATGAGACTGATATCATAAATAACGCAATTTCTTGGTGTTGAAAACCTTTCATTTCAATATCACTATCATAGCCGTTCTTTTCCCTATTTCATCTCGTTAAATAGCAAAATCATATACACCCCGTTCAAAATAGGACATAACCTTAGAAAACATGGCATTTCGTAGTCGTTCCATTGAATTTCGACCGCGTAGGTTCGATTCCCGGGCTGGCACACTTGCAAACTAATTATCTTTCGGATGAGAATTTAAACCTAGGTCCCGTGAGATGGTGCTTTCCAGCGAGCATGTTAAAGAACGGCGGATCTCAGCAGCAGTTTGTTATGTATCATTGTACTATCCCCCGTTACAACAACCCGATGGCTCAGCGTGAAACAGTTGTAACTCCTAACTGCCTTTAAATGTATAGGCAGTTACAACTGTTTCGCGCTGAGCCATCGAATCGTACCTGGGGGCGTCGCTCATATGAGCATGTGCTACGGTAACGACGATAAATTCATATACATGTAAATGGAAATACACACACACACACACAACCTTTTCCATAACTAAAACTCTAAATTTATACCATTTTGAACTTCGCAAGGGAAGGGCTCTTAATCCACTTTGTTACTTACAAAGTTCGTATAGAACAAAGGAGCTAATATTTCTTCCAAATTCAGAGTATTTGCGTACGATCGCAAAATGATTTAATTGGAATGTTGACTAATGTACACGTATGCTTGTGTCGCTTTTTCTTATTCACCACTGTTAGTCCAGATTCTAAAAAAGAAGTCTTTTTGCTTTTGTGAACACACAAGCAATGCAGGCGTGGATTTTTTCTGTTTACGCATACAAAATCTTCACTTTAAAATACAAGATATTTGGCGTACAAATAATGATTCCGATTTATGTCTATGCCGGTACGCACCTATAAAACCCCGTCGAATTGTGCCAATGTGTGTATGTTGTCACAAAAGTAAAGCCTCGTTTACATTTGGCCTACGGAGCCCGTACGGCGCCCGTATCTCGCCATAAGCATAAAAACGTGCGGCGCCCGTGCGGAGACGTACGGTGCCCGTGCGATCATCGCACGAGCTTACGGTCACCGCAGACACCTGCGATCTCGTTTAAAAATATGTTTTACACATCTTTAAAAGTCGCAAGCCCGTAGCCTTGTGCGGACACAGCACGGTCGCCGCATGGACATCGCACGGAAGCCTTGCGATGATCGTGCGGAAATCGTACGATATTTTAACTATCAAACATCCAAATAAAACCCGTAGAATCGTGCGATGACCGCACGGCATCCTCTTGATATCCGTACGGAACCCATACGATCTCCGCACGGGACTCTCACGATTACCTTGCGATATCGCACGGGTCCGTACGGTCTCATTTAGGTATGTTCCACCTCAAATATATTCAAAATCGCAAGGTCACCGTGCGGCATTGTGAACACATACGCCGCAGACCGTAGCTGTCTGCGATGTCCAAAAAATCGTAAGAAAAATCGCAGGCTGCGATATCGTACGGCGACCGTGGCAAATGTAAACTAGGCTTAACGCAGAAACTCCGTAACTAGTTATACATTATGGAGTTTGAGTAGATGAAGTACGTAGAATTTCCACAAATGGTATTTCTGCGACCGTATACATAACTCCGTAGGCGGATAAAATATTATTTGATCAAAGTGGAGATAGAACCCTTGCCTAGCGAAGATGAAATGTTATGCATTTACTTTCCTCCAAAGGTAAAATTGCTCTAAAACCAGCTCTGCGTTCAGAATGAAAACGTTAACGAAGTGCTTTCGAAATGATACATCGTTTTACGAATGAGCACGTACAAAAGCGGGGTATCATCTCAAAGCGCTCGCGAAACGCTTAAATTACATCCTGAACACAGGTCAGGGTTATTCTTCGCTCAATAGCTTTTCCTCGTTAGATAAGTCGAACGTTCGCAACCACTGGTGCTCTGACGTGTGACCAAAATGTGTATCAAGCGACCAATCTCTTAAGCTGCTATTTTGGCTAGGCCAGTGTGGTTTACGCCGAGCACGGAAAACTGTGTCGAGAACGTGTTGGGTTGTTACTCCAGGGATCCTAAGTTCGACCCCTAATAGGCCAACTTTCATCCGATATATGATAATAATGCATATTATTATGTCACGAGTTATTTATTGTCTCTCCAAACAATGAGTGTATAAGAAGTACGCACAAGTGGGAAGCGAAGCTGGGGCCCGTTTTACTTAAATCTTACGATCATTCTTTGCGTAAATCAAAAATTAAAGTTGCTTCTACGGTAGTAACGAAATATGGAATTCTGCCATGCATCTTTTCATTAGAATCGTCTTCTTAAGACCACTGAAATGAGAAATTGCAATGCAGAATTTAACAAAGAATGAAAACGCCAGGTAGGAGTTGTGATTTTTACTTACGATTAATTTTTTCGTAGGAAGTCTAGTAAAACGGGACACTGGTGACTCGGATAAAACGTTGCAGTTGTACAAGTAAGAGTTAAGACGCAATAACATGGGTTAGTGGAGCTTTCGATCCAATATAACCTGTGGCAATGTTCATAGAGGCCCCACAGTTGAGAGCATTGTGAAATTGATACTAGATCCGATCATAATCATTCTATGTCAATACGATCAAAATCATTCTATGTCAATACGATCAAAATCATTCTATGTCAATCCGCTCAAAATCATTCTATGTCAATACGATCGAAATCATTCTATGTCAATCCGATCAAAATCATTCTATGTCAATCCGATCAAAAGCATTCTATATCATTCCCTCAACGCTCCATTGGTTCATTCCAAACAGTAACTAAATCGATCAAAATCGCTCCGAAATCATTCGAAAACACCTCGAAATCGTTCAAAACGATCAGGAACTGCATGCAAACTATCAAATCATTCTACGTTTCTAAATGTCAGGTATGGATTTTAAATAATGCCCGAATGGTGTGTGAAGACTAACAAACAGTAAAATGCGTAATTTTTTTTAATGTAACTGGAAATCGATAGTTTCGTCCAATTGAACAAAATTAGCGAAATTATATTGCTCCCTTATATTTGATTCATTGATTCAAAACTTGCTATTGTCTCTCGCTCAATTTCATTCCATATTCATTTCAAAATCATTCACCATGCCGATTCACAATGTTGGTAATTGTAATTGATATAAAATCAATCACCTCAAGCTTAAGTCCTGGCAAGGAACTTTTGTGAAAAGGCACTCTAACCCTTTGCTGTTCAATCCCTGCTTTTTACGTGCCTGTGATTTTATTATTGAGAAAACATTGTGAAAAAAAGAAGAAATTGCTTCTAACAAGCAATTTCTTCTTTTTCCACATTTTTTCTACCCTACTGTATGTTTATTTTTCAAGTTAAATCCACTTTAAATTTTCGTCTGCAAAATCTTTGAATTTGGACAGGTCCAAAATTTCGTAAAACAGGAAAGGGTTAAGGTAGTTTTTTTTTCTCATAATAACAGATCCAAACTAATTCTCACCTAAGAGTCGAACCCTACCGATTGACGTATACCTTGAGGGGTCACGCAACACTATTGTAAGTGCCTATAAATATATAGTCACTTACAATAGTTTTGCACTGACCCCTCGATATATTCTACCAAGAATCTTGTGCCGTTTATGGGCCTCTTCCCCCACTCTTTTACCTAACGATATCTTTTTCCCTCAGAAATAAATTTTCTCAATTTAAACAAGATAGAAATGTAATGTTTTTCAGGGTGTCCACAGTTTCAGCAAAGCAAAATTCCATGACTTTTCCTTGACTTTTCCCTGACCAAAATCAAATTTCCCTGACTTATGTTTACCGTATTTTGTAAGTTAATTTATGAAAATTTTGGCCTCCTCAATCCCTAC
Organism: Fragum whitleyi; assembly: GCA_948146395.1. Taxonomy (NCBI): domain Eukaryota; kingdom Metazoa; phylum Mollusca; class Bivalvia; order Cardiida; family Cardiidae; genus Fragum; species Fragum whitleyi. The sequence continues at coordinate 52,546,270 of OX411555.1, forward strand.
AGCTAACCCTTTTCACCTCTTACTTTACTAACTGTAACTGTATTACTATTTGTATGAATATTTTTTTTCTTTTTTGTTTTCTTTTTCTTCATACATACATAATGCATCACATTATTATTAATGTCATTGTTATTATCAGGATTATCATTACAGCCAATCATGAAGAAACTGCCTTAGCCTTTTTTTTATCTTTTTTTTTATCATTCATACACCAATTATTTCAAAATTCCACGACTTTTCCCATACTTTTGCTTAAACTGTAAAATTCCCTGACCAATTCCAAATTCCCCTGACAATTCCCTGACCTTGAAAAAATATTTTTTTCCCTGACTTTTTCCCTGACCATGGACACCCTGCTTTTGCTTGTGACTTGTCAACTGACTTTTCAAATATCATTTGCTAGATTTATATGACTTGTGTTCTAGTTCTGTATATTTCTATTTTCCAGGAGCCATTGACAATTGAGCCTGTGCGTGACATTTCCAACAATTTGAAACGTGCGCGAGGTTCAAACATTGAGAAGCGTTGACAGCCAGATACTGCAAAATAAAGTTACCTGATGACCTAACGATACTTTGAGAACTTATCTATCTACTAAACGCATAGCGAAGACTCTGGTCAGACTGTGCGGATGCACAGGCTGGTCAGAGTCTTTGCTTTGCGCATATTTGAAATTGTTGGAAATCTCGCACACAGGCTCAATTATATTTTGATATACATTATGTATATTATGTTAATTGCTGTACATCATGGACAATTATTGTCTTATTGTCAAATAAACTATGAAACTCAAACCAACAACTGTGGGAACATTTTTCAACCAAGATATCCAGAAGTAACCCCTTCCCATACAATTGTCATTCGATATAAAGAAATTGTAAAATAACTTACATCGTTAAGTACAATGACACATCTTTTATAAGGGAATTAATCCAGCGTGATAAAAGAATAATTGCTGTGCGAGTTGTATCCCTTGTTTATTGACCAATGTCGTTAATGGCAATTTTTAAAAGTTATATCAAACTTGCGTCTTCTGCTAAAGCGGACAACACCCGTAACATTTTCAAATACCGGAACAACAGCTCGAAGAAAGAGGTAGAGGCGAGGTTTTAGTATAAAACCTTAAAGAAACATCGAATCTCCCAATTGTTTAATATAAACAAGAGGGCCATTGACACAAGATAGGCCACCAGAAGGATAATAATCAAACAAAGGTTCCCTGATCTGTGATGCAGCAATTTGTAAATGAATGGTTAGCAAGATGTTTTTGGTGAAACACAAGCGCCCGTAACAGCATTTTTTTTTTTCAAAATGTTGACCTTGACATCTTAACATTGCCTTGACCTTGTTACCTTAAGATGTACTTCACTAGGATCTTTCATCATGCAAATTGTGAGAAATGAATCTAAAGTATGCTTTAACTGATTGTGGTAAGCTTTTTGGTTATGTTTTTATGACAGATGACCTTTACCTTGTCATATGACCTTAACCTTGGCGTCTACAGATGCACATTTTTGACATTCTATCACAATACCATATATTAGGCTTGTATCTTTAATAGCCTCAAATGTTTTTTTTGTTAAGTTTTTGAGTTATTTGACCTTGAGAGATGACCTTGACCATGTCACATGACCTTCACTTGGCTACCAGCAGATGTGTATCATTAAGATCTATCATCATGCCAAATATGACGCTTGTATTTCGAAAAGGCTGGAAGACATTGGCAATGTTAAGCTTTTTGGTTAAGGTTTTTAGTCAATTGACTTTGACAGATGACTTTGACACATGACCTTGACTTTGGTACAAACAGATGGGTGTAATTAAGATCTATCATCATGCCAAATATAAGGCTTGTATCTTAAATAGGCTGAAAGATATTGGTAATGTTAAGTTATTTGGTTAAGTTTTGCGGACAGACATTCAGACCGACGGACAACGGTAAAACAATATGCCCCTGATCATTCCATGCGGGGCATAAAAATGGTTCATGTTCATAAGATGAAGAATATCTTTTGAAAGTAGACCTATCAGCTTAATCATAGATGTCGTTTGGGTCCCTTTAAAAATTTGTTTACAGACATGTCCTTTTTCCGAGATGCAGTTTTGCACTTTGACAATGAAAGCCTGTAACACTTTGGCCAGGATGAGCTAAAAAAGATTTTAAAATAATCATCCTAGCTACATTAGAGAGATCTAATGAGAGTGTATAGATCTTCAAGTTTGGGTGATTGATCAAAGTTAAATTTTGTCTATACACTGTATAGACAAAATTGAACTTTGATTACTCACTTGAAATTTTGGATGCATAAGAACATGTAGCAATCACAATGTCAAAAATACAGTTTAATCTAAGATACAGCTTTTGATCCCCAAAGGACAAATGTTTGTATTTCAGTGTTAGTCTGCAATGTTATTGAACTGGCAGGGCATAGCCTAGCTGTGATGTAATGTGATGAGATTACTGTTCTATATTTTGGGTTCTTTGAAAACATAGCCAATTATTACCACTAATGTATGGAAATGACTTGCATAGCCAAAGTGAATACACTTCATTGTTGGTTTACTCAATCATTGTAACTTCAGCTTGACTTAGCTGAAGTTACGAGGTTTCGTTATCTCAACAACGGTTAAATGTTTCTGGTTATAGACTATTTATGAAACTATCTATAAATGTGAGTAATTATAAATAAAAGCTGATTTACCTTAACCTAACTGCAACGACCCATTACTAAGGCTCTGCCCTGCCAGGTCAAAAATCATGGATTATACTTATATATAAATACCAGATATCACAAAAAGTGACAGATTTTGCACAACAATTACCATGCTGGTGAGTACTGGAAATGGCAATGCATCAAGTTTACTTATAAATAACACAGCTAATAATACCTGATTTAAATTAAGCATATATATTCTTTTAAAACTTTTGGCAATGAAATCTTATTGACCCCATAGAAAACATTGCACTGGCCAACAAAACTTTTTCTAATACTTAGTCGACATAAATGTTGCAATGTTTGTGGGTTTGTTTTGATATTCTTTATGAACAATAAGAGATCCTTTACTTGACTCATTCCTTCCATATACACCCCCTCATACCCAAAAGCTCTTTCTATAGATGCTATGAAAACTTCATAATGGGTGACAATTCTTTGCAATTCCTCTTTCACATCAGAATCATAAATGTTTTTTCCACACATAATCAAAGTCTCCCAACACTTGTCCTTTAACAGAATGTCCAAATGCTGGCAATATATCTGTACCGATGGTGATGCTTTAAACATCAGTTGTTTCATGCTAGGCAAAATTTGGTCCCAAGCTCCATAATCATCCACTACTCCCTGAATCAGACGTATTAATGTAAAATCACCGCAGTCTGTGATAGGGAGTAACCTTAAAAATATATCATTTTCATTTCTTTGACAAGCATAGATAAGGGGTTGATTTCCATGGTCATTTTAAGCGTTTGGATCTGCCCCACCCTCCAGTAAAGTTTCAACCATCTGGTAACAACCACTGCTTGCAGCAAAATGAAGAGCAGTGTTTCCACCATGTCTTTGTAGTTTGAGGTTCGGGTCTATTCCAGACTTGAGTAATGTCTTAACCTCTGCTAGATTGTTGGAATGTACAGCATCTTTCAATCTTTGTTCAGGGGGTCTAGAGCTCTGCAGAAATGAATAAAATGCCATCTGGAATGAAACAATTCAAATACAGTATTAACACTTCAATTTTTGGCGATCAAAACATTGTAAATACAGTTTACATGAAGTTGTAATCACAACATTTTGGTTACCCTACAAATAATCCTTATTCATAGTTGGGGTTTGTACAGATTACAGTTAACAATTAGCATTAGATACGGTATGTATAGCTATTAACCAAATTTATCTCATTCTGGATGTTATCAATATGTATGAGAAATTCTAGAAGCAGTGGGATCCCTTTTTATAAGGGTTTTATCCATTGCTACCAATTTACAGCCAGAAGGCCTGAGGTGGTGATTTAAGATTCTTGCTCAAGGAAACACCTAACCTTTACAAGGAGTCCACTCTCTGACCTAAGTTGGGATCAGAAGACAGGTGCTCTTACCACTGATCGATTTTGGAAATTGAAGATCAGAAAAGGAAAACAAATTAAGAAAAACTTCTTAGTGTGACATTTACCTACAATTAGTTTTGTAAGGCTGGAGCAAATTAATTCAAATTGAAATAGAACGAAATATAGTACCACTATGTCTTGTAGAGAATAATTATCCTCTTTTCTCCTAGATTTATGCATCTTAATAAAATACCGCTGTGTGCATTTATTGAAAGTGAACATCAAAATATTTGCTTGATATTTTATTGCAGAGTTATAAATGTCATTGTTGAATGAACACAGAATAATCAATATCAACTGGTTATTTTCTAAATTTTGCTCAATAGTACATTGGGATGGCAAGTCTAAATCTGACAAGAGTTTCTCACTAGATTGAGGGAGGTTATAACAGAGAATTTGTCCCATTCTTTTCTCTTTTTACTATGGTTAACATTAAGTTAGTTCACATGATAATTTTCATCTCTCAGAATTGCGCCAGTTGTAGACACAAACATTCTTTTAAAAGATGGTATGACGAAGCTAGTCGACCATTTAAGAAAGATTGGATGGTTATTCAAAATTCATTAATTAGTTACAAATACTGGAAAAAAAACTATTCTATTTCTTTTCCTCTTTCCTCTTTTATAAAGAAAGACTTAAGATTTTTCAAAAATCCTCATAACATTTGAAATTTGACACACACAAAATCCAATGAGAAGGCTTTAATGAAAAACAGGAATAAATAAAATGAAAGAAAAATCTGTAAACATTTGTCAAATAATGTGCCCTTAAGTAAAATTTTTGTAGAACTGTGATTTGGAAGTATTATTTTTTCTGTGCTTAACTATCTGACAGTCTATGCCTTGATAGCTCAGTGGTTAGAGCTGCGGTCTCTAAATCTGAAGATCAGGGGTTCAAGTCCTGGAAAGAGCAAGTTGTTTCCTTGGGCAAGAAATTTCATAGTTACTACTTCACTCTACCCACCTTTAAATGGGTAGCAGTGGATAAAAAATCTAAAAAAGGGGATTCCATTGCATCTTGATTATCCCAAGCAAAATTGATAACATCAACAACGAGTCATCTGACAGTAATACTGAGTATGTATTTAGGTAGGTAGGTAGGGTAGGTAGAGAGAGAGATTAGAGAGAGAGTGATTAGAGAGAGAGAGAGAGAGAGAGAGAGAGAGAGAGAGAGAGAGAGAGAGAGAGAGAGAGAGAGAGAGAGAGAGAGAGAGAGAACAAGAGAGAGAGAGAACAAGAGAGAGAGAGAGAACAAGAGAGAGAGAGAGAGAGAGAGAGAGAGAGAGAGAGAGAGAGAGAGAGAGAGAGAGAGAGAGAGAGAGAGAGAGAGAGAGAGAGAGCATGAGGAAGAATTTTCTTTATTTCCGGGTTGAAGGTTACGAACCGGCAAGGTGACGAAACAACCATTGGAAGGATTTGTTGACAAATAAGAGATTAACACATTTTAAACTTTAAGGGTAAAATCTGTATTATATTTTCGATTTAAATATCAAATGTATTGAATTTTAGAAATCATTATGCAAAGAATAAAAGCAAACCAGTCTAAGTCAAAATTTTCTGTTGTTGTTGTATTTCCTAGGCTGGAAACTAAAACTAAGTCAATCATAGACTGTATAACCTTCCTGATCTTTGAAGAATAAATCTGTGAAAGTTTGAAGCCAATTGAATGAAACACGTGAAATTTTTCACGACTATAACGTGATAACGAGGATATTTAGATCAAAATTTCATAAGGCTCCTTTTCCTGTGATACTTGATAGACCTGACTTTTTTTTTCAAAAGGGTCCATCCTTGTTTTGGTTAAATCACTACGGTGAAAGTTTGATGCATATCGGACGAAAACTGTAGACTCTAATGTGATAACGAAGATAGTTTGATCAACTTCCATAAGAACCCTATTCCCTTGATGCTTGACGTATATATTCAATTGGGCCCGAATGGTTAAAAACAGTGAAACACTGGAGTTGTAATAAACAAACAGTTGCCGGGATGGCAATACCAGGGACCCTCAAAATGCATGTAATATCGATGGCTCAGCGCGAAACAGTTGTAATTGCCTATATGTTTATAGCCATTTACAATTATTTCGCACTGAGCCATCGATATGTCTTTTTTTCTATACCACTTTGGTTTTGCTTGGCTATTTTTTTTATTGATATCTATATACGTGTACCCTAATTCCAAATGAAAGTGTGCACTTTCACCTTTTGTATTTTTGTTCATTTTAACAAAGCCGCAGTGAAGGAAATTTATGGAGTAAACTTTATGCCATGCTTTAGATAAGACCGTATTGAAATTAAACATCAAATCAGATTTTGATACAGTATCGCATGTTGCATACAGGCAGTCAGAACGTATGGAGTTGAAATTTGCCCCCGTACAACTCCAATTCTGGTGATAGTTATGTGCTTATTTGCACTGCAGAATGTGAGGAGACATGCAAAGCTTTGCCCCCCTCCCACCCAAAAAAACTTTCATGAAGACGTTTAAGTTTGATGCATCGTTAGTAATTGCTACGTCATTAGGCTAGTAATTTGTCGCCGATCATGTTCTTTGATGTAAATCTTTTCATGTTGTGTTACTTATGATTTGCCATACATGTTTATGCCTTCGTTTTTTAGTATGAACATTAATTCTTGGTTCATTTAAATGAAGTTCTCAATCTCACTGGGCTTGATGTCGTTCACTCTCGATAATCAAAAGTCACGCGGCAGTATTGTGCATACTTGATAGTGTAATTTTATTATTTGGTAGGGTACATTGATTCGAATGAATGGAATTTCACGCAAATATATTTTTGCGCATCGAGTGATTTTTGTCCCTAAAGATCGTTTGTAAACATTCTTGGGGTACGTCGTAAGAAATGTATGACGTTAGGTGGTGTTATTTTCGAGATATCCGAAATTCAAAAGTGCACACTTCCATTTGGAACTCAGTATAGTTTGTTTAAACCAGTAACTATGGTAGTGTTCATCCTGTTGGTTTGCAGGGCATGCAAATGAAAAGGCCGGTACTGACGATAAGATAACGGGACAGCTAATGTCGTGAACGATGACATCACGGGGCAGATAATTTCGTGAACGATGACATCACGGGGCAGATAATTTCATCAACGATGACATCACGGGACAGTAAATTTCGTGAGCGAAGACATCCTGGGGCAGCTGATTTCATGAACATCGTAATTCCGATACATGATATGCTCGTTTTGGAGTCCTTGTTCAAGTGGTTAGGGCGGTGGTTTAGGGATAAACAGGTCCCGAGATCGAATCTTTAGCGGTCAATGGAATTTCTTCTAAACAAAACTTTGAAGTTGACTCCACCTTGCTCATCTCAACCAAGGTGTGTATCAACGGGTACCCGTGAGAATGTAAGTCTAAGCGCTGTGGCTGCAAATGTGCGTCGTATGTAAACAGCCGACTTGCAATGTGTTGATCGGGGGTTAAAGTGGGCCAAACTGAATAGAAAAAGTTTAGTGGTAGCATCGAGGTGAATCATTATATTTATGTATAGTATGACCAACGTCGCAAAGTGAAATAACCCCGTTGAATATTTCTGATATTACACGGGTGTTATTACACAATTGGTGTAAGTATGCAAATGAGCTCAGAGCGAATGGCGACGCTATTTTGTACCACGAAAATGAAGTCATGGTGTAAATGTTGTGACGTCACCTTAAACGGCGTTATAAGTTTCGCGGAAATTTGAAATGCGAATTTCAAGAATTTTGACGATTACTTTTTAGTAACTATTCGGGTCATTTTATAAATAGAATATAAATTTGTGCTCATAAATTACAGAATTTATTGAACTCGTAATTTAAAACAGATAAAAACTCGGCACATCCTCGTTTTTTTATCTGTTTATAGATGACTCTTTTAATGAATTCGGTATTTCATGACCACTCACAGTGTATAACCGTACAGGAGAGTAAACCGGAAGTGATATCTGCTATCTTCATAAATTATCAGGGGTGACACCACCAATATTGAAGCAAATTGGTAATTTAAAGCAATTATGTAAAATCCACGTTCTCTATTCAAAAGTGTTTTACAGTGTCGCAAAGGCTGTTCGACCTTTGTTTGTATATGCGTTTTGTTTGATCTTGCAGTGAATATTTCCCCCTTAATTTTCATGCCAATCATTGAGTTGAGACCGATCCTATCCGCAGAATTGACTTTACCAACATTGTAATGCATTAATGAAAAACATTATTTTCTCATAATTACCTTTGGAAGGTTAGAAAAGCTATATTCTTGATAACCTGTATCAAATAATTTCAATTTAACACCGAACTACCATAGAATTGGTCTTTGAAGTGAAGACCTTCTTCTTTTGACTGTACGTGATAGTTAGAACCGTACAGTATCAATAGCTACCAACACAAGTAAAATTAATGTGCGAATAGTTCGCTTCCCATATTGACATTTGCATAATTACATGTGTGCCTTTTCATAAGCACATTATTGAACTGATGTCGACCAAAGCCAGAATTGGAAACTACATGGACTTTCAATTTAATCTATAGCAAAGGTAGAGTATATATTATATTATAATAACTTACGGACACATGGTTCAAGGAACAAGAGGTCATCAAAAGCTCACATTTCAATGTTATTCAAACTGTAGGTACGAGTATGTGGTCCCGGAGAGACGGAACGCAGAAACACTCTTAAATCTATGCAGTCCTTTTCTGCAACATTTTTTTGATAATGATATGATTATATCTGATATATATAAAACAAAAGACTCGAATAAAGTCTCAACTTTATCCTAAGAGTTCACAAATGATCGTTAAGAAGTTGCAGTTAACACGTAAACTGTCGAAAAATAGTTATCGTACAAACCGAAATGATGTATAAATAGCCCTTGAAAGTTTGCATTTTCCAGATTTGTCCAAAAGAACTTGGAAAGATTGGTGGAATTTTACCGTAAATATATCGTAACAAAGCGCAATTAAGCGTGAATGCACGCAAATGAATTGTAAAACGTGCGTAAAATATATGAGGATCCGCCAAGTTTTACAAAAATACGAATTCGTATGAAATGATTAGAAACTTTCGTAGGTGGGAACCTTCCTTTAACAATTACAGTGCGGATTGTAACTACATTTTGGATACTTACGAGTAAATATCGATATGTTAATGTTATACATGTATTTCGAATTTCTATGATTTATGTATGAATATTTACGACTCTGAATCATTGCTTTCTTTCGTTTCAAAATAGCATAACAAAAACGAGCGAATTTCTGAGTATCATCATTTGAAGTACTCGACAATTTAGCATCTAGCAAAATACCTGATGACAGATATCGAGGCAGTAATTTCAATATCTACTTCTCGGGCTAAAAACCTTGTGACAAAAGCTTGGATATCAACTGTTTCTGTAAATATGAGGTTTTGGTCTCGAAACGACGATTTTCGGATTTTCACCGGACGGCAGATGGACAATTTTCTTCAGTTGATACTGGTTCAGTTATGAGGTCGACCTTCCCGAGATTGGTAGGCCTACACGAGTACATGTTTCCTGTTCGCAACATTCTTGATGTACATTGGCCTATGAAAAGTGCAACCTGCATTCAAAAAAGAAATAAACTACTCAAAGTTTGCTAAGCACCAAAACTTTTCTCATTTATAATTTCGGAAAAAAAGAAATTTGATAATAAAAATGTTGGAAAATGGTCGATTGTTATCAGTTATCAAATTTTAAGAAAAAAATGAAGCTTTATAATGATAAGAAGACTTTAAATGTAGACCAAACAGGGAGACCCTAGAGATTGGTCTGTTTTCTTGAAAATTGAGAAAATCGAATTTGACCAAAAAAGGTGTTCTTTCAATTGTATTTCGTTCAATATCGAGTATGAGAGCCGATGCTGCCAAATACAGCCTGAAAGCGCTTCTGCATACTCCTGATTAAGTTTCGGATTAGTCTTTGGGAATAACAGACTATTCTTCTTTAAGGATGTGGCTGAGCTCATGGAATGTCCTTGGCTGGACCTGGCGAGCCGAAACTCGAACCTGTAGCTCATTCCACTTATGCTCTATCGGATTTGAGTCCGGTGAGCGAGCCAGCCAGTCCAGACGTGGAATGCCCTCTTCTTGGCGATACTCTTGGACCATACGGGTCTTTTGTGGACGGGCATCATCATCCATTAAAATGAATCCGTCCCACATAGCGCCAGCGTAAAATCTTGCGTGGGTATTGAGGATTTCATCGATGTACCTACGAGCTGTCAGAGTACCTCTTTCTATAATAACAAGATCAGTCCGCCCATCCCAGCTGATGCCAGCCCAAACCATGATGGACCCACCCCCATAACGATCGTGCTCAGCAATGTTTGCTGCATGAAACATTTCCCCCGGCCTTCTCCACAGCTTAAACCGCCTATCAATGTAGTCCAGGCAATACCTGGACACATCCGTGAATAGCACGGGGCGCCGGCGTCTTATGCGCCGGTCAACGTGGTCCAATGCCCATGTTAACCGACGCCGACAATGAACTCGGGCAGCGGAATACGAATACATGGTCTTTTTGACCTCAGGTTATGCTCATGCAGCCGTGTTCGTATGGTTTTGGTTGAAACTCGCACTCCCGAGGCGTTTGAAGGTCGGAACGTAGCTGCGTTGCCTTAGCAACCTGTTCCTCTGGGGTTGAATTACCAAAAAACGGTCTCCTGCGACGGAGGTAGCTCTACTCCTACCTCTATCATGTCTCCTTACAGGTGTACCATACTGTTGGTATCGTGCCCAAAATCTGCTTACAACAGTATGGTGTACCCCCAGTACCATGCCAACATCACGGTGGGAAGCCCATTGCTCCACCATACGTACACTTGTTCGACAGATAAATGTCGTCTGACGTTTGGAATAGCCATAAGTATCGACTTAAAAGTCAATAAAGTACTGAAAAACAGAAACTAAGCATCTACATGAAACCGGTACATGTAGAAAATGAGAAAGGACAGGTAAGAAACGGGGGTTCCTTATTTTCATGAGTCTCGGGAGAAAATTGCGTGTCAAATTTGGTAATGTATACATTAGATATCTTGTCAATACATTATTGTGCAATTTTCAACACGAACACGAATGTATCTTTTTTTAATTCAGCTCCTGTAGAACAGCGAATAAGTTTGGTGCTTAGCAAACTTTGAGTAGTATATAAGCGAACCCTTAAAGCAGTTGTACCTTGCTTTGTATTTGCACATTAATAAAAAGCAATAACTCATTTTGAAACGTTTTTTTTTATTTCATCTTGACCAGCGGACATTTTTTTTACAGAAAAGCACCCATGAACATCAAAGAAATTTTTTTCTGCATTACCTAGAGAAGATTATCTTATAAGTATCCGCGCATCTAGATCGGGAGCGTTCGCGATCATTTAACTGCAATGAACGAAGAGTTAGTCTACAACATTATATCATCTACATGTATATCGTTTTACGATTCTTTAGATCGACACTCCATAATGACGGATGTATGTGATAGGGTTTATGTAAAGTGAATCATGTTTTCTATGTAAAAGCGTAATAAAGTATTATGTACGTAACCCGTAAAGCGATTGTAAACGGTCACTAGTCAAAATCCTAAACTTTGCGTAACATACCGTTAAGTAAGCGTTATGAATTTTACTACCGGGTTCGTGCAGCAACCTGACATTGCCGCGTTCAAGAAGAGTCTTTATTCTTTTCAGATAGTCAGCCGTCCTGAATTACCAAATTGTTTTATAAAATCTTTTAATCTAACATTCACAATATTTTTATAATTTGGCACCATAACCAATGACTTACAGTTTTATTCCAGCACAGACGTGCGCCTGCCAACCTATAACAAAACGTTGGCCTCGCAAACCTTTCTTAAACATACGCAAGTAAAACAATCACAAACATGACTGGCATACCTTTTCTCAATCGAAAACCAACGGCCATTTTTCTTATTTTCCAGTCAACGAAAAGTCCGATCGATGCTCCAATGACCCTTTTACGCTGAATAATTCGGCACCTGGTTGTATATTAAGATTCAACGGAAAATCAGCACTTCCCTCATCCCAAGAAGCTATTTGCTAATATTGAATTGAGATTTAAATAGGTATTCTAAGATATTTGAATAGAAGATGTAAGTAAGTTGTACCCGTTGTAGCAGAAAGACTAAGCGGGCGTAACTTGTGCGTCAACGTCAGTACGTTGTGCTGCTGCTAGACAAGTATCTTCTCATCGAACGATGCCATGATTTTTCCAATATATTGTATTGCTTACAAAAGTTCGCACAAGTGATTAAGTTCGAGGTTTATTGGAATGTTAATCGTCTTAATATTTTTTCTGAAGTTTTTGATTTATAAGGTTCCATATTGGTCACCGAGTTAATTGTAATTTCATCTACGCATGTGTTTTATGTAGATCTGTGGTATAGGGAAGTCGCAGCGCATTAAATATAAATTTTGAGAACAAAAAATACGTTGCACGTAACGCACATGCAAAACACACAAATATGTATCCATCTTGCTTCTTTTGTGACACTGAACAATCATGTATATTTCCGATGTCTTTAGTAGAAACAAAATTATGGACAGGATATAAGATTGCCGCACCAGCAACACCCGCTCAAACATCTACACCGCGGACTCCTTTTTCTTGAAAAGCTGAGTTAACAGATTAAAGAAAAAGAATAATTCCGTTATGGTCGTAATTGGAAATTTCATCAGATAGTGATTTGATATAAGAGGTACTTGACTGTGTTAAGCTTATAAATAAAATTCTTCAAGTGAATCATTTAGAACTATTCGTACACTGAAAAAATCAACATAAGGCACTATCCCGTACAGTTAGTTTGAGAGGGTGGGTATTTTCTGAACGCGATTATTCAAAGATTATAGAATCTTTTGGCAAAGGGGTTGCAATAATTTAAAGAAAATTAGATGAAAAGTCTTTTTAACAATTTAAATTTTACCTTAATTGTGTCGAAATATGTTTTAAAGAAGAAAATCGCCCGCGTCTTGTTGAAAAATTCAGCTTAGTCGGATGATCCGCGTATTTAAAATGCAAATTTAAGATAGAAGTAGACAAGCCTTACCTTTGGCAATTATGTAGAGAAATAACAATTAGTTCTACTTTACATGAGCAAAAATCGGAACTCAAGATGTTGTACCGATTTTTAGATATTTTGATTTAAAAGTTCCCTTTTATCTTTTAAACGAGGATAACTCAACGAACTTCCGGTTAAGGCAACTGTACGATTATACATAGTGCATTTATTAACCCCGAAGTTACCACCGGAAACCTTTGTTATGGAGTCTGGTCTTGTAGTTTATTCAAATGGAAGTGGCTAGATTTTAATCCGCACGACTTTATGACATATTTCATTCAGTCGTTACTGTTTCGCCCCTCTGTGTAATTTTAAGAATAAACAGTGGTTTTCGAGACCATTTCTTTACAGGTTCTCGCATGAAATGACACTCTTGATTGCTATCTTCAATGATATGTGGTTTCGGCTATTCTTTCATGAAGGTCATCCCCAACCGTAAAGAGACAACAATAAAGTGTAAACATCGCTCGTCACGCAAAAAGGGACTGTCTGGGAATTTTAACTGTTAGTTTTTACAGCTTGAAAAGCGGCAGTAGTTTTGATTTTTTCGTCGACCTTCAGCGATTTACTAGTGATTTTTCTGCTACTGCTGTTCTTGTTGTTGTTTTCTTTGGTTTTGTTGTGTGTATATTTGTATTTTAATTTATTTATTTATTTACCTATTTATTTTGTTTGTTTTTGTTTTTTTCATTCTTTGAACACATATTTTGCATAATAGGGAAAACAAACGACGTTTGATATCCTAGAGGTTTGTTTTAACCAACGTCAAGAGGCGGAGCCAGCGATTCAATTGAACTGCCAGACACAGACTTGCCGACCGTCTTAACCCTTGTCATGCTGAATAAAACTCTTCGCAAAATAAATGTAAAGTCCAAGCGCTTATAGCACTGGAAGTTTCCAAATGAGAGTGAGCATTGATTTCGGAAATGCATTGTTTTACACCTTTCTGGTTTAAAAATGATATTCAGGTGGTATGGACTAAGATCAGACTGCACATATGTGCAGGCTGATCTTTGTTTATACCTCCTGTTAAAGCAAGAATATTCCGGGTTCAGCATCACAAGGGCTAAGGTAGTGCAACCGTACTATTTTCGCAACGTTTCGGTAGTCATGAGCTTTAACAGTGTAAATCGAGGTTTCCAAATGATTTCACGAGTTCCGAAATCTCTGCGGGACTGTTACGGGTCCACGACCTATTAAACAATTCAATGAGTCAGTCCCAAAATGCAGAGGGTTTTTTATTACTATTATTATTCTGAACATATCGCAAAGATAAGCAGCTTTGTCTTGACCTATATTCAGCGTTGATCTTACAAATGTCAAGGGTTCCATGCCAAGATCCATTTCATTGTGGAGATGGAATAATAGATAGATTGATTGATTGATTGAATGGAGTTTAACGCCGTTCACAACAAGTTTTTAGTTAAAGCTGGAGCATATAACAATGGATTCCTGGTATTTCTCTCACCAGTACAGCCATCATATCTTTTCCTAGCCTCCAGCTGCCATCTCACACAGGTCTACAGTTATCAACCCATTAGTGAGACACAAATAGTAGGAAAAAAGGAGACGGAATAAATTTTACCCGTACACAAAAAGGAACCATCTTTCAAATTCGTTATATAAATTTATGACAAGGGGATTATATCCAGCATAAGTCAACCAGAGGTCGGATTTCAAAAATCACCATACAGGAAGGTAGAATGACCAGTCTAGATCTAGTAAATCATCTTAGTACAAAAAGTTTCGGTCCTAGTCAGACTGCACAATTCGCGCAGTCTGACTAGGGTCGACATTTTTACGCACTTCTAAAATAGTCCATTTACGTCTGACAGGTCACATAATCATTTAAAACGAAAAACGTACTTGTCATCATTAAATCATTTATATTTTGATAGCACGAAGAAGAAAACGTAATATTTTCAATTAGTTCAATATACATCTTATACTCTGTGTGTAAGCACATGTATTTAAACAGTTTGCAAGACTGTTTTCCAATTTAGAATAAAGCCTTATTCTTAAGCTAACCTGAATCCACGAACTTTGACAAATACAAATTAAATTGAATTATTTTGCTTCGGGAACAATATATATAAAAACTGACCAGTGCATTAAAATTATTTGTTTACCGTCACGCAAAAAGGCCCTTTAGAAAATGCGGTTAATTGAATATTTGAAGGAAAAAAAAAAGGTTCGCATCCAGGAGAGTTCTACCGGAAATTTAATTTATTTTTCTTCACGGTAAGGTAGAATGATCATTCTTGTTTCAGACAATCAGCTAATTGCTTAGAGTTTTGGCCCTAGTCAAACTGCGTGGAAGTCGGTAACTATACATTATCAAGACCTGCGTTCAGGATGGCATAACGGTCAAAACAGTTTGCAAATTATACCCCGCTTTGCACGCAAGTGCGCGTGCAAAGCGGGGTAAAATTGAAAAAAACTGTTTGCACCGTTTTGTCGTCCTGAGAGCAAGGCTGATACCCCCCTTTCGCCTGACGGATGACATATTAATCAGAGCATCTCATCGCGTCAACCTGTTGACCCTCACGTTAACGCATCATTTAGCACGGCCACAATGCGACATGTATCATTTTCAATTTAGACAGGACACTTTGGAGCTTGACAACATAGTTTTCTATAATACATGTGCATAAGTAAAGACGGATTAATCCCTTGGGTCGTTTGCTTTATTGTAAGTAAAATTTTTATTTTTATTAAATGTTACCTTTTCTTTTACTTGTCACAAGTTTGCATTTCTAGTAAAATCGTGTGCATGACAGTTAACATGACTTGGGAATGATTTTTCAATTAAAATGAATGATTGGGAGGAGCAAGTTTTGAATGAAACTAGGTCGATATCGATAATGTCGTCCGAATGGACGCATTTGACGAAATTTAATTAATTTAAGAAAATCTACGGTACAAATCTGCCGCAGTATGTTTCTTCACGGACCAAACAGACGCAAACGCTGGACTGATTCAATCGATTTGAATACAGTTAGTAACACCGTGAAATTGACTCTCAAAAGCATTCTAAGTCGCCCACTCAACGCTCCATTCACTCATTCCAAATACTCACTCAAACCATTCAAAAACGTTTCAAAATCACTTAAAATACTAGACTTAGAACAAAATTCAAAACAAAAAATTGTAGAAAATATCCATAATTCCAATGACTTTATTGATTTTGGAAGCGTCTAATTGTTTCGGAAAATAATAAAAAGTCATTTTTAGAATTTTCACGCATATTTTATTAAAAAGGGTGTTGTAATCAATATCGCTTATTTTGTTCATCTTGAACAAAATTAGCGAAATTGGATTACCTTCCTTTAATTTCATTCAAAAACTTACTCCTCTCGCGCATACAATTTCATTCAAAAACCATTCCAATATCATTTCGTGTGTCAATTTCACGATATTCTTAACTGTTACTTTACTTTTCCGAACGTAAAAAGTATAAGGGTAGATCTACAGTTAATGGCTGGTGTTTCGTTTAGAATTCCCCTGCGTTCAGAATTACAAAACGGTGCAAACAGTTTGCCAATTATATCCCGCTTTGCACCCAAGTGCACATGCAAAGCGGGGTATGATTTAAAAAGTGTATGCACCGCTTAGTGATCCTGAATGCATGGCTGAATGGGGAAGTATCTATTCTGCACGTACATGCAGTACCTGATAATTCATATTTATAACTCACCTCTTGTAGTCTCAAATAGATATCGATGTAATGTACAGATTCAAGACTTCTATTAGGCATAACCTTAAACGTCAATGTTGATCCATAATACGGTTTCAATGAACAAATCTATGAAAATTGAAAATTTAGCATAAAAACGACGATCTAAAGCTGTGCCCTATTTCGATGCGTTGGTATACTCATTAAACATGATAATATTTTATCATGCATTTTGACCGATGTGTAATTGAGAGCGACAGCTTGATTACACTCGAAAATATATAGTACGACATTTATTATTGCATCCATTACAACATTTCCTAGTTGCTGTTGGTCTAGTCAGTTCTAATGAGGAGCTGTCTTAAAAGTTTCTTCGCATGGTTTATTATTTGTTAATGATACTTTGTAGTACAATTTATCATTTAGATGTTTACCCAGGAATTAAAAATAAACTTCTATAATTCCCCTGAACCTCTTTACTTGGAATTTTCCCCATGAAAACGTTTTTCCTTGTACCAAAACATAAAAATTGGACACATATATAAACCAAGGGAGGAAGGAGCCAGGAAAAGTAATTATCTTTCCTACGTTCAGGGTTGACAAAACTGTGCAAACTGTTTGCAAATTATACTCTGCTTTACACGTGTACTTGCGTGCAAAGTAGGGTATAGTTCGCGACCAGTTTGAGCCGTAAAGTCATCCTGAACATAGGATAATTGCACAAATTCAGAAATCTAATCACCATATGCAGCAGTATCATAGAAGCCTTTGTATGACATTCCGGCATTTCACATGTGTTCAAAGCAAAGACTCTCGTCAGCCTGCGCATAAATTTGCAGTCTGACAAGTGTCTTATCTGTGCCATCTGTACATAGAAAATGCCATAACCTCTCTCGAGGTAGTCAGAAATGACTCTTTTTGCGTGCTATGGCTGTCTGGCTGCTCGTTGGTAGCCTTGCGCAAATATGAAAATGTCCGAAATGTTACCGACTGGCTCATATGTTACAGTTAGTTACATCGTGAAATTAACATTCATCTCAGTCAAAACCATTCTAAATCGATCACTCTGCGTTCCATTTATTCATTTAAAACACTCTCTCAAACCACTAAAAAACGCCCCAAAATAACAAATAAAGTAAAATAAACAGCTACATTCAAAATGAATATGAATAGGAATAAAACCGCGAACAAAATCTAGAAGAAAATAAGCGATATTGGATTACTTCCCTTTATATTCACTCAAAACTCGCTCGTCACACTCATTCAAATTCATTCCAAATTCATGCACCTTGTCAATTTCACGATATTATTAGCTGTATCTGTAAACATCTGGAGTCTGTGGTCCAGGGCATTCGGAACATCACTCGGTCATTTCCGTTAACTGCAACAGAACTCGGATGTATGTAAGGCGGATTGTTATGTAACAATATTGTGCATTTTGTTAGGCGGAAACAACGTAAGCAAAACTAGCGCGGAAAAAACCGGCGCTATCTTAAGATTCATATCTTTTACAGTAAATAACGGCTGAAAAATCTTTATTTTTGGGAATGACGAATCATTCTCAAAAATTAGGATTTTTCAGCCGTTATTTAAGAATCTAAAGGTATTTATTCAAGGATACGATGGTTTCACGTCAGTGACTTAAACGAGAAGCTTTGGCGACATCGAATGTTTTCATTCAAAGTTTCGAGGACTAACTGACGTCATCGAGTTTTTCCTAGGTTTTCCCGTAATTTTTAAAAAATAGTCCGTCTAAGTACATCCTAGGTTGATCGTGAGATTGGCCGAGTGGTGATCCGAATATTGTCCAGGGGTTAGGACGGCAGGATCGGAAGGTCCCGGGATCGAATCCTAACAAGACCACGGGAATTTTTCAGAGCAAAAAATTAATTCTACGTTGCTCTTCTTCACCAGGGTGTATAATTCGGGAGACATGATAGTTAGAAGACAATATGCTGTGGCTACGTAGGGCGCTTACATTTTAACAGCCGACTTATGACCCGATGATTATGGGTTAAGTGTCAAGTCGTTGAGCGAGCCATCAGTTTGAAAATAGACTATAAATAAACTTAAAAAATAAACTTTATATACTCTTTAAAATAAATGCTTCAACACTGATTTTACAAAAAAGAAACGCTTTTTCTCAAAAAGAGGAAACTCTCGGAACTTTTTTTATTGCTTAGTAAACAGTAATTGTTATCTTATAAATTCAAATTAATTGCGATATCTTACTTGTTTGTGTCAACGTCAAATTACGCAAAATCTGCCCTTCTCAACCAGTGCGGGTAATTCAGATTGATTTGATAGTTCTGGTCATTCCCCATTATGTTGTGAATTGAAATTCGTGGTCTAGAAGTAGAGCGTCGGCCTCATAACCCAAAGGCCCAAATTGCGATTCCCCGGAAGGCCTATCGACCGTGGTTCTTTCATTGGCCCATATTTTCAGCGTGAGTACTGGTTTATTTCCAGAAAGCAAAATCGAGAGGGATTATTCTAAGTTGGAAAAACTTGTTTTCCAATCGATGTAAAATATATACGTTTAAACCGAAAACCTAATGAATTCTCTGCCGCATCCATTGCTTTTGGAATAAAATATCTTGAATGATTTTTGTATTGAAAAATCGTTAAACAAACGGAAAAACAACGTAAAAATGATATTGGTCGCCATAAGGCAGGGCGTTTAAATTGACTTTGTTGTTTCAGGACAGACTATCTCCTATCTATGGCATCGCTTAAACGTGTCTCACCGCTTTAAATTTATACCGCTGCATAATTTATTGAAGGGAGGTAAACATATCGCTTATTTCGTTCATCCTGAGCAAAATTAGCAGTATTGGAGAACCCCCTATTAATTCATCCAAAACTCACTCGTCGCACCCATTCAATTCCATTCAAAAAATCTTTCCAAAATCTTTTACCTTGTCAATTTTACGATGTTCTAAACTGTATTTTAAGTTTGTTTTGATGTGTCACTTGATAGTTGTATTCGTAGCCCATTTATCAACAACACTTGTTTATGTTGACAAAGAATGACCCGATACCCTGTCGCTACGTGGTCCGTGAAATAAGGTTAATTAAAGTGTCCTTTCGGTAGCGTTACAAGCGACCTTAAGTGTTGCAAAACAAAATACGGTACTTAAAAAAGATAATAATTGTGAAATGTAGAACTTTCTGGATCTCTACCTTATTTCACAATACATTGTATTTGCCAAAATACATTCCTTTACAGGGTCCGACACTCAGGGGAGTCCGGGAGTCCGAGACTCATTGAATACCAGTTGGGACTCCTTCCATAGGCATTTAAGGAGTCTGATGGACTCCAAGGGTAAATTCAAATGGCAGCCCGGGAGTCGCGTGAGATGATGTAATAATCTAAAATTGACTGTAATATGCATGCGCAGAAAGGGCATTCGTGTGAACGCAGTTACCCACTGGTGGTAGTAAACAAACTTCACATTTACCGCTACAATGATAAATAAACCATGAAATATCGTTATCCCATTTAGAAATGTGATAAACTCGTGCAAAATACTATACAAAATAAGAAAAAAGTATTTGTCGTTTCAAGTAAAAGAGATCATTTGTTTTATGTAATCGAATTGTTGTGCACTATTTTCGACGCCATTTTTGACCCAGGATTAGAAGCGTCGAGGTTGAAAGGTTAAAGTGACATCACTAGTGTCGATACCGAGGTCGTTCTGGTGGAAACCGAGTCCGATATGAACTTACTCCAAGAGTCATATGAGAATATTTTGAAAAGCAAGAGCACATAGCAGTGTCGTTTCTAACACTTGCCAAAATCTATAGATTTTTTCACTACAAAAGTTAATGGAGAAAATATTTGCTTGCGAAAAAAAACCTCTTCTTTGGAAGAACATTGTGGAAAAGAAGAATTGCTTATAACAAACAATTTCTTCTTTTCCAGAATGTTCTCCAATGATGAAAATTTGGACTCCTTACTTTTTGGACTCCTTGATTTCATCGGTTAGGAGTCAAATTAACTCCTTAATCTTAGGAGTTATTGTCAACCCCTACTTTATTTGCAAGTTCGATCTTTTGTAAGATCTTTTCATTGTACTAGAACTCTAGTTATCATTTCTTTTAGCTCAGACGCGGATTCAGTCGATCAACTGGATGACTTGCTATCGGACTAATAAAGCCTGTGCGTGACAATAGCAATACACGTATCTGCATGTGTGCGTAAAACACACGCATTGAGCAGCATAGACAATGCCACAACACAAAAAGAATATATTCTTATGGATCTATTATTCATTTATTTATTTCACTCTATTTCTTTTTACTTATCCATTACTTTTGTTAATAATTTTTTTCTGAATGATCCTTACTTAAAAATATTATTTTCTTTTCAAATATATATATTTCAACACCTTTTTCCTAAATTAAACCTTTTCGCCTGGCGGGACAGAATAGACATACTCGATGACAAAGAACGACCCGATACCCAGCAGAGAAGGTCGGTCAAGAGCCTGCAGGCAGCAAATGTTCATTGAAATCCCTCACTACATACTGTAGGGTGTCAATTTCGTTATTGTAACGGTAATAAGGTTTCATCGCCCGTGGACACACACAATACTGTGGTCATATTATTGATAACTCACATGAAAAGGGGCGAGTTAAGATTTTATAAAAGGAGAAAAAATGACTTAAAACCTGAAAATATAGCTCTTTTACAGTAGAGCAATCTGAGCTGTTTCTCGAACAATACAAGATAAATAATGTTTGACTTCTATAAGTAATTTCGTTGGACTCCGTATCGAACTAAGTAAATCCGATTCGCATTCGAACAAACTCGATATCGACATTACGAACATTTTTTAACCTTTTAGTCTCGATCTTCTAATCCCGGGTGAAGCCGGTGTTACTTGTACAGTTAACAACATCGTTTAATTGTTTTCGGAGTGAGGTTTGAATGAGTGCGATGAATTTGTTTTGATTGAAATTCAAGGGAAGTAATGCACTATGACCAATTTTGTCCAAATTGGAAAAATTGTAGATATGAAGTTAATAGCTTCGAAATAAAGTAGTATCCATTAAGATTCAAGTCAGTGTGTCTCAGGACTTCTGGCTGCAAAACCACTGTTTATTTCGTTAATGGTGTGATATTACAATTCTTTATCGCGTGAAGATAATGAAAATTTCCCTAAAAATACAAAATAAAGAAGCAATTTTTTTTTTTATCGGGCGTATGGATTATCAGCGTAGGCATGTCGAGGGTTTAGAGAAAAAGCAGTTTGTGTCTATACTTTTACCTAAGCCCTCGATATTATAACGTGTAGTAATATGCCTAAAGCATGTGTTTTTAGATCGTGACCTCCTGAACTTTGTTTTTACCGTATGAACCTATACACGCAGTAACATAAGAAACGGTAACCAGTCTAATGACATCCATGACAACGAATGCGTTGCGATTATTACCAAAGATGATTCGCAAATAATAAAACACGCGATGCCATGTCTATACACAGTATGCAGTCGCATTACGGTTAAATGAGCGTTAATCGTCGAAGGTTGCGAGTGGCTGGTTAAATTACAATTCTTAAATTGAAATTACATTAGGTAGATAATGTTAGCAATAAAATATTGTAATAAAAAAGTCTGCAAAATATAAGTATGATTACATGCAAATCATGCTTTTTATGAGCGGATATTAATTTCATATAGTTCATTTGGTGAGATTCTTTTCTTAGTAGCTAAAGCACGCATGTATGTCATCAAAATCTCACAAGAATTATCTCAGTGAACACTTTAACTGAAGGAATTAATATTATTCGAATGAAAATCCCCCCATATGAACAAAGTTTGTTTCCATATATGAAAAATATTCAATCAACATTTTAAAGAAATGACACTTTGGTGGCGTTTCACTTGCATGGCAAGAAAAATTGATTTGGTTGGATTACCTTGGTATTATCGAGTGCACATAGTTCCATGTTATGCCTAAATTGAGTAGTTTTTTGACTCTCTTTCACCTTACTATGCCGCGGAACAGGGACGTTCACTATCAGCACTTTCAGTGCTTTGAGTATTGGTTGGTAACATACATGTATAAGACAATCATTTTACACACCAGATTGGTTGGGTACACAATAGACAGCCGTTTAATGAAGTAAAAAAGATTCTGCTTTTCAATATCTTTTTGGTCATTAACAGATTCGAAAGAATTTCTTTTATTGTGTATTATAGGGTTAACCGGTGTAGATAACATTGTATTATGAAATACATGATTTCAAAAAAAGCCGCAACGACTTTTTAAATGACTGGTGAAGATTCTATCTAACATTTTTTCTTTAATCGCACCTTTTTCAAAATGAAGCCTCATTTAATAATGGAAAAAATAGATTTTTTTCTTTTTGAAAGCTTGACTATGAAAAAAGTTTGTCTCGCTATGGCTAGGAACTATTAGTGAAATTAGCTCCCTTAAGATAATATATAGATAGTTAATTCGTTGCTAAAAGAATTAGTTCTTGATTATTTTCTATATATTTTGTTGCTTTTCAATAATTGCGCCAATAAGTAGATTGGAATCGATTTTTTATTTATTTTTTATTATTATTATTATTTATTTATTTATTCATTATTTCATTTATTTTTTTATTTATCTATTTATTTATTTTGCTTTGTTTTGTTTTGTTGTTGTTGTTTTAGCGCCAAGAAACCTACGTACACGAATGCTTAGCACGTCAATAATAGTGCAAATAAATGTCGATAAGTACAAATTGAAGTACAATATTTGCCGTTTAAATGGATCCTTTTTATATATATAATACGTACTTAGTGTTTTGTATGGAAAAAAATATCTAACGAGGTTGGGAGAATTGATCATTGTCGAGGCTCTGCCGAGACAATTACCAATTCTCACAACCGAGTTAGATATTTTTTCATACAATACACTTAGTACGTATTATATTTATCTTATAACCTCTTTTTGTCTTGTTTTAGTCGATGTTTCTAACTTAAATGCTAGTTTCTAAAAATAACTGTATGATATTATTGTTCTAAAAATAACTATGTGATATCATAAAAAATATCATACGGGTTGTTATCATACGGATACTTGTATAGTTATAAGATAAAAAACGATCTTATATACTGAAGAATATTCTCAAATATTAACTTGATTTTATGAGTATGCTTAAAATCATTTGAAACACTGTAATATATTTAATTGTACATAAACAAAAATATTAAAATGTTGTTATGAAAAATAACTTATTCATATTATCTTTTATGTTCAAGCAAATTCAAGAATATATTCAAATTCTAAGTTTGAGTAATTATCAGTTGAAAATGATAAGATTTTTTTTCCCTCGGGCCCAGATGTGGGGTTATCGCGCATCTGGGCCCGATTTTTCAATTTTTTTTTCGTGCTCAACTAAGAATATTCTCAAATTTGAACCAGAGATTAAAGCTTAAATTCTGTTTAAGTACTATAATAAATGTATGAAAATAAAACATAATAATAATAATTTGTTATAAATAACAACTTATTCATGTTATCTTTAGTGTTCATACATTTGAGCCTGTGCGTGAGATTTCAAACAATTTCATAAATGTGCCTAGCAAAGACCATGGCCAGCCTGTGCATCCACACAGTCAGACCAGAGGCCTCACTATGCGTTTAGTAGACATATAAGGTCTCAAAGAACTTGTACACCATCAGGTAACTTTATATGTACAGCAGGTGGCTGTCTACACTGCTAAATCGTTGAACTTTACACGCATTTCAAATTGTTGGAAATTTCACGCACAGGCTCATTTATTTAAATTCTAAATTTGAGACAATCTCTGCTGAAAATCAAAAGAAAAGTTCACTCAGTCTTTATCATCACATTAAGTGCATATGGTTGGTTTTCGCACAGACTGGCTGCCGTTCAATCTTTCCGAAATTACTGTAGAATAAGTAGATTTCTACAAGAATATGATTTGATATAAGCCTTTAGCTCTGGCCATCGTTGTATATACCGCGTATCCTATACAAGTGATGGTATCAGGGGAGGCTACCAACCTAGTCTCGATTAGCCTCTACCTATACTAGTAGTAGCATCAGGGGAGGTAATCAGTCTATAAGCCTATATCTATCTGTCTGGCCGATCAGTGCACAGGTAGCTAACACCGTTTGGGATAGTGTAATATTAACATAAATTGACCAAAAAATGTCTACACATTTTTTGTTCACAATACATGTATATATTATAGTCTAAAATAAATATTATGATAAAAAAAATGTGTAGACAATTTTCTTTTGTTAATTAATTGTAATATTACACTATCCCAAACCGTGTTAGCTACCTGTGGTTTAGTGGTTTAACATTCTGGGATTCAAGCTAGTTTTCTGAATACATGATTAATTTCAGGTTCATCAAATGGAATGAAGTTTTAGGGAGATGAGTGAAGATACACATTCGAACACTGATGTTCAGTTGAGCACGGTGAACGGAGGTTACAGCAACCCAACAGTGATTCTTGAAAATGGGGAGAGTATTGCCGATGAAGTCAGAAAAGGAAGTGTAGAGTTCAGTAATGGGGAGACAAAAAGTCCTATTCTGAAGAAATCGTCGCTTAAGGTAAGTTTCAGTAGGAAAACTATTCGGAAATTTCCGTAGCGACAAAGTACCTCGGACGTCAATCGGGAAAGCTCACGATTGCACGGAATGGATCTTGGGGATAATAAGGGCGCAGCCATAAAGCGAGTCATTTAGTAATCAGCTTAACATAGGGTTAACATCAATGTTACGAAGACTGAGTTGACGCTGAGTAATAAAATAAACGAAATCCTGATCGAAATTTGGCATAAGGTAATTTGATAACAAAACGCCTGTCCAATAAAAAAAATCTTCATAGACGATCAGAGAGCACGGAAGACATTTTTCCTAGCGTATTGACCGAAGTATCACCAGAAGCCGAATTACCCGCCAAAAAATAACCAAAAATTAATTCACTTACCTCCGAGTTGACTGGTGAGCCTGCCTCAATCTATCGATATCGGAGGGTAGCGTAGATGGTACAGGTTTATCAGTCTAACCTCCGAGGCACTTTCCAGAAGACCGAGGACCAACGGGTACATTCGGGCGATTCTACGGAAAAGACCTCGGGAATAATGAGGGCGCAGACATGAAAGCGCGTCATATCACACGTGGACTTCTGTGACGTCACAAACATTACTGATTTTTTTTTTTTTTTTTTTTTTACTCGAGGATAACACGATAAAGGGTCGAATGACTCTTATTTCCATCGTGGTCCTAACTCTTTCTTGATCTTATCCTACACATTGAGAGAGAGGCAATGGGTTCTAACCACTGCTACCCACTTTTTACAGCTGGGTGGACTGGGGCCCTGTCTGTAAAGTGTCCTGTCCAAATACACTACCCGCCTTCGGTGGGGCTCGAACCCGCAACCACCAGGTTACGAGTCAAGCGTGCTAACCACTCGGCCAACGGCCAACGAGCCAGACAAGTTACGTTTCGGACAACCGAATCTTCGAAAAGATCAAACTGGATATTTTTTTTATTTGATAACAAAATGCAATGTTTAACTGCGTTTTGTCAACAAATTATAATATGCCTTAAAGATCTCCACAGTCAATCTGAGAGCATTAGAAGTCGAATTACCTTAAAATGATCAAAATTACCACACTTACGTCCGAGATACTTTCCAGTTTACGGAAAAGTCTTAGTGATGTTTCGAATTTCTAATTACACAAACCGGAATAGGTCATTGTGCAGTTGTTGTTGTTGTTGTTATTGTTGTTGTTGGTGGTGGTGGTGTTTCTTTTTTTGAAATTGGAATATGCACCAGACTAGGGTCTGATTGTCAAGACATCAGTAGAACATATTGAGGGTTGGGGGTTTAAACGAACATCGACACTCAGCAGCCTATTCATTTCAATTTCGTAGGGACTTTCAACCAAAATTTGGCAAAAATAAGGAAACGTTCCACATTGTATGATTGAATTCCCTTTTTCAGTTATCCCGAATCCAACCACATTATATTTGGTCACCGTTGAAAGTGGCTATAATTCTCATACAAAGAATTCAAAAACATAGCTACATTTAACTTGACCTTTATTGAAGCAGACGCAATCCAAAAGAACAACTACAGTGGGGAAAATACACAAATAAAAAAGCATCGTGATAAAATCGAAAATAAAAATTCCATCTGAATTATATAAAATCTAATTACAGTAGATTAGCATTATTTTATTTCCATACATGAATCGGTCAAAGTAATGCTCTCAGATAAAAGTCTTGCAAAAACATAGTATCCATGTCTTGAAATGTCCAAATACGGTCTGCTTCTTATCACCATTTTCATATTTGTGACCCGTCACGCGTAATCACGCGGGACCACCTGGTAGTGCGTAAAGTGTCGACCCAAGTCAGACTGGGCGAATTGCGCAGGCTGACAATGGTCGAATTTTCCCGCACTGAGCTGTTTTTCTGAATCTCTAATGATCAATCTACTATCCCGTGAAAGAATTTTTCAAATGCGACCTCTGGTTGACCTGTACTCGAATCATTCTCTTTTCCAAATACCTATTTCACAGATCGTCCCTTTTTGCGTGAAGGGTCACATTTATGTAGTTTGGACCCGGTGCTTATCGACAGCGTCCAAATTTAATCCGGTCCGCCAGGATTAGGCACCTGATATGGATAAGATAATTATGGGCGTCGGATGAAAAACTTAGTCTTAAATCATTGTTAGAAATTAGACAGAAGAGAGGACTATAATGGGAGATTTAGAACAAAACGGCGTTTATAAAGGATTACTAGAAACAGAGGTATTTGATGAAACTATCATTCAATTAAGTTGAAAAAACTTACCCAGAAATATTGCGGATAGTGAGAAAAAATACTGCAAACTGCATATGCTATAATAACTTTGAACTAAAAGTGTCTCGGTGGCCTAGTGGTAAATGCATTCGACCCGTGTCCTGCAGGTCCGTGGTTCGACCCCCACGATCTCCGGGTCATGTTTAGGGTCAAAACACTGAATAGCCAGCCCCATTTCACCCGGCTGTAAGAATTGGGTAGCAGAAGCTTTTAACCACTGCCTCTCTCCTGGGGCCCCTGAATCGTAGATTTTCATTCTACTTTCCTTTATCATTATTTTCAAAATGTCATTTTTTCTAGACATCTATTGATCTCTATTTCCTTTTCTTTGATATTCATTTCTGAGTTTCCAGATGTCCCTTTTTGTGTGAATATATATATATACAGAGAGAGAGAGAGAGAGAGAGAGAGAGAGAGAGAGAGAGAGAGAGAGAGAGAGAGAGAGAGAGAGAGAGAGAGAGAGAGAGAGAGAGAGAGAGAGAGAGAGAGAGAGAGAGAGAGAGAGAGAGAGAGAGAGAGAGAGAGAGAGAGAGATAAACAAAATGAGCCTTAATGAATATCACAAAAGGACAGAAGAACAAGTATATTTAATACCTAAAGTTTGTTTGTTCATCAATGATACTCTAATATCAATTTCAATCTTTGCATGAAGTATCATAAACACACTGCGTGGTGACCGTGGTCTAGAGGTAGAGGGTCGGCCTCTTGACCCAAAGGTCCTGAGTTGGATTACCTGCAGCGGCTATCGATCATCGTTCTTCGATTGGCCCAAACATTCGGCGCGAGTACGGGTTATTTTTCCAGGACGCAGAATCGAGAGGCACTAACCTAAGATGTGAGAACTTGTTTCCTGAACGATGTAAGATAAAAAAAAAGGTTTAAACCAGCACATCGGTTTAAAAGTATTTAAGAGATGAAGAGATTATTATTTTTTTTTCTAATCATGGAGGTGTGAAAAAAAACTAAATCGCACTGTGTGAATGAATGTGCGAAGCTCCATTGCTTAAAAATAAATGTCATAAAACAAAAAAATTAAAATATTATCAATAAGGAAACTTCTTTATTTAATTGTTTTACCACTTTGTGTGGAAGCTTACAAAATAACTGCGCACTCATACAAAACCATTTTTCACCCAATCTGATTTTACAAACCTTGATGGCCACAATCAGCAATAACATTCAAAATGAAAATAGCTATACAAAAATCATGATTTTACTGATAAAAATGAAATTGTAAGCGTCTGATCGTTTCTTGAAGAAACCAGAAGCTAGTCATAGAACATGTATGTATATTTTCTAAAGGAGGGTAATCCTGAACAAATTTAGCAATTTCGATATTATCCCTTTGATATTACTTAAAATTCACTAATCGTTCTCATTCAATTTCATTACTAGATCAATCCAAAATCATTCACCTTCAATTTCACAATGTTGTTAACTGTAATGATAACAGCTTCAAAAGGTGTACGTACGAGGTATTGACGGTCCATCGACGAAAGACCAGTTTGACGTTGAATATAGCCGCCGTCGCAGCGCAGTTGGTAGCGCGTCGGACTGTCAACGAAGAGGACCTCGGTTCGATCCCCGACGGCGGCGCTCATTCTTTCCGACTATTTGTCTTTTACCAATGGGTTAATAATCGTAGATCTATGTGAGATAGCAGCTGTGAGATAGCAGCTGGAGGCTAGGAGAGGATGGGATGGTAGTACTGGTAAGAGAAATACCAGGAATCCATTGTTAGGCGCTTGAGCTACCGTGATATAACTAAACAAAATGTTGAAAGCGACGTAAAACTCAATTCAATCAATTGGCATTGAATGGAGAGAGAGAAAAAATAGTAATCTTGAACCGCGAGTTCAAAGATGGGTCGAGGACGCGTTTGAAATAGAAAGCCTGGTATGTCAGCCATTTAATTGTAGCTGTAGTTATCGTCATATCGCACTTTGTCAATCATGTGTCTGTTTTTTGTGAATACCTTTTACTATACCACTGGTCATACGCTGGTACTTTCAAACAAGTTTGAAAAGGGAACAAAAATATCTTGATAAAAGATCAACGTATTATCGTATTAAAGTGGATACATCGAGGAGTCAGCGCAACACCATTGTAAGTGCCTATTTATTTATAGGCACTTACAATAGTGTTGCGCTCACCCCTCGACATAGCAGTATTTTTTTAGTCTAAAATACGATTGCCGAATGTTCATTCAAGTGCAAAATTTAGTTGATATACAGCTTTTAGTTTGTTAGAAATTAGATGTCGAAAGTTTCCACTAATCAAGATGATACATGTATATAGAAATGATCTCGGCCGATAGTATTACCATCATTTAGTTTCCGAAAGACAAATAAAAACAGAACAAAACCGCTGTATCTTTACTGTATTTTTACTCCTATACTTTAAAACCCTCTTCAGTCGAGAGATGGAAATGAAAAGAAGCCAAACTTGGGTGTAATTCTAGAGGATGAAAATGGTACACAAATACAGATAGAGTCTGATGACAAACTTGACAAACCATTGCTCTATAAAGTTGGAGATGCGCCCCCGATATCGCTCACACTCTTCTTCGCTTTCCAGGTGAGTATTCGATTAAGTAAAGGAACTCTGTGTCCCTTACAGTATACCATTGTAAAGAGGAACTTTCTTGGAGTTCCGTGTAATAATTATTTAGAAAAGAGATCGCAAAAATACGTATTTCGATTAACTCAAAACGTAAATAACTGCAGGGTAATCGTAAGTTTCGGTGTAAGTTTGATTTTAGAATATTTCATTCGGTGAACAACAAAAGCTATATTTTTCAGGTGTTTGACAACTATAAGGGGAGAAACTGATTGATAAAAAAAGATTAATGATATCTTTAACAAACACATTTCACATTTAACTAACACATTTCACAAAAAAAGAGGAACCCTTTTTTCATTCAAACCCAATTTAAATTCTCAAGTTCTGAAGTTTTTTTCTTCAGCTTGATACATTATCAATCTACGACTTAATACTGAGTTGTTCGATATTTCAGAAAATATATATGTCGCAGGCCAATAGACCTTGCCAGCGATTGCTCAATTCCATACAGTTTGAGAACACATATGTATTCTTTAAGGGTTTTTTTGCCCGAAAATAATCCAATGTCAAAGAAATTTCTTTGACCCCCAATCAGTTTCTCACCTAATATTTTGTCAAACTCGTTTTCTCCAGATCTTTATTTTTGTTCATGTTAAATCGGGAAATATAAAGATCATATATATACAGACAAAAACTTCAACCAATTTCAGCAAACTCTGTTATCCATCATTGGTTCCCTGATCGTCCCATTTCTGGTCGCTGACGCTGTATGTGCGCAGGGAGACAACATCATGGTAACCAGACTACTTTCCACCACAATGATGCTAAATGGTATAACCAGTCTAATGCAGTGTCTTCTGGGAGTTAGGTAAAGTATACTAAACCAAAAAGAAACGTCGCCGTATTTAGATTTGCAGAAAAAGGTGAAATTTAAGAGATATTTCGTGTCCTTTGGTAAAAAGGAATTCAACAGGGCTCAAATGTACCAACAGCGTTGGTACTCGCTGATTTAGATGAGACGAAATTACGAGAGGATTTTTATGCAAAATTTAAATGTAACCTTTTTCGTGAGTAGATATTGGAGCTTAAACATTAACAAAGGGTATTGGTAATCCATGTCAATTTTCATAAAAATACCTCCGAGATTCCTTAAAAAAAATGAGCAAAAAAGGCATTAAAAGAATTCTAGCACGAAAGACAGCCAGGCTTTTGTCTAACGGATATCAGTTATTCACCTTCAGCCTTAAAAATTTTATATGACAGAAACATCTCGCATTGGTAATTAACGTGGCAATGGACAGCGGCCTCGCGACTCTATAAACCGGAAGTGGGGTTTCGTTTATTTTACGGCTCTTTTTGCGCGTTGTTTAAAAAGACCGGTTTTCGTAAGATTCTACTTATGGAAATAACGTTAAATAATGATGGTAAAACTTCATAATTTAGCTTCTTTTCAACATTTGATATTAATTGAATGACTGGATCATTAAATCTAACAATAAAAATGCGTTAAAACCGTCATTCGGTTAGGGGGGAACACTGAAAAATAACGAAAAACTTTCTTATTTGCATGGAAAGGTATGCCGAATTTTTTACCAAATAAAGGAAAAATGTGGATTATTAACATATCGCAAAATAAGAAAAATTCATTGGGTAATTTCTCCAAAAAATAGGTTTTTGTGACATTCTTAACAAGTAAAATTACAAAAATTAGTGCATTTTTTAACTTTTGAAAGCAAATTGTGCAAATGCCATTGATCAAAGAGAAATATTCTTGTCAATAGCCATTGTGTACATGTATAAGGTCTATCAATATGTATGTGTTTTATAGCTATAACTTAGTACAGGGTTTATACTAGATCTTAAACGAATATAACCGTTTTACTGAAAACTGGCCTATACCACTCAAGGGCAGATAACTCTAGCATGAAAACGAGCGAGGAAAGGTATCTACAATTTATGATATATTGACTACCCAATGTTAATCTACAACATATAAGACCAAGAAAAAAATTCATTGGGCGGAAAAAAATGACGCCATGTGTCCATTGCTACCTTAAGGGAAAAAAACCATTTTCCGAGAAAATTTGGTTGCTTTATAATATCTTTTGAATTAGTCTCAGACAAAGCACCAAAAAACTACTCAAAATCGTGCAATCACACACAAGCATGTATTCAGAGATCACATCACCGACTTCTTCCAAGATTTGAGTAAGTTTGGTTTCGCCATACCTTTAGGGTCACAATTTGAAGCTCGAATTAGACGAAAGTACATGTATAAACATTATCTAAACTACATGTATTGCTATTATTCGTGTTTTTCATCAATTTGGAAATTGACTGTTCATTTACAGTTAAAAAAACCTTTCCACCAAAAGAAAATTGTTCTATTGCGACGTTTCTTTTGTGGTTCAGTATATTTAACGCGATATACCAAAAAAACTACAGTAAGAGATAGCGCGGTATAATGTTTTCCTCGACACAACGAGAATATTATAGTTTACTAAGAAGATAGCGATGTGACAAACATGGAATAAACTGTAAAAAATTCTAAATTGAAAAGACTACATATTTTCCATTCGGTAAATAAAAGGATTGGATGAAATATAGCATATTTATGCGGAAGCTTGTATGTACCTACCGGGGCGTGAATGTACCTCCCTTGTGAAGACATATTCTAGTCTCCAAAAACGTTTTCAAATCAGCACAGTGTGCAAATTACAATGACAAGTCCATATACCTCGACATGTTTACCGAATGTATGTATTCTTGACGGCATAAAATTTAAGACTTGCCTAAATGAGCATATACATCCATTTTCAAGAACATGGATGTCGACATCTTTTTGACGTCTTGTCACTTATCGTTAAAATTCAGACGACATTTTTTTTTCTTTTTGTGTACAACACGACATAAAAATGTCGACATCCATGTTAATTGTAAAAGATACTTAAGTTATTTTTGGCAAGTCTTCTATATGTAGGTTAGCAGAAAGACACAAATTTGATCAACATGTCGAGATATTTATCGACTGTCATCGTAATTTGGACAATTTTTAGAGTTCAATACGTCTTTGGAAACTAGTATATGTCGTCATTAGAGGGATACATACAAGCTTCCGTACATAGAAAACTTATTCACTCTAGCTGATGTCTATCTCGTATCTCATGGCAGAAATATGCCACCATAGGAAGCCAGAAGACATACTCGTATGTTTTATTTGTTACAGATTACCATTGTTTCAAGGTCCATCTGCAGCTTATATAGTCCCTCTACAGTCACTGAATATCCTCTCCCCTGAACGATGTGAACTCAACCATGTCTGTAAGTATACATTTTGATAGATTTTTTTGCCTTTTATGTGTTTGCAGAAAATCTTTGAATTAGTTTCAGTGATGATTTAAATAGTTATACATGTATATGTGACCCGTCGCGCAAAAAGGGAACATCCGGGAATTCTGTGAAATGAATTATAGAAAAAGAGATTTGATCAAGTCGTATTTCAAAAATTCTTTCACTGGAATGTAGATAGAACATTCAGAAAATGATTCAGAAAATGGGCACGGTGCAAAAAGTTTCGACCCTAGTCAGTCTGCGCAGTCCGCGCAGTCTGACTTGGGTCGACACTTTACGCACTACCCAGATGGTACCTTTTCGCGTGACGGGTCACATATATTGACGCTATGTAAGGTGCAAGATCGAATGGCGTACCTGGGAATCGAATTCTAAACTTTTTTATCAAAAGACCGAAGATAGATTTCACTTGACAACTGGCACCACGAAAAGCAAGTTTTACGAGCATGTGAACTACTTGTAAAACTCCTTTACTAGTATTTGGTAAAACAATTGTTTGGCAGGGGTCTCAACTGAAATGTCGTTTATGAAAAGCAAGATAAACGCGTTCTGGCTAAATTCCAAGACGAAAATACATATAATTCATTTCAAAATGGTATCCTGATTTGCATGCGTAGTTGCCCAATTGATTGAGTGTTTGAAATGAATGAATGAATGAATGAATGAATGAATGAATGAATGAATGAATGAATGAATGACTGAATGAATGAACGAACGAAAGAATGAACGATTTTGATCATCATTAGTGTCATTTCACGATGTTCTTTGCTGCATTAATTCTGAAAATCAGCTCATTTTCCTTTTCCCTTTGTTACTACTTTTTGCACTCACATTTTCTAGTTGCGGACAAGTATGTCAATGGAAGTGTGATAAACGGGACGTCAGAGGCTGACCTGCAGAGTGAGCTCATAAGTCTACGACTCAGAGAGGTAAGAAAGGCATAATTAAGATAGATGAACCGTAATAGTTACGCAACGTATCCAGGGTGGAGATAACTTTAACAGTGTTGACCGAGGTTTCCTAATGATCCTCATTAGGAAACCTCGGTCAACAATGTGAAATATCACGCGTTCCGAAATGTTGTGTAATTATTTAGGGTCCACTACCTTAAGATAATCAAGAATTTTAATAAAGATTTTCAAGATGAAGTGATTTTAGATAAAGATCCTAATATGAATCTTAAGATATCTTACTGTAGAATCGAAGCTTGCAAGACATTGACTTAAAGAGCTAAGCCTTGGATACGTCGACTAAAACTATCGAAAATCTTTTTTTTTTTCTGTCGAAAATAGCTTATCTTTTTATACCAAAACGAGAGGTCAATTTACACATCGTTCTTAAACTTATTTCAAAAATGAGGGTCACAGTGGCTCTTAGTCGCTCCCCTGAGTGAGCCTCTAAAAATGTTGCGGGGTAATGACGGATATTCACTTAACCATACAAGCTCATCAAGAGCACCTTTGAAAAAAAATGCTGTTATTGGTTTATTGCTAATTTTTTAAAGTTATCAAACTTCGTAAAGTTCTTATTTAGAAAGAAATGTAGTGGAAATCATTTTTCATTTGCGTTTTTTTATGCAACAAAAATAACAGTGACTTTAATGAAATAAAAATCCCTATAGTACGGTTATGACTTTGCAGTTACAAATGTCGTGAAATTGACACTCATTCTGATCTTAACCATTCTAAATCGCTCACTCAGCGCTCCATTCATTCCAAACACTCACTCAATTTGATCAAAAACGCTCCAAATTTCGAAATCGACCAAGACCATCATCATTTAATTCAAATCGATCAAATTATTCTACGATTCTATCTGCTCGTGTGGATTGTAAAGTGTCGGATTGGTCCATGAAGACACACAAACATAGGAGTACGCCTATTTTGTCAAAGGGTGGTAATATTTGTGTTTATGTTGAACAGAATTAGCGATATTTG
This sequence comes from Fragum whitleyi, assembly GCA_948146395.1. Lineage (NCBI taxonomy): Eukaryota > Metazoa > Mollusca > Bivalvia > Cardiida > Cardiidae > Fragum > Fragum whitleyi. Next base: position 52,581,826 of record OX411555.1, read on the forward strand.
ATTACCTCCCTTTAATTTCACTCAAAACTCGCTCCACAAGCTAATTAATTTTCATTCCAAAACTTTCCATAATCATGCATCTTGTCAATTTCACGGTGCTTTAATCTGTATCATGTGGTATTTTTTTAAGTTCTTTCTTTTTTTGTGTGTCATCTAAACTAAACTTTCAGTAGAGAGTCACTATTGTTTCGTTTCCAGTTGATTGGACCTCTGGTAATATGCGGTGCCATCCATTCACTGATCGGATTCACTGGTCTAGTCGGCGTACTGATGCGGTTTGTTGGACCCATAACCATTATACCAACATTGGTTCTGATCGGGCTGTACATTGTGAAGCCGGCCATGGTTTATGTTGAGGCGCACTGGGGTGTCTCATTGTTGTGAGTCCTTTACTTTTAGTTCAGCTATTTTGGTTGTGATGGGCGATGTTGTTTGTATGTATATAACACACATAAACACTTGTCATATCTTCTTTGCTCTTTCAGATATTTACTGGAAGGCTTTGCACTTGTGTTTATCATAACAACAGCTTTCCATTCTATCAAGGAAAGAGGACTCTAAAAGTTATTCTGTTTTCATAATACCTCCTTTTTTCATCCTTTTTCTTTCATTATTCAGTTTTGGTAATATTTACAAAGCTGTTTTTCTTGTTGGTGTATCAAATCGAACTCTTGGCGATACCTTTTCCTAAGAAAGTTTAGTTCGGCGTTGGATATATTATATTAAAGAAATAATCAGTGAAAAAAAGCTCCAAGTAACTTTGATTTTACGACTTCATTTTATTGCTTCAAATAATTATTTTTTTGCTTATATAGTTCATTTCTTCTTTTTTGAATAACAGTAAAATCTTTGCATCTACGATGCTATTCAATGAAAATGCAGCTTTTTGTATAAATCTATGTTGTTTGTTTTTTTCTGTGTAATAATTTAAGTGATTTACGTGTATTTCATTTCAGTGTTTGGGCTGTAAGCATAATATTGTCCCTATACCTAGGTAACAAGTCCATGCCGATCCCATTCTACAGTAAAGATAAGGGGTTTCACATTATACACTACCCACTTCATCAAGTGTTTGCTGTAAGTTTTTACACAGTCTTCAGTGTCCCAGATAGCATCTTCGCTAACTAAGGGAGATGTTGATTGGAACACGTAGTGGACATCAACCGTAGCTAGCGAAGATGCTCAGATATGAAGACTACCTTCGAAACATAAATCTTTTTTTTTTCTTCTTACAAAGCATGTCATGTTTTCTTTTTTTGTAATCGTCTCACAAGTTTATTCAAATTCGTAAACAAAACATAGGGGAAGGAGGAAAATTAATTGTAAAAGAGAAACATATATGATAATTGAATTCTTGACTGTTTTACGTTTGTAGAATGCACATCCGAAATACATACAGCAACAACAGTTCAATACATTGGCTAAAGAAATAAGCAAATGAAACTTTGTATTATTCTTTAGATGATATGTTTAAATACCTCGGTTATCACGAATGTAAGAAAATAGTGATGCATCTTCATAAGCAAATGAGAACACAATATTTTGATAGAACGTGTTTCAATTGAAAGTCAGTAAATTTCTATTAAGGCAACTAAGGACATACGAAAAGCCGATCAATAGGCATCCCCCTGTCGTAGGCGTAGTCGGCGTCATTGGCTTCGTTAAAGGTGGGGATTGAACTAGGAATGTGTGGTCACCATCATTACGCCGGGGAATCTCGTGACACGAATTTTTCGATATATTTCATCAATTCTGTAAATACTTTACCAATTTTAAAAGGGTTTAAAGCAGAGAAGGAATTTGCTGGACACGGTAGATCATTCGAAAATCTGCTGATTAAAAAAAATATTAACGACCAAGTAAATTTTTACTTGGTCGTTAATAACTTTTTTAAATCAGCAGACCTTTTAAAGAACTGAAATTGGTCGAATATTGACAGAATTATTGACGATTTTGTGTTATGTCACGTGATTCTAAACCGCTATCACATGATCAGCCCAAACCGTTTATGCATTTTTTGCAAACATTATTTGCATGAATAAGATAAAAGTCCTTTTTTTATTTCTCGTTAGACTTTTTGCACTATCTAACACCTGCATAATAGAATGGCACATTATTGCGATGACATTAATATGTTCCATATACAAATGTAGTGCTAAATGGCCCTTCCAATATAAGCCATATTTATCATCCTACCAAATGTTAATGTAGAAGATTGAGGAGATATGCAAAACGATCATTTTCAAATAAATAAAATCGAATCAAATGATTTTTTTCAGGGAGGGGCTTTTGTGAGATATCATTTTCTATTTAGAACTGGTAGATTAATGTAAAAACTGTGCTTATTTTCTAACTGTCCCCGCATCGATGGGATCTATTATTTTACGGGGCTTGTCTGTCCTTCCGAGTATCAGTACTTTCATTCTTAGCTTGGTGTTTTGTTGTTGTTGTTTTTTTTCTGAGATGATTTAGGTGGGTCCGAAATTTCTAACAATTTTCAATATCATTTCGATAATTTGCCAGATTTGTCGAGAAAATAAACAAACCATCGATGAATCTCAAATTCCGTCGCAAGTAAAGAAATTGTCCTTATTTCAGCTCCTCATATCCATTATAGCCGGATGGGTGTTGTGTGCCATATTGACAGCCGCAGGCGCACTGACGGACGATCCAGATCTGCCAGAGTACAAGGCCAGGACAGACGCTAGAGACAGCATTCTATCTGAATCTCCCTGGGTCTACTTCCCCTATCCAGGTATACATATTGAGGGATCAGTGCAGCACTATTGTAAGTGCCTATTAATATATAGGCACTTACAATAGTGTTGCACTGACCCCTCTATATAGTGTCTTTTGTTCTCTGGCCATTCTGTCCAGTGCACACAGTCTTATCACGTTTTGTGTGATAGATCGCAAAATCATATAATACAATGAAGTCCTGTGCTGAGTCGATAAAGCTCTGCTGTCTAATCAGTGCATAAAACTACACAATCGGAACATCGCTCGGACTTTTCGTAAACTGGACCGACGTGCCTCGGACATTAGTGTATTACATTTAGGTCGATTTTGGGTAATTCTGTTTATAGTACTTCTGTAGTACTTAAAGAAAAACAAATTTCTTAAAAATGCTTTCCAATCTATCCAGTCTAATGAGATAGTTTGTGCATATCATATTTTGATGACAAAACGCGGTAATGTTCGCGTTTTATTATCAAATCATAACATGCCTACTTTTAATCTTGATTTCTTAAATATTGTTTTAGTCTAAGTCATCTTGAAGATTGTGATGCCAGGTAAACCCTCGTGAAAAACGATGGTCTTTTAATGGATGCGCCCGTATTATTCCCGAGCTCTATTCCGTAGAACCGCCGAAGGTTCCCGATTGAAAACAAAGATCAACCCGTGTTCTTTAATTTTAGGATTACATTAGTTGTCGTTGCAATACACCCACCAAGTATTTCATATTGAGTAATTGAAAAATGCAGCACCAAAACATAGCCAATATCCTTTTAGTCACAGTAAGTTTTCAATAAATTTTGGGTGAAATTGAAACCTTAAAAAACGCTGTTTATTCTCAATTATGAACATAAAAACTAGTTCAATAATTTTTTATTCATTTCAGGACAGTTTGGTGGCCCAAAATTTGCTACCGGGGCATTTATCGGATTTATGATAGCAACGCTGACCTCCATATTGGATTCAATCGGTGACTACTACGCATGCGCAGGGATGTGTCGAGTTCCGCCTCCGCCCGGCCATGCTGTCAACCGGGGAATAGCTGTGGAAGGATTTTGTACGGTGTTGTCTGGTTTTATGGGGGCGGGACATGCAACTACGACGTATGGCGGGAATATTGGCGCTATTGGTATGACAAAGGTAGAGAGATTAATCAACGTTATGTTAAATTCCATCTTTCCGAAGCCATATTAGGACAATCCACCCCATTAAAAAATCTTAGAATTGGCATGATTCGTTTTTCTCGTAGTGTCTCTTTTCCCTTGAGGTTGGTGACGGAAGACCGATGCTTATGTCATTTTACTGATTTGATGTCGTAAGTGCCCATACATTGTATAGGAACTAGAAATATTGCAGTACTGCTACGACGATGGCATAGCAAAGGGAAATATTTGGCTACACCGAAACAAAACGATGTCCTCAGAAGCTCCCCGACTTCGAACCGACTTCAAAATTTCTGAGAAGGATCTACTACCTTAAAGAGATTTTTTTTATTCTTATGATAATTAGCTTCAGATGTAAGAAGGTCTTTAGAAGAAAATAAAATACTGTTTATAATTTGATTTGTATGGTTTAATCCAACAGTAGCTGGTAAAATTTCACACTTCCACAATTTCAATGTCCTGCCCAGCGCTTAAGATGACAAAACGGTGCGAACTGTTTGCGAACTATACCCCACTTTGCACGCATGTTCAAGTGCAAAGTGGAGTATAATTTGCTAGCACTTTGCACAGTTTAGTCATCCTGAACGCATGTCTCTATTAATGCTGGGAACGAGTAAGTGGTATGCATAGGCGTATCTAGGACTTTGAAATTTTTACGCACTCAGAAGGCGACAACTAAAGAATAAATAGGATAAAGGCGATATCTGGACTGTGACAAAAGATGAATGCCCTCTGTCCGCTTCCTTTTCATGATTTGAGCGTTGATGAATAATCAAATCATCGTAACTACAGCTTGAATAAGGTGTAGTTTTCGATGTTATGATCATTCATCAACGATATTTTTCACGAGAGAATTATTTCTTTTACGCACCTGCGTAAATTGTGTAATGGGAGTTACGCCATTGGTATGGGCAGCTGGCGGCCCGGATGAAATGTTGTTGTTGCACTGGTGTGCGAAAAGACAGGTAGCCATGGGTTGGTGCACTATTCTCCGCGATATAACTCCAAAAATGCTGAAAGCTCGTTGATCCCTAAATCAATAAAATAACTAATACAAGACTGAAATTCTATTTTCAGGTTGCGAGTCGTCGTGTATTTGTAGTCATGGCGATTATCTACTTGGTTTTTGGATTATTTTCCAAGTTATCGGCCCTGTTTGTCAGTATTCCATACCCCGTACTGGGAGGTATTCTCCTGACCGTTATCGGAGTATTTATGGGTTTGAATCTCTCTAATTTGCAGGTTTGTGAAGGCTATTTTTGATTAAAGCACTTATTGATTTTTTCTATAAAAATCAAAAGGATGTTCCAATTCAGTAATAGTCAAGCTTTCTCCGATAAGCGTGACCAAAGTAATTTTTTTCTTCAATCCTTAGGCAGTAAAACTTATGTTAAGCGATCACTAAGGTGACCATTAAAAAGTGCTCGCTTATGCAAATGGTCGCTAAATACAATATTTCAGGATAAATAAATAAGGTTATTATGAACACATATATAGTTTGCCGCATAATTCTTACTTAATCCTATGATGTATGAACCCGTTAGAATCGTCTCAATGGGACGATTCTAACGGGTGAAAACTTATTAGATCAATAACAGTGGCGGATCCAGATGGGATTCGGAGGTTCGAACGAACCCCTATTTATTCAAATTACTTCATTGAAGTGGCTAAATTCATACAAAATTTTGCAACACTAAGAACACGCCCCCTTTTTGTAGCGTTTGAATCAGAGTAACTTGAAGTTCTGAAAATTACAGATATCCAATTGACAGAATTGAGCAATTAGTCCCATAATATCCCTATCTATATAGAAAGGGATATTATGGGACTAATAACTCGAATTCTAGACCGACATCGAACCCCCTTTATATGAACCCTGGATCAGCCGCTGAGTAATAACCAATTTTTCATTGATGATTGTGCACTTTTTCCCTGCGGTGAAGGGATTTTTCATGATGGTCGCTTGATGAAAATGGTCGCTTAATGAAAATTTTCGCTTAATGAAAACGGTCGTTTAATAGAAGTGGTCGCTCTAGAAATATCTACTGTATAGTACTTACCAAAGCTTTTGAAACAAGATGATCTTAATCGAAACAAAACATTTATTTCTTCTTACATAAAGATAAGATTATAATGCACCCTTCTTCTACAAAATAATTTTACCAAAGCATTATTTTATCACGGTGAAGCTGGTCCTATTTCACGATAAAGGCATACCAGTCGGTCTGCCTTATAACTTTAACTGTTTTTACAACTTGAATCTTTCAGATTTAAAATATACCTTTTGGAGAACATTGATCTTGACAAAACTGTTTTCTTTTCTTTTATTTTATGACAAAATACATTGTAAATATGACTAAATTTATCCATAATAATTTGTAGGAATTGTATGTAATGTAAACATGTGTACATTTATAGAGGTCCACAAGGAAGATTGAGTTTGCCCAGTTACACAACCTCTTAAAATAAGGTCTTTATCATAATTCTTCTTCTTCTTCTTCTTCTTCTTCTTCTTCTTCTTCTTCTTCTTCTTCTTATTATTATTATTATTATTATTATTATTATTATTATTATTATTATTATTATTATTATTATATATTATCATCATTATTATTATTATTATTATTATATTTCAGGTTGTAAACCTGGCTTCCACACGCAATCTCTCAGTTATGGGTATGGGAATCTTCATCGGGTTTTTAGTACCCACATGGATCGAGGGCAATCCAGACGTTGTCTTTACAGGTATTTACCGCCATGTGTTCATGATTTAAAAGCGTTTCGCGAGCGCTTTGAGATGATGCCCCGCTTTGCACGTGCATATACGTGCAAAGCGAGGTATCATTTCGAAAGCGCTTAGCTAACGTTTTCATCCTGAACGAAGGGCTGGTTTCGACATTAGTACAGTTAACAAAATCGTGAAATTGACAAGATGAATGATTTTTGAATGATTTCGAGTGAAATTGAACGAGTGGGTGGAGTGAGTTTTTAGTGAAATTCAGGGGAGGTAATCCATCGTTGCTAATTTTGTTCAAGTCAACAAGATGAACAAAATTAGCGATGCTAATTACCTCTCTTTTATAAGATACTCGGATAGATTCTATAAATAGCTTTCCATGTCTTTGAGAACACACATTCGCTTACAATGTTCAATAACGTCAGTAAAATCGTGGATTTTTTACTAGCGACTTTAATTTTGAATGTAATCGTTGATTTCATCATTTTTAGTGATTTGGATTGTTCTTGAATGGTTGACTGAGTGTTTGTAATGAATGTATGGAGCGCTGAGAATTAGAATGGTTTTGATCGCAATGACAGTCAATTTCACGATGATGTTTCCTGTATATTTCAGATTTATATATATATTGATGGGCACTTTCTTACTTTTAAAGGAGAATATTTGCGTAATTTGCTGTGCCAGATGTATCTCCTCGAAAATGTTGATTCTAGCTCCTGCTCTTCAGCCTGTCTTCGCGAACACAAAAAGGTTAAACATATGTTCTCTGAAAGATACGTCATAAATTTTATCATAAGGCCTTAAAATGAAATGTCTTTATTTAAATTAAGTTTCATTTGTTTTCATATATCATTATGAATTGTGAATCGATTATATTTTAACTACTAAACGCAGTGTATAAAAGCTTTAATTAACACTCGTTGTACTTTTGTAATGATATTACGATAATATGTGAAAAGTGTGGTACCATTTCAAACGCTCGAAAACGTTTATGGAACGTCAACTCTGTCTATTCCAGGTGACGTTGACGTCGACGAAGCACTCAAAGTGATTCTAGGAAATCCTAATTTCGTGGGGACTGTATTATCGTGTATCCTGGACAACACAGTGCCAGGTAGGTAGATTTTCAAACATGACCTCACAAGTCACAAATACCATTTTCCCGTAGATCGTCTATGGTGTCTTTTAGTTGGCTAAAATCCTTTTGCCCGATTACATAACAAAAGTTTAATGGTAACCTCGGGGTTAAACATAAGTATATGACGCTAACCACTAAACTTAAGATGTGCAGTAGGACAAAAGTTTAGAAAAATAGAAATAAACGTCAATGCGAAAAGGAATATACAAATGGCACGAAAAGAAGGCGTATATGTGAATTTTGTACTATGGTTATTGCCTTTAGGTTGTAGTAAAAACGTTTGTGCTTTAGTATTAATCTTTGTTTTTTATTGGGATACTTTTCTTTGTAAAATTAAAATGAATGCTTCGGTGTTAATAACAGGATCTTTCTTTTTCATAAATGCAGCCTTCATTTTTTTGTATTTACGTATTAGAAAAACACTTTTAATTGAAGAGTTTATCTTAAAACACTTTGAAACTTAAAAGTAACATATACCAGCGATATCTACTTGAATGGTCTTGCTATTAAATATAATCGGGTCTGTTTTAATCAGATATTCTCTTTAAACGTACTTTCTTCTGGAGGTAATACTTGTATTTATCTGTTACGTCTATTTATTGTTTATATTCCAATTGTAGGAACGGCTGAAGAGCGCGGTATTGCGGCATGGAGGGACACTTCAAATGAAGATCAAGGGGCCAAGGGACCGGAAGACGGCCCCGAAAATGAAATGGAATATTTAGAGGGACTCGAAATTTATGAGCCTTACATTCCGGCACGATTGAAACAGACATGGGTTGCCAAATATCTACCAATATTCCCGTACAAATCCGACCAGAAAACCTCACATTACGAACTCGACCGAAGACAGTCGATATTTGTCGATATATATCTAGAAGAAGAACGCCGGAGAAGCTCGATCTTACAACGAAGAGCGTCGAGTCCAGTCGAAGCTCGCCGATTATCAACCTATCTCGATGTTCATCGTGAATCGATTACGCTCGGTCCTCGTCGTAAATCCATAATCTCAGCATTTTAAATTTCCTTATTATTTCTAGGAAAGTCAAACGAACTTGCTCAGAAATAAGGAGGGTCGTTTATAAAGACATGTACGCTTTCGTGTACTTCAAATCAATTTACGCCTTCTTGACCATGACCATAGTTCGATATGACAGTTTATTGAAATTACTACGATATTGTTATTGCGGTCTGTTGTATAACCAATTAGAACGTTCGGCACATTATAATATAGGAGGTCAATATCATTATTCCGGGATAAGATTTCACTTGCTTCGACAATCAAGATTTGTTAAATAAAATCACCGAAATGATAAGTGTCGACATTGAATTTCCGGTTTGAATGAATGATTTGATTTCTCAAATGGGTTTTCATTGTTCTAGGGTGAACGTGGCTGGGGGGAAAAGACATTGCTGCTCAAGATGCATTTCCTACTTTTTCTATTGAATGTGTTTTATTCGTTTTTATGCTGTAATTTTGAAACGCATTATCCTTACGTGAATCATATTTTGCCTTAGATATTCATCGGTCTATATGTATTTCGACGTTAATAGTTACGTTTTCAGTTTTTCAACTAAAGTTAAAGGACATGAATTGTTCCTAGTTTCTTAGTGCGGGCCTGAAAGCTCCAACTTGTCTTCCATTCAAGCCCATGAGCAGTATTTCAAACTATTGACAATAAGGTTATCTAAAATTTATGTATATCCATTAATTCAGAATGAAAGGTTAGTTACTCACTCATTACTATGTAAAAACTCAATAGATGTATAAATGAATTTAATCTGCAAATGATAGACTTTTGTTTTTCTGTTGTTGTTTTGTTTTGTTTTATTGTTTAATGCATACCGATATAATCAATATTTTTGTCCTGACAGGGCGATGCCTAAGTAAGGGGTCGTAGCATTACGGATGCGTTGAGGATGTGAAACGTATGAACAAGTTTACCTCCTGTACATACGCTTTGCATCTGCTATGTCCGTCGTCCGCGCAGAAAGTTTTGAGATGCACAAAACTTGAAGAGTGGATCAACCTGCCGCTATGTACGATGTAAATGCGATACATTATGAAGAACAATTATAATAATATAATAATAAAATCTTAATTCAAAGAATATAGCATATTACGCTATCATCATACAAACAATACAACGAAGAACTTATGTACAAAGAGTCCTTCTATAACAATATTAGGTAATGAACATTATATATATATATATATATATATATATATATATTCATGCATTTGAAATAATATCTATAACGATTAAAAACTATGCTTACATTACGTACAGAGGACGGAATTATCAGGTATACGGGAAGTATATTAAAAGTATGTAACACGGATATTTTAGTATGTAAGCGTATGCATCACGTAAAATTAAATTATACACGTTGTGTCCATTTGTTTCCGCTCAGCATATATGATGTATGCGCCCAATGCTTACGCATAAGCCCTTACCGCTATTCGAATACGTCACAATAACGCCTAGCAACACCGTCTGGGCTGTCATCCGCTCACAACCACAAGGCTTTCGATGAACATCCACTTAACATCCCGGCTACATACTTTACGCGTCCGATATGTTCCGTTATGTTTTCGTAAATTTTGGCCATTATCATCAATATTTTTCAAGCGTATGAGAACGGATGTAAATTTCGCTCATCTGTCGCGTCTGTTTAACATACGCTTTATGTCCGTTTGACAATGGGACTGAGCCTTAACTGTTGTAAAAAAAAATAGATGGAATGTTGGTTTTATTTTTCACTTTGGCTTGTGGTATTCATGTGCAAAGTGCAATACCAGTTTATTAAATATGACCCGTCACGCGAAAAGGGACCATCTCGGAACTTCGTTTATAAATGTTTGAAAAAAGATTGGTCCTAGAACTTGCCATTCAGAGGTCGCTTTTCAACAATTCCTTCAAAGGAAGGTAGATTGATAATTCTAGATTCAGAAAATAAGTAAAGTTCGAACAGTTTCGACCCTTGTCAGTCTGCGCAATTCACACAGTCTGACAAGGGTCGAGACTTTACGCACTTCCTAGATGGTCCCTTTTCGCGAGACGGGTCACAAATTATTTGAGAACGTTTTCATTTTTAACACATGATCGGTCTGCGATCAAAGCGGAAACCTTCGCAGACCGTTTGAGAAATCATACTCCACTTTGAATGTGCCCAACCGTTCAAAGCGGGTATCATTTTTTTAAAGCTACCAAACGCTTTTGCATCCTAAACAAAGCAATGGCTTTGTCATAAAAGGTTATTGTACATGTGTATCTTTTTTTTACCGAATCAAGTCGAAGCAGTGGATACCCAGGTTGTGTGGTTGACTGTTTAATTCTTCTTACATCGGGTCCAAACCGAAAATACCATCGTTTTTAAAATTGAAAAAAAAAGAGATTTATTTCTACCTTTTGAAAGTTTGTTAAGTAAGCTTTCTAGTACAAAAAAGGGGACTTTTTCAAAGGATTTTGCGTTTCGTCAAGATTCATTTTTATTAAAGATTTTTTTGGGGAAATGAATAAATATTTGATTAACTACGATCATCAACTGTCTTTACCTTGTAAATGTATCACAGACAAAGAAGGGAGCAGGGCTCATCAGTTGTAATTTTCAAAGTACAAGAAGGTAGTTTGACGTTGGTCAAGACGTCATATCGAACGGACTTTCCAGCACTAAATTTGGCCTCTGAAATCACACTGTCTGCTCGAAAAATGTGCCGTCAAGAAAACAAAGTTGCCTTGACAAAGTCTATTTCTAGAAACAATTTGCATACACTTTTAACTGAAATTCTTTGATTTTAAATGGTTTATCATAATTAAGCGCTGAAAATGATTGCATGGTAATTAGAATAACTTGTAAGCGGTTTAAAATATCAATGTGATCTGTTCTCGGCTGCGAAAAATTATCATAACTCGGCAAAGCCTCGTCATGAAAAATTCTCCCAACCTCGACCAGATAACATTGATATTTTAAGACACTAACATGTTATTCTCTATATAGCGGTCGATTCACCCAGATATGTGACGTCCTAACTACCGTTGCTATTCCGGATTGGCTCTTTCCATTACCAGTGCTAATCGTCACCGTCTGTTGTGATGGTAGTGCGTCACGGGGCTCAATTTCTGATACAGAGAAAATTTGGGTGAAATATATTCATTTATTCACCGTCGATCAAACTATTCTATTGTTTACGAATAAAGCTACGATCATCTCTCTGACCGAATGATAATTTTCGGTTTTTGGATTAGCTGGAGCAATAAAAATGGCTAGATTATTGCATCAAATACCTTTCTTATACATTTTTAAATTTTGATTCTCATATTTTTTCTAGTCCTTCTCTCGAGATTAATATTCCAAAACTAGATACAAAGGTAATATAATATAAAAACAACTTCCACTTAGCCATCACGTTTTATTTATTTATTTTGTTGTTGTTGTTGTTGTTGTTGTTGTTGTTTTGGGAGTATCCTTGATTTCTAAAACTTGAGAATATAAATAAATACAGAGTGCGTGACGGATATCTGTCATTCCAACTGTGACTATTTATAAATTTGTCCTTAAATATTATCTTGTGACGACCCGCCGTCACATTGAAATAAGAATGGTGATCAGTTTCCGTCAAAATTAATTTTGACAATTAGCCACCAGATCCCTGAGTTATAATGCTTGGAGTAGCCATAGGCGTATCTAGGACTTTAAAATTTATACGCACTCAGTAGGCGACAACCAAAGAATATATAGGATAAAGACGATATGAGAAATGTGACAGAAGATGAAGCCCTTCCGTCCGCTCCTTTTTTTATAATTTGAGCGTTGGTGAATAATCAAAACATCGTAACTACAGCTTGAATAAGCTGTAGTTTCGATTATATGATTATTCATTAACGATAGTTTTCACGAAAGGATTATTTCTTTTACGTACTTGTGTAAATTGCGTAATGGGGGTTACGCTCATGGTAGCGTTAGATCGACACAATAGTTTGAAACTGATCAGGCCTGTAGCATTGAATAGATTTGCGAACACTTCCTCTGTGGAAACTACCTTAAGGTAGTGGAACCGTAATAGTTCCACAACATTTTGGAACTTATGGTCTTCCACAATGTTGACCGAGGTTTCATAATGGAATTCATTAGGAAAACTAGGTGAACATTCTTAAAGCTCATTTAGACTATGGAAACATTACGGAACTGTTACGGGTCCACTACCTTGAGATAACTGCGGGCAGATAACAATGTCGAATTTTCGACTTTCTTAAAATCTCCCAATGATTGCTGAGCCTTTTCTTTTAGGTGCGGGCATTCGCTAACACGCAATCAAAATTTGAAGCTCGTTTATTTGACGTCGTGGCGTCATTAAGGGGCTTACCCCTTTTCGACCCACAAAATAAATATTTGCAAATATTTTCTAAATTAATCGGTTAATTTTTACGAAAAAAGCTTCATTTAAAAAGTCTGAGAACGCCCGAGCTAGTCGTTTAATTTCTGTGCACATTCAAACAGAAAAGCAGGCCTGAAACGATATCTATTTCGCAACCAATAGCCTTATGACGTTCTGATTCAATACGTTTTGACATTGTACAATTAAAATTTGTGCCAATGCAAAATGCATTGAAATAATTGCGTTTCATGACATATGGAGAGACGTTATGGTTGTGCAGTGAAGTTGAAATTGAACTTGGTGTTAGAGGAGGGAATTTTCTTTTGAAAGTAATTTGACGTTAATCCCTTCGTGCATAATCGAAACAAGTACAAATTTATTAGTCTGCAAGTAGTCCTACTGATTAGAACAATCTAAAGGCATTATATTTGAAAAATGTATTTGTGACGCGTCACGCTGAAAGGGACCATCTGGGTATTGTGTAAAGTGTTGATCCTAGCCAGACTGCGCGGATTGCGCAGCCTGACTAGGGTCAAACTTTGCACAATGTACTTATTTTCTGAATCCAGAATGATCAACCTACATTCAAGTGAAAGATTGTTAAGAATGCTACCTCCGATTGATCTATGCTAGACCCAATTTCTTTTTCAAATATTCATTTTACACAATTCTCACAGTCCCTTTTCGAGTGACGGGCCATATTTATAAATTCATATACGTGTCAATGAACTTATTTTGAAATGTATGATTTTCTCTAGAAATGAAAGTTAAAATCTCATGAAGGTGGTCACTAGGTAGAATTGGTTGTTCGATCAAGCTATATATAGGGAAATTAGTATTACAAAATAACTAGTAATACAAAATAACTAGTATTACAAAATTACTAGTAATACAAAATAACAAGTAATACAAAATAACTAGCTGTGTATTGATTCGCGTCTAGGGAAACGATTTGCTTTGTTATTTTCATTGTATAAATTAGTTGCTTCCCTTGTTCTGTGACCTACGTGTATGCAATTGAAAGAAATATGTTTGAAAGAAATATTTTTTTTTTCAAATGCTGTGAAAGGGTAAAATATGTTCAAATACTAGTTCTACCCTTTTCAAATAAAAAAATGAATAAACAATATTTGAAAAAAAAAATAGTCAGATTATTTACCTACGGTTTAATTTATGCTGTTCTGAGCGCATCATGACAAAATTTAAAGAAAATGAACATTTCATCCCTTTTATGTTGTTCGGTAGCTCATCATTTACGTTTATTTACAAATATTTATTGATTATAGCTTGATATAGTCTCTGGTTAATTTTGTTTGAATGGGGTTTTACGTCACTTTCAACAGTGTTATGGTAGTACTGATGTGAGAAATACCAGGAATCCATTATTAGGTGAACCAGCCATCGAAATATAATTGAAAAAATGTTAAAAGCGGTGTAAATCCCTTTTCAAACAAACAAGGAAACAACATTCAGATTCAGCTACGAACAGCTCAGTCGGTAAAGCACCTGGCTTCAAACCATCTGGCGTTCTATACCGTGGGTTCTGTGCCGGGCCCGGTATAAAAATCTTTCGGGTTAAAGGTTAAACCGAGATGTCGTAGGAATGCTTTACATTGAGAACTTAAAAGGCCAATGGTGGATCTCAGCAGAAGTTTCATCGTTTATCCTTGTCCCCCGTAACAAAAGTCTTCTTGGGGCGCCACTCATATGGGCTCATGCAACAGTAGCGACGATAAACGTAAATACACACAACAACAACCGCTGGGATATATCTGCAATTCTGATGAAAGTGACATTAAACGCCTTACAAACAGTTGTCTTAGAAACGCGTTAAGTCACGAGTATTCGGGAACACGAGAATAAATAAAGCTACTTGTCACGTTAATGCGAGCATGTGTCCTTTTGACCATCATTGGTCACGTTATTGTATATCAATATACTGTCACTTTCGTGGTGTTAAAACTATCATTGTCTGTTATAGGACGAATAATATCCACAGTAAACGAGATGTTTGTAAAACATTTATGCCCCCCATAAGAGCACTTCGATGGCATATTCTTTACCAACTAACAAAGGGCAATTACTAAAAAAGTATGATGAGTAGGGTTATGATTTCTAAGCTCCGCACTTATCCTTAATAATATCTATCGACCTATGAAGTTTCCTGGTTCTAGCTTGCTTACCTTTATTAGATATGCTCTGGTTTAAAACAGTCTACGGACGGACAGACGGATTGACAGAACGACCGAAAAGTGCAAAGGAATATACTCCCTCTAGAGGGAAAGAAATTTCTTCGAAGTCAATCCTAAGTTAATGATGTATATAGGCCTACGTTTGAGAACGGTTCGAAGTGATACCCGCTGTGCAAGTTTGTTGTTTACGAGCAAAGCGGTGTTTCATTTCTAAAACGTTTCGTAAGCGTTTACATCCCGAACGCATGGCAACTCCAGAGCATTTTGCGAAGTTTCGATGATAGGAATTTTCGACCTCTATCCCAAAGGCGTAGCTGCCATTACGCACAAAACATACAAACGTAATAAAATATAATTTCATATATCTTAAGATACAATGGATAAATGCTTATAATGTCGTAACTACAGCTTATTCAAGCTGTAGATACGACGTTATGATCATTCACCATGGTTTGAAATGGAGGGTCAAGGGCTCGATCCCCGTGGGGGACACGAATCCTTTCCATCATTTGTCACCAATAAATGGGTGGATTATCGGACTCGGCAGATTGCCTTGGATCAAAACCTTTCCAACTTGGCTGATTCTCTGAATCAAGTATCCACCTTTCCGTGCTAGAATCTTTGAAATGTGACCTCCTGTTGGCTTGTACTGGAACCAATCTCTTTTCTCAAATATTTCATGTGGCCCCTTTTCGCTTGATGAATCATATAAATATTTAATGATGTTCCCAGCTGCTCGCATTTTGAGAAAAAGGTTCCATTGTCATCATTTCACCCTTGTGAAGCGTTTTGAGTGGTTTGAGCGAGAGTTTGGAATAATTGAATGCAGCGCTGAGTGAGCGAGTTAGAATGGTTTTGAATGAGATGAATGTCAATTCATGGTGTAAATGACTCTTTAGCATTGCCTTTCTGACATACTGAGCGTATTTGCATGAACAATCCTTTGGTTGAAAGCGATAGAATAATGATTTTGATGTTATATGCATTTTTGTCTTTTCCTTCAAATTTTTCTCTCTTTTATAATAGTCAATATTTTTTTCTTTTGTGGTATGAAGCCATTTTTATATTATTTATCTGTTTATTTTTTTCAATTTTGACCAGCCCGATATCTGTAGGTTGATTTGTCCCCTATTATAATAATGAATGGAATTGTGCTAATGAATCGTTTTTAAACTTGATGACACAAGAATTGGTTCAAAGAAATTAAAAGTGAAATAGTCATAAACATTTATAATTCAATTCCTTGCTGAACTCTCATTTACAGGATGATTTATTTATGTTATACAATTTTAAGATCACATGCCTCCGAATGGATACCTAAATACGGTAACTGAGATTTTAAAATAAGCTGAAGTAATACCATTTTGTGATTATCCATATATCGTTAACTGTTAGAATAGGAAAGTACTAGACGTCGTTGAACGACAAAATGATGTTACTACAACTTCAATAAACTGTAGTTACGCCTATTCATTCGGTAAGAGTTCGAGTATCATTGAATCTTTTCCAAATGTCAAGTATCCGCGTCCGGTGACTTCAAAAGCAGGTAAATAGTTGATACTTTTCAGGAACAAACAAACTCACCGATATTGTAATGAGCTTCCGTGGTTTGAACCACAGGCAATTAATTTATAATCCAATTTTTATTACGTATTGGTCATAATAAAAGTCTTATATTGTAAGCTACACATGACAAATTTTGGTTTATGAAACAAATTCTCGTGGTTTGAAACTGCAAGCGAATGAGCTTGCAAGAATTGTTATAGGTAGTGATTTCTTCACGCGTATATTAGAATTAGATGAACCTTTGCGTAAAATTTCGAACAATTTCGCATTTGTACAAAATCAAAGACTCTACACTTATCAATAGTTCAAAGCGGCCACATAGCTGTGTCCATCAGCATCCGTGCAATTCGAATGGCTGAATAGTTTTGTTTTATAATATGACCTACGTCGCGGGAGTGAAATAGTCCCGTTGGGTACTTTTGATATTACACGGATGTTATTACAATTAGTGGGATATGATTGTAAATGAGTGACAAACGTGAATATCAAAGTTTTATTTTCATAGTGAAAATGACGTTATGATGAATTTACTGACGTCATTTTGCCAACAGCGTTATATGTTTCGCGGAAAAACTAGAATCTATAAATCTTGAATTTCCTCGCTTTATTGCAAAAATCAGGTCATATTATAAATATAATATCAAATTTGTGCGCTTAAAATACCGAATTAATTAAACTCGTCATCTAAAACAGATAAAAACTCGGCGCAGGTTCTCGTTAAATAAATTCGGTATTCAATGACCACTCAATCACTATCATCTATTTATCCCCGAGTGAAAACAATCCTGAGTACGTAGTGATTTGTAAGCTTCCCCAAAAAGTAGTCCTGTAAGAAAAATATTTCCTAACTGACAAATCTTTACATGTTTGGGTCATGATAACAAATAATTAGATATGAAGATAACTTTATGTTATGCTTCGCGTATTCATAAAGTGTGATAATGTTTTTAGTTTCATACTTCAATGAAATCAACAAATATCATCTTCATTTCTTAAATGTGAATTTTTTCCCTTCGAAAGAGTGGTCATTCAGTCATTATCGTGTCCAATGGTTTTGTAAAGTCATACATCAGGAAGCCCTAAACACGGCATGAGATACAAGTGCCCTTAAATTCAAAAGTCATTTGAAATTTTTAGAGAAATTTGAGTTTTTTGACACTTGAAAATCGCACATCCCATCAGTTTTTATTTACTGATATCAGTGGAAGAATGTATGTTGACTTCTAAAAATTAAAAGAAACGTCACAACTCTCTACACATACCTTATCATTACAAAAAGTGTAAAAAATACCCCACCCACTAATGTTCATTTTGAATCGATCGTTGATACTTCTACATTCGTTTATTTCTAAAAATTTCTTGAAATTTTGAGTTTATTTATTCATTTATTTTTTATTTTTTTTTACTTCATAAATGAATGGCTTATTATACAAATGAAAACGGGTAGCAGGATTTTAAGGGACGTAGGTTTTGCGAGTCTGAGACTCACAAATAAGTAGCCAGGACCTTAAAAACCTATCTGATGTGAATCTCAAAGACCCTCTTTGGGTCAGCTTCAGACAAGAAATGAAGACTGCTTCAATTCTTTTCGGAAGTTTAGCCCAAAAAACACAATATGTCATCATCACTGTCTTTGCCTCCAATTAGGAAATTGCGCTAAATTCATTAAAAATAGTGCTAAAAAGAAATAGTCTTTGTCCTTATTAGGGACTCCTAAGCTTTAAGAAATGCCCACAGGATCCTAATTATCGAGTCATTTGGACCCCATTTTGTTGAAGACAGAATAAAACCATGCGGACTTTTTTACATATGACCAAAAAAGCAAGAGGTCACTATTTTAGGAGTTTGAGGCGTGTAGTCAGTCTGTGCGTCTTCACTTTGCGCTCTTTTGATAGATAATGGCTAAGTACATCCTGATGCATTCATTGAATGTTGATGTTGTTACAGTTAACAATATCGGGAAATTGATAAGGTGTATGATTTTAGAATGATATTGGAATGAAATTGAATGAGTGGGGCGAGTGAGGTTTGGGTGAAATTCAAGGGAGGTAATACTATACCACTAATGTCGGCCCATTTGGACGTAATAAGCGATATTATTTAATTATACATACGTATCATACTGTTTGTGTGTCTTCACGAAGAATCATGCGCTTTAAAACCCAAACCTACAAACAAAATCGTGTACAAATTTGATCAATTTGAATAAAATAGTAATCGTTTTGAAAATTTTGAAGCGTTTTTGAATGATTCTGAAGCCTTTTCTTATGACTTTAGAGAGTGTTTGGAATGAATGTATGGACCAGCTTAAAGAATGAATCAGAATGGTTTCGGAATGATCGAAATTAGTGTCCATTTTGTTGTCGAGACTCATCTATGTTTGCATCCATATGAAATTGTTGGAAAAGCCAGGCACATGCTCAATCATTGAGTTTATCTAAAACGACCTGTGACTGGGTTCAAGAAAAATGATAATGTGGTAAAAAAAACTGAAATCCTCAAGAAAGTCGGTGGTTACAAAAACTCCGAAACCTCTTTGTAATTTCATTGTTTATATATACACTGTACACGCTCCTACTACTGTTTATTAGCTCTAATGGCCGAAGGTAAGAAGAGCTATAGCGATGGTGTGTTTTCCGTCCGTCCGTCAGTCTGTCTGAGCGGCCATTCGTCCTTTTACTTTTTCTTATTTACGCCATAAAGTCCACAAATATTATCAGATTTTCTTCCAATTTTTCCAATTGATTTTACACTCATTCTCCTGAGAATTGGGATTTTATAGTCGCCGCATTTTTAAAAGCCTAAAATATATTTCATGTGATCGTTTGATGCTTAATTTGATAGACCTCCATGAACTTAGTTTATGCACACTAAGAAAATGATCGTGGTTGACGTTTAGGAGACAAGAGATTTGTTTATGTGTTCATTTTGTAATATTCGATCCTGCCGCTTTCCATTTGATGATTTTTGCTCGTGCATTAAGCTGAGATGCCTATTTTCAGAACAAAGATATTCTTTAAAATAGATCGTACATATGTCCTTTACCTCTAGAAAACGCGCAGTTCACCGTTTCGGCCAATTTCAATAATTATTGAGCCAAAACCTGGTGTCGCCGAAAAAAGCAAAAATGAAGTAATCTTTGATTCCGAGACTTTGAAGGGGCTAATTTGATAGAATAGAGACAAAAAAATCGAGCAATTTCTTTTTCTTAGCATGCTGAATTTATGCTTCAAAAATAATGCGTTTTAATTATGATAAAGAAATTGACACAGAATTCCTAAAACCAGTTCATTCAGATAAGGGGTCTTCTTGCAATGAACTAATGTAATCTTCGATACTATGTTTTTCAATATGTTCCACAACAAAATTATTACGTATGAGATAATCAAAACATGTAACATAACCAGTATAAACAATTATCACTGAGAAATGTTGCATACAGCGTTCAGTGTGTTAATCTTCTTTAAAACGGTGCGTTTTGTAATTCATCGAGACCGTAATATTCGATACCAAATTTTACTGCCTACGAAAAATTTTAACCGAAACACATGAATGGACCAGATATCCGTTTCTTTGGTACCATAAAATGCAAAACAACATTTCTATGATGGGTACACCTAATCCCTACCTTTAAATGATGCAAGAATAACTTTTTGTAACCTTCGAGACCGTGTGAATATATTTCATTGCAATTGGTATTTCAAGGTGGTACAATTATCATTTGTTTTTAATCGGCATTCTAAGTCTTGAGAAATAAAAGTCTGACCGGGTCATCATTGCATTTTACACTGTAGCATGTTTGAGAAACTGTTATCTTCGAAACCGTGAAAATTGGGCAGAAAATACAATACTTAAAGTGATGACAAATCTTTGTGCGTGGTTCAACCCCGTTGTGCTATGTGCATAAGTATTCAACCATAGAGGAGTTAATTTGCGTTTTATATTTAAAGAAATTTTGATGTTCAAAAGGTAACTTGCCATTGTTTTTTATATGCAGATTATCTCACCCTTTTGAAAGACTAGATACCTAAAACCATTTTTTTCAAAACGTCAGATAATTTTTCAACCAAGCATGGTTTTATAAACAATTTAACAGCTTTTTGGGCTATGGGTCATCATTTAAACTGCCTTCGATAAATCATGAGTAATCTTCGACACAATATACCTTATTCGAAAATTCAAACAGAAAATCACAATTTTGCAATGAAAAAGAGGGTAAATTCATTATTTTCATTTGATATGTATTCCAGTAGATTTTTCGACGAACTTAAACTTTAGAATGTTATCGTGCACTTTGAAAATAAAAGTGAAAGTCGGTGTAAAATTTAAAATGTATCTTTGAAGAGGTCTGTCACCGACACACATTCTAATATCGAAGAAATATTCGTTTCCTGAAAGTGAATAGAACTACAAAACTATTAAAGTGCAGAAAAAAATATCTGGTTTGAAAGAGAATCAAAGCAAAGATTACAATACCTTTTTAGTTTTTATACGCCGCCGGAGGCGGACGTATATTGACGTCATCTTCTCCGTCCATCCGTCCGTCCGTCCATCCGTCCGTCCGTAAGTCCGTCCACTTTTCTTGTCAACGCAACTCCTCCTAAGTTTCTGGCTGGATCTTCTTGAAACTTGGTCAATGTTATCACCTCAATTGGTAGATGTGCATGAAGGAAAGATTTTATGGTTCGTTGATTTTTGCCTGAGTTATGCCCCTTAAAAACTTAGTCTCTGAGGCTTATTGTCTCAGTTATGCCCCCTTAAAATTTAGTCTCTGGGGCTTATTGAAATTGCAGCCTTGTGAATGCAACTCTTCCTAAGTTTCTGGCTAGATCTAAGTGAAACTTGTTGGATGTTATAACCGAAATTGGTAGATGAGCATGAAGTCAGGATTTTATGGTTCATTAATTTTACCCTAAATTATGCCCCCTTAAAACTTAGTATCTGGGGCTTATTGAAATTGCAGCCTTTTGAACGCAACTCCTCCTTACTTTTTGTCTTTACATGTATTTAAATGGAACTTGGTCACTGTCATCACCATAATTTGTAGATGTACATGGATCAAGGACTTTATGGTTCATTTATTTCCCTGAATTATGCCCCGTTAAAACTTAGTGTCTGTGGCTTATTGAAATTGATTTATTAACAATTATTTTCGTGAAACAGTAGCAAAGTGGCGGAGTATTTTGTGACTATGGCACTCTTGTTTACTTTGATAATACTGCGGCAAGGGTACGAGTAACGAATATTACTTGATAAAAATGCCAAAATAAGACAGTTACGCGCTGCTTTATGACTTTTCTTCCTCTCGGATGTAGTATAAAAAATATCACATCATTATAGGTTGATGTTTACTTCATCTGATTTTAGAAAAATTGCAGCGGTACTAAGATTTTCATTTTTTGATTTTTTAGAACCCCAAAATCCCAATTCTCGTGAGAATGAGTGTCTAACGTCATCGCTTCTAAGAATTGGGAGGGTTCGATGGATAGCACGGGAAAAGAGGCATTTGGATTATCGCTTTAGAGTTTCGCTGATTGCAATCTAGTATATGATTAAGTCCACAAATATTACCAGATTCTCATGAAACTTAAACAAGATGAATGAAGGGTCATAAGGATTGGCGTCATTGAGAGTGGGGATAATCCGTCTAAAAACGCGGGAAAATGGGCCTTATGGAATTTCGCTTAGGATATTTCACTTGGTCCAATCTTGTTCACGCGATAGAGTCCACAAATCTCACCAGAATCTCTTAAAACTTTCTGAAGATGATTGTAGGTGTAAAATAAAGTCGCTTTCATAAAACGGGGACAATTCTCGAGAAACCTTCACGGGATGATTGAAGAGTCATTAGAATCGCCGGCTTTCAAAAATTGGAATAATCCTTTAGAAAACACGGGAAAGGGGACTTTTGGAATTTCTGTTAGTGCAATCTTGTTTACGTGAAAAAATTCTCAAATATTTTCTGATACTTTTTATTTATTTTATTTTTTTTTAGCATAGTAGTAGGGTCATAAGGATTGTTGCTTTCGTAATTGGGACGATCTGTCAGAAAAACAAGGTAAAGGGGGGCGTTTGGAATTTCACAGAATGACTTTTTGTTTATCAGATTTAGTCAATTAAAACTATCTGATAATCTTTAAACTTTTACAAGACGCTTGTATGGGGTCATAACGATGGTCACATTTGATCATTGGAACGGTCCTTCAGAAAACACAGGAATTTCACTTAGTGCAATCGCGTTTAGTAATAAAGTCCATGAAAAATTTTAGATTCTGTTGAAATTTTAAGATTCTGTTGAAACTTTATCGTGGTGATTGTAAGGTCATAAGGATCGTTACTTTTAAAACGTAGGCAATCCGTCAGAAAACACAGGTAAAGAGGCCCTGTTGAATTCCATTTAGTGCAATATTGTTTTCGTGAAAAAGTAAACAAATATTTTATGAACTCAAGCAATAAAGTTTCTTAAACATCAAATAAGCTTAAGGAAAAAAATGATAGTCAGTAGAGCGACCAAGGCCCTCAAGGGCCTCTTGTTAGAAAATGCATCGAAAGCCAAAAGTTTCATTCATGGTAAATCTACGTCGCACGGATGACCAGCATTTAGGATAACGAAGCACTGGGAAACAAACGCCCCGAGTTTTAAGCAAGCATAAATGCGCTTCAATTGGTAATGTATGGCACCATGCATGAATTCGTTATCCTGAACTCATATCAATGTCTTTTGATAACTAAGAAGGTACCATTTCGCGTGACTGGTCTACATTTCACATGTGACATATCTCGCGAAAAACGATCATCAGGGAAGAACGAAAATATCGACACTGATCAGTTGTGCAGCTTTACCAGGGCCGAGTCTTCGCTTTAAGACTTTTTTTTATCTATTCTGAGTTTCAAAAAGATGTGTACATTTGCATTTTTTGCTTTTTCTTAGCTTTACAAAGTTGGTCGGACTTTAAGCAGTCAAATAAATGCCATACGTTAGATTACACATTTATAATATGTACTTAGTGTTTTGTATATAAAAAAATCTAACGAGGTTGGGGGAATTAATACTTGTCGAGGCTCTGCCGAGACAATTATCAATTTCCACAACAGAGGTAAATACTTTTTCAATTATTAATGTAGCGCGTGATGCACATGCATAACGCGCAATATCAACGATCGTATCTGAGCCGGAAACGTTTGCTTATCGCGAAATTTTACTCAAAAAATCATTTGTTAATACTCTTGAGATATGAGGAATGAAGTTTCTTGATGGGTGGTGATGTAATTTCAAGATACTTTAAATTCAAGGGTGCACGTTTCTTTTGGGACTGAGTATAGAATAATCGCCGTAGGCTACTTTCCTGTGTTTTTTATTTACGAAACGCGACTAATAGTGAAATAAATCTGCTGTATCCAATTCGTCTTTAAAATACTTGATACCCATACAGTTCGGGGTTCGAGGAAGGTTGAAACAAACCCCCTCTTGGGGATTATTCATTTCATTGTCTTGGGAATATAATCAAAAAACGGTTCAAGTAGAAAACCGAACCCTCGGTTTGTACGGCTTCGACAAAAGCGTTTCAAGGACTCAATAGCGAGGCTCGTAAGGGTTCCCTCTTAAGGGTTTGGGAACAACTTAAGAAGCAGTCTTCAACTGAATTTGATATAGAGAATGCCATGGACTTTCATCATATTAGATAGTTTTGGTTGTGCTGGCTATTTTTTGTGAATCTCAGACTCTCTCCTTAAAACCCTGTCACAATTTGTATGTTCGAAACCCCATGTACAGAAATCCTGGATCCATGGTTGCCATAATGTTCCTTTTCGCCAAATAGGTCACACATGCATGATATTACGTATTAATATACGTGATAATGTAGATTACAATGTTGTTGTCCATGTTAATTACATTCAATTATTGGTACTATACCGTGTGTACGCGATACCATCATCTCTCTAATCAATAATCAATAACCAATAGGCCTATATCACATTTGTTTCCAACATCTGTCCTAGAAACGTGCATCTATGCACCCTTTTGACCGGCTTTTATGCCCCTTATCAAAGCCATTTCTATTGATCTTTTTATCTCGTATTTTGTGTCCTTTTCGCAGTCAAATTCTTTTATATCGTCATTTGAGATACGATAGATAATGTATCTGCAGTTACGATGTTTCATCCGTATGCTCCTTCTCAGGGTGCTAAAACTTGGAACATTGTTCAAGTTTTGGGAAACATACTCACTGATATTTTCATTTAGTCGATAGGTCTCCTATTCATTGAATGTATAAGAAAAGGCTGTTCGTTACACTTTGTTGGTGTCGCAAAAATGTAAGAAATAATGTGCTGGCGGACGTGGCATTTCAAACTTTTTCAAATGTGCACAAAGCAAAGCTCTGACCAGCCTGTGCATCTGCACAGTCTGGTCAGAGTTTGTTCTGTGCACTTCAGAAAAAGATAAGTTTTCAAAATATCTTTCGACTGTCAGGTAATCGTAATATTGCACGGTTCGTCTGCCTGGGCTGCTCAATGTTCGCAACTCACGCACGTGTCATAATGTTGGAAATGTCAAGCACATAGTAATATCATTTAAAGATGAGGAAAATGTCAAAGTGCATTTGGAAAAAGGTTCATAGGGCAGAATTTTCGATAGTATAGTTAACTTTATGGTAATCTCAAAATAAAAGTTTTCCAGGCCAAAACTGACCATGACAGTGCGGAACTTGAATAACTAAGCTTTTGTTACAACATTTCCAAACCCAGGGTTTGAGGGGAGTTCGAGGCTTAAGAAGTCAGATGAACTCCCCGGTTCATATGAGGATGATTAAACAAATATATGTGACCCGTCACGCGAAGGGACCATCTTGGCACTTCTTAAAATGCATTTTTGAAAAGGAGATTAGGACCAGCATATGTCAACCAGAGGTCGAATTTCAAAAATTCTTTCTTGGGATGGTAGATTGATCATTCTAGATTCAGAATATTAGTAAAGTGCGAAAAGTCTTGACCCTAGTCAGTCTGCGCAATCCGCGCAGTCTGACTACGGTCGACACTTTTTCGCACTACCCAGATGGTACCTTTTCGCGTGACGGGTCACAAATATTTAATGCAAATGCAGTTTCTTTTTCAACCCTTGTCAAAACTTTAGGTCTTAAGTTCGCTGCTTAAATAGCCTAGTTGAAGATGATATGTGCTTGCATCTTGTAGTATTTTGAAGAAAATCGTCTTCTTTAGGGAAGAAACGTGTGGGAAAATAAAAAAAAATCATTTTAACAAGCACTTATTTCTATTCCACGATGTCCTGTCCACTATGAAAATTGGGACTCCCCGTTCGAGCTTGGACTCTTTTATTTCATAAGTTTCGTAGTCTAATCGACTCTTGACTCATTAAGATAAATGTCGATCTCTGAAATCTCTAAAAAATTTGGCCGGAATCAAACCCTTTCGAACTTCAAAAATTTTCCTTTTTGGGTTAGGAATTTCAAAAGAGAAGACATGTTTATAATTGTGGAGATAAAAATAAAAAACCCAAAAGTCTATTCACATTGTATGCCATTGAGTGTATTCATACACGAGTGTTCATATGCTTTTAATTCCTAACTTCCATATATTCGAAAATATTCTCTTCATATTTTAAGGTACTGGAACCATAGCAGTTACGCAACATTTTGGAATTCGTGATCTTTCACAATGTTGACTGAGGTTTCCTAGGGTAAGTTTATATCGCACTCGGTTTCGACCCGAGTTAACCGGGTTTCCATCAGAACGACCTCGGTTTCGACACTAGTGATGTCATTTTAACCTTTCAACCTAGACGCTTCTGATCCTGGGTCAGGCCGGTGTTACTTGGGTTCCAAAATGGCGTCGAAAATAGTGCACAACAATTCGATTACATAAAACAAATGTTCTCTATTACTTTGAACAACAAATACTTCTTTCTTATTTTATATAGTATTTTGCACGAGTTTATAACATTTCTTAACGGGATAACGATATTTCATGGTTAATTAATTATTGTAGCGGTAAATGTTAAGTTTGTTTACTACCACCAGTGGGTAACTTCGTTCACATGAATGCCCTTTCTGCGCATGCATATTACAGCCAATTTTAGATTATTACATCATCTCACGCGACTCCCGGGCTGCCATTTGAATTTCCCCATTATGTAGTCTTCAGGAAACCTCAGTTAACACTTAAAAATCATTACTTCCGAAACGTTGCGGAACTATTTCTTGTAAGACTACTTTTTGCACAAGGGTACGCAATTGCTGTGTACTAAAAGATTTTTCATACGAGAATGAAACCTATATTTCAGTCAATCAGAATAGACGAATCTTGATGGACATACTTTAAATCTTAGAGTAAATTGCATGCACAAAACAAAGAGAAGGTAGGTATTAAAACTCAGTCAAGGTCGGTATTTCCTACATGACTGATCTTAATTAAAAAGGCGCTATCAAATTACAATTACTTTATGAGAAGAAAGAAGATTGGAAGTTAATGTTTTAAAAACAAAAGTCACGAATTGCCCGGCCTCTCGTTAATTGAATACAAATTTTGAATTGGTTCTGTGGAAATTTACAGAAAAAAAAATAAAATAAAATAAAAAAAAAAAAAAAAAAAAAAAAAAAAAAAAAAACACCCATGGAACTATTTTAGCTCGTACTTCTTTTAATTACTTAATTTATTTGTTTTTTTTTTTATCTTTTCAAGCTTTCTTGGAGAAATCTGGAAAGCCCGTGTTCAGGTTATTGTTTTGTAGACATCTTCGGCACTGCTACATGTACTTTGTCTGTTTTCACCCGTTTACTTAATATATCTTTCGTTAATTGCAACTAAAATAAATAAATAAATAAATAAATAAATAAATAAATAAATAAATAAATAAATAAATAAATAAATAAATAAATAAATAAATAAATTGTCACAATATATCAATTAACGTTTTAGTCTATTAAAAGGTGGCATAGAACTTCCATCTCTCTTCAGGTAATTATTGTCGGGACACTCGCAGATTAGGAATCTTTGACTACGACAACAGTGATCTCAGAACGGAGTTTAACGGAACCGCATAGATAATTACGGTTAACATCGGAAAATATGCATAGATCTATTGCGGCCGCCGTCCGTATGTCTTATGTAACAACGATCCTTTGTCTTAAGGAAGTGGACCCGTAATAGTTATGCAACGTCTAAAAAATAATGAACTTTAACAGTTTTAACCGAAGTTTCCTTGTGATTTTCATTAGGAACCTCGGTTAACATTGTGAAAGAATATGTTGTTCGAAATGTTGCGGAACTAGTACGGGTCCACTACCTTAAGAAATAAAAAAAGTTTTCATTCATAACAGGTTTAAAATCAATGTACTTATTCGGGAAAGGGTTGACAATGGTATACTTTATGTACATGTATGTCGATTCAAATAAATAGTTTATTGATAACCAAGACTATTTGTGTATTGGGCAGGTCGATTGATTTTATGTACTTTTTACACCTGCGATGTTGTATACACTACCAGTCCATTTATGCCTTAAGCCTTTATATGTCACTATGTCAGTCCGTTAAACTTTCCGACACAACTCGTTAATTTACCCATAACTCCGCGGGTTTACAGTTTTTCCTTTGTTGTTCATAGTTAAGGGATTATCGGATCGATGTCGGGGTATAGCTGTAAAGAATTAAAGGCACTAAGCTTATAAAACCACGATTAAAGAATGGTTTCGGATTATTAATTAAACAACTAATAACTGTTCAAGTTCAAATTTGTTAATATTTTAACATTTAACTAAAGGAATATGGAAGTAATGTGGTGATTTAAAAGGACATACCGCTTTATCATATCAAGCACTGATCCTTATCCAAATTTTCTTTTATCAGAGAGTAAAATAACAGATTTTTAAACATGACAAGTGCGACTAGTTCTTCGAAAGGTGAATTTCACATCGGTGGGAAATATAGACTCGTACGAAAAATTGGAAGTGGCTCGTTTGGAGATATTTACCTAGCAATTAATATTGCCAACGGAGAGGTCAGTTTTCTACATTGTCTTTGACTTTGATTTTTACAGTTTTATTTAAAGCAAGCTTTTTTTAACGCAGTATAGATTGTATGAACATGATGGGGATGCTATCTCATTCATACTTAATAAAGTTCATGAATAGTTCAAGGCCCCGTGTCCCTTGTCAACTGAAATGTAGATGAAAGTATAACTTATCTTTTCAAATCAAGGGAAGATCCAGAAGAGGGGCGGGGTGGGGTCGAATGAACCCCAAACTGAATCCTTTTTTTCAATTCATACAGAAATACAATTAGCCCTTTCTTTCTGTTCAAGACATATTCAATTGTGGACAATGCTTTGACAGACGACTAAGATCAGCATGCAGAGTTGTGCAGCCTGATTTGAGTAAATACTGTTTGCCTTCTATTTTTGTGTGAAAAATTCCTGAGGAATTTTCGTTGATATGTCAAAAAATAGAAGATTTGTTCAAACACAATTTAAATTTGTAGCAGTATAAGGGTTAAAAGTTAAGATATTTAAGATAAGATCTTAATTAAATTGCATCCGTTACTACGATTCTAGCTGTGGTTGCGGTGTTTTAAATATTTTTTGAAATCACGGTCTATAAATTTGCTTTGATAGTAAAATTCCACTAGATCTAAGACATTTTTTTTTTTCATTTATTTTTTTATTTTGTAACATCATGTTATCTTTTTGCGAGTCGATTTTAGAGTCGGACTAAATTTCATCTTTTATAATAGGGAATGAATAGTATTGTAACCTGTCATGAAAAAATCTTTGATAAAGTCTTAGTCTCTTGGTCTTAAGAATTATATATAGGGGTCATTTGTGACGATTTGGTTAATTAAAACCATATAGTTTTGCACGGGGGTTTGAACAAAATTCGTCGTAGATCTATCTTAAAAAATATCTAAATCTATTTTATTCTTTATTTTTTAAGACATCAAATTTGACATATTTGAATTGAAGCAGGACAGGTTTTCGCTTCATTTTCTACCCTCTATGTACAGTGTATATAGTAGACTTACCACATTTATCAATATATTGTGCTAGATCTATCAAGATCCAAAACTGAAGGATTTAGATAGATATAAAAAAAATCGTTCTGAATGGAAAAAAAGAAGAACATTGATTTCATATAAAGTAAGTGCTTCAGTCATCACCTGAGTAATACACAATACATGTATAATTGTGACACGTTTGTTTCTAAAAATAGACTATCGGAGTAGAAATAGATCAAGCTTTTGTTGGTAAAATGAAGCGATTTTACCCCTTCCTTGAATCAATGGTTTAAGATCAATTAAATTTCATCAAAATATAATGATTTTTATCACTAAATACAAAGATAGCTTCTCCAAACTGAAAGTATGAAAATTAATTTGGGCCACACCTGAGTCAGAAACAGGAAGTACATGTAGGACGCTAAGTAATTTCCCTTAGTAACGGAGCAAGTGCCCGCCTACTTTTACCCACAATGCACCACTAGTTCTTTGTTTTGCTAAAAATATTGACAGTTTTCGTCACAAAACAGCTGGGTTGACATGTAAAAGGGAAAATCGAAAATGAACTGAATTAGACGAGATTCTGACAATAACACGAAGTACTTTGTGATGGCCGGTTCAACGAGCTCTGCTAAAAGTGGATCGAACCGGGGCGAGTTCATGATTGGATCGAAATACAAGCTGGTCAGAAAAATAGGAAGTGGGTCGTTCGGCGACATTTATTTAGGGATCAACATTTCAACGGGCGAGGTCTGTTTAGTTCATTTTGTTTCGAAATCCTTTATCCATTATTTGTAAAGAAAGGATTTTTTTTGTAGATATAACTGACTAGTGTTATGAAATATTTACTATTTTTAAACCAAAATTTTCGCGTTCGAAATGTCCGTCTGATGCGAAGGGAGGGTGATTATTTGGTTTAAGGGAGGGGCCCTCGCCAACCCTCCCTTTTATCTTGGGCTGAAGGGTTGTCCATGAGGACAGGCTTTGTTAACATTCATTGCATTATCCTTTCATTTTTTGATTGGTGATTTTACAGAAGGGTTGTAATGTCAAAAGTGTTCCCATAACATCATTTCCTTTTATCATGATTGATTATGAATAGATGGCTGAAATAGTAGAATAATTTCTCTTTTCAAATGATAAAGTTATTATTTTTCCTGTCTGTAACACTTGAGAGAGGGGTGGACAGTATCCAGAGATAGATAGATAGTTAAACTTGTAATTAGCTACTATCATCATGAGAAGTAAATAAGGGTGGAAAAAATGTGCCAAACACAGGACTCAAAGCCACGACCCGAAGATCACTAGCACTGTAGCACAGCTTTCTACCAACTACTGAGTATGCCGGTCACGAGTCTACCCACTGTAACAACACACGTAACAATGCTGTTGAATAACTGGAATGCATTTAAACTTTTCCTTTTTCTGTATAATTGCGAATTTAAATACTTGATTGAAAGGATCTTAGAGTCATGATTGTAAGATGACAAGAAACTTTTCTTAGATTAGAACAAACATTACTTTAACTAGTGTTAAACGGCAAATAATTAGGTCAATATATAGAGTTTATGGACACTTAACTCAACCTAAGAAAACGTCCCAACTGCAGATGCATGTACATGTATTCCAGAGAAAAACTTTTTTAATTGAGTGATATAACAAGGCTGGAATTTTGCTTGCAAAAATCATAAATGTCCCCACTTTTAAAAGCCTTGTGGACATTACAGGGCTTGTGTTTGTGTTTAAATTGTTGAGTCATTGCCTCTTAAACCATGAAATTCTGGGGGTCAAAACTCATTCTAACAGGGGTCAAAACAACAAAAAAGGCAAATTTTATAGGTTTCTGTGCAAATTGACATTTTCTTGTAAATATATAAAGGGAAAAATTAATAAGTAGAATTCTGAATAGTATGCAGGATGCATCATTGATAATTTGAGTGATAAAACCCAGTTTTGACCCTTAGAATTTTTCCTCAAGGGGGTCAAGATGACCCATTGGGAAAATTTCTAAGAGGGCTAAAGAGTCAAATAAGACATTTTCTGATTTTTCAAAAACCCAAGTAGATTACTGGTATTGCTTGGCATTGTTTTCTGCACTAAAGTAGTATACTTAACATTTTGTGAAAAATGAGGTCATCTCTGTTATTACAAAACATAATGGATCAAAGAAGAAAACCAACACTTATTAGAGGTTCAACACTCAGAGAAGTTTCCTTTTGATTTGACTCTATTGGTCAAGATTTCAGATCACTTTAATACAAAAGTTGTTGCATATAGCATTTGCTTGGAACTTTTCAAGTATGAAAATTGAGATTTACTAAATTTAGTTTGAACTCCTAAGTCTAAGTCACTCCTTGTCAAAAGTTGGGAGTTGGTTTGACTCCATTGGAAGCTTGCTTCAAACCCAGGGATAAACACTAAATTATGTGAGTTGGGAGTCTCTCAACTTATCAGGGGTGTGGAAATACGTCTTTTTTCCACTTGTCCATGGACAAGTAAAAGTCAATTTCCTACTTGTCCAGGATCAAAATGAACTTGCCCACACAAAAATGAATTGATAAATATTGAGAAAAACATTGTTCTAAATGAAGAAAATGCTGTTACCCAGCATTTTCTCCATTAAAGACAATGTTTTCTCCCCTTTCAAACAAACGAAAGGGTGACTGTCCTCGAAAATCTTTGTTGTACTGTATCAAGTGTTGCCCTGGTATTTACTTGTCCATGGACAAGTGGCATAGAAATATGTACTTGCCCGCAAGAGAAAAAGCCCAAGTCGGGCATGGGATTTCCACACCCCTGCTTATGAAATCAAAGAGTCCAATGACTGGGTAAGGAGTCTGAATTGTCCTAATGGAGAACATTGTGGAGAAGAAGAAATTGTTTTGAACAAGCATTTTCTTCTTTTCCACAAGTTTCTTCCCCCAAAGAAGATGTGTTTTTTTTGTTGAAAATACTGCAAGAATGGTGCAAGAAAAAGTTATCTCAATCTTCTTTTAAGTTAAAAGAGCTTGTGTTTTGACTAGCGTTGAAAAGGGAAATGCCTTGAGCATTTGTTTTTTTTAAAAGATATAATCGTATGATCCTGGGAGTCCATCAGACTTCAAACTTGCAAAATGATGGAATCTTTACTGGTAAACAGGGCTCGTGTTTGATCCTTAAACCAGGGTTTTGACCCCCAAAAAATATGAAAATATCTTAATTGACTCCTAGAAATTTCTCTCAAGGGGGTCAAAATGACCCCCTTGAGAGAGATTACTAAGGGTCAGAACATGATTTTCACAAATTACTATCTAAAATTCTACTATTTAATTACATATCATTACAAGAAACAGTTTAAGTGACTCTTAAATATGCAAAATTCTCCTATGGTTTGCTTTATTGGTTGTTTTGACCCCTTTAAATTCAGATTTGATCCCCAGAATTTCTTAGGTGAGGAGTCAATGACTCCCCATTTTAAAACATAAACACGAGCCTTGGGTAAAAAAGGAATCTCAGTTCCCTATTAGTGTCAAACCCTGCAAACCCTGTATTGTGTACATTCTCTCTTCAGGAAACTGCAGTGAAATTAGAATCACAGAAGGCCAGACATCCACAGCTGCTATATGAAAGCAAATTGTACAAAATCCTTCAGGGAGGTGTAGGCATTCCACATATAAGGTAAAAGATGTTCTTTATAATGATTTGTTATGTTGAACATTAGGATGTAGAGCACTAGACTTCAAAGTTCAATCTTGTGGGCTCGATTCCAGGGTTGGCACAATAACAACCTTATTGTCTTTTGGATGAGATTTTAAACTGAGGTCCTGAGCACATTCAAGAACAATTGCGGATCAAAGCAGTAGTTTTGTCATGTACCCTTGCACTATCCCCGTCTTCTGGAGGTGTTGCTCATATGGGCATATGCTATGATATGGATGATAAATAAACGGAAACAAACATGATGATTTTTGGCAAGCCTACTTGAGGTAAATTATAGACAGAGTATTGACTATGACCAGTCCTTGTCTTTGAACCTAAGACCAGAATTTTGGCCTCCAAAAAACAGAAAATATGTTATTTTGACCCATATAAATGTCTCCCAAGGCGTCATCTAGACCTGATGATCAATGCAAGTCCTTAGGACCCTCTTGGGATCAACTTCAGAGAAAAATTGAAGACTGTTTATTATATATAATTTAATTCTTCTCTGAAATTTTCTGAAATTCTGTAAAGTGACCTCTGGTTGGCATGTCCTAGAACTTATCTCTTTTTCAAATGTTTATTTTACGCATATCCCAGATGGTCCCATTTTTGTGACGGATCACAAATACTGTAGGGAAATAGGGTTAATGTCATAAACGGCTAGCCCTGTACTACAAGACTGACATTGATTTATTTTGTAAAAAGGCTTTAGATAGCTCTATATATAGTAACAATTTCTAACCATATTAATTTTCATAGAAGAAACAATGTATTTGTTTATTGGATGTGACTTTCAGCACCAATTATCATATTCATTAGCAACTTATTACCATACATGATCTTTATTATTGAATGGGATGAATTCTCACCTTGTTGCCAGCTTCTCTCCCATCTTTGTCATCCAAGTTAATATCCTCCATCGATAGATGTTGACCCTTAAGCCAGGCTTTAAACTTTTTACCCTCAGAAATCAGGAAAACCCTATTTTGACTATTTTGCATTTTCATTTAGTAGCTCGACCGGCCGAAGGCCACCAGTGCTATTGTCATGGTGCTGTGTCTTTCATGGGTCTGTTTGTCCATGCATCTGGTTGTTTTTCCAGTTATAAACATTTTCTTTAGAAATCTCCTCACAAACTACTAGATTGATCTTAACCAAACTTCACAGGAATGGTTCTTGAGTGACCCTCTTTCAAAATTGTCCAAGTATTTATGATCCAATGAAAAACAAGGCTTTAATAGTAGTAAAAGACTCCTTTATTTGAAAAGCAAGAACAATCCCTGAAATGGGAGGCATATAGAGTGGTTCTCTCAAATAAGACATGAGCATCTATCCATAAAGATAAACTGATACATGTGCCTATGCAGTTAGGACAGATTTGTTTAGCTTTACAATATAGAATGAAAATATGACTGTTGGCCATAAAAGAAACCAAACTAAATGACTGAAACCAATGTTAGGACCTGTACCTCAGGGCTCATGCCAGTGTTTGTTATTAGGGAGTCATTGACCCCTCAACGTTTTAATTCAGGGGGTCAAAATGGAATTTGAAGGTGTCAAACAACAAGAAAGAGCTCATCATGAGTAAGAATTTTATAGGCTTAAGAATCATTTGACCTTTTCTTTTAAAGATATAAAGTTAACAATAATTTGTAAAATTTTAAGTTTTACAAGTATACAAGAAATACTGATACAACATAAAGGTTTTGACACATAGATTTCTCACAAGGTGGTCAAAACCATGGTTTAAGGGTCAAACGCAAATCCTGTACCTCTGCAGTTAGAACAGATTTGTTCAGCTTTACTATGATTGTAGAATGTGATTGATAGCCATAAAAAACTAACTAAATGATCGAAATTAATGCTGGGACATATATCTTTTCTGAATACGTCTTGATTGATTGGAATAATCAATCTGACTAGGATTAGACTGCATATTCATTAATAAATAAAGGCAATAAATAATTTATGCAGACTAAGATCAGACTGTAATACGTGCAGGCTGATCTTTGTAAATATCTGCCTCGTCATAATTGTCCATATTAAGCATGACAAGGGTTATGATTTAAGCAGCAATATATGTATTCTTCTATCTTTCATAATATCCAAGATAGCCAAATCACTAAATCTGAGAAATAGGCACTAAAGTTTGCAAAACATAGAATTTCTGTATCTAGATGAAGACTATTTGAAATAACATTCATTGAAATTCAAATGCCAGCATATTTATCAGTAGACTTTATATTATACCAATCTACACAAAGTAAATTTGCATTCAATGAGAAACGTAAAACACACAAGTCATTTGAATGATCTTTTTTGTTGTGATTTAAATTGAGTGTTTCGAGAGCGATTCTATAAGCTTAAGTTTTAGTCGCAGTCAAACTAAAATAAATTAGTATAAACTATAGGTCTAAAAATCTTAATCAAATTATGACCTGTTTTTACAAGTCAATTTCTGCATTCCATTTACTCTTATACACATTATATTTAGAAATCTAGTCAACCTTCGACCTTTCTCAATTAGAAAATTCTGCAGGAATGTCAATTTAGTCAATTAATGAATGTCTTTTTAACCCTTGCCATGCTGAATAAATTTTGACTAAAAATTTTCATGAAAATCAAAGAGCAAAAAGCACTGAATGCACCAACTGTAGGTCAATTTTTATTTGAAAAACCAAATCTATTGATAATTCTGGTTTGAAAGTGAGAAACAGGTGGTATAGACTAACATCAGACTGCTCATATGTGCAGGCTGATGTTTGTCTATAGCTCCAGCCAAAGAAGGAATATTCCGGGTTCAGCATGACAAGGGTTAAGCAAGTTTTACAAAATATGTGACCCCCTCATGCAAAAAGTGACCATCTGAGAGCTTCAAAGAGTTCAAGCCTGCCTTTTTTAAAGCTTCTACGAAAAGAATTAGTCCCGGAAGAAATTGCTTTCATTTTTGAAAAATCTTACATTTTCAATGCATCAAGATACATGTTTTGAATTATAAGAATAAAGAAATTTTGTTGATTTATGGAGGTACAAAACTTAAAAACCTGATCACACTTAATGACAATGTATGAATTCACTCTGTGCATTTATACAGTGTGATTAGGTTTTTTGTTTCATGCCTTCATAAAATCAACAAATGCTCTCTTCATCTCTTAAATGTTCAAGAATGTATGGGAGAAGGGTTAAAAAATGAACTATGTATGAGCTGAACCCAGATGAATATATCATTCATGGTCACACTATGCAAAAGCGTGTTTATGTTCTGTGTCAATAATCAATAGGGAAGATTAGAAGTTTTCTTTCAGAGCATACAATAATACCCTGTCTTTGTTGACATTCATATGAGTGTAGGACAAAAGCCCACTAGGTCAAAAGCCCACTGGGACAAAAACCCAGCGGACAAAAGCCCACTGGGACATAAACCCACCCCCTATAGGACAAAAGCCCACTCTTTATATATTTTAGTGAGAATGTTTTTAATCATAATGTTTATTCATATTTATTTTTTTTTTTTTATTATTTTTTTATGTACAATTATAAATTTTCATTTAGTTTCTCTTGGCAATGTAGCTTCTTATTTTCTTTGTCTATTATGTAATTGACACCTTAATGTATCATGTTTCCATTCTGTCTACAATTTGAATTTGACAAGTTAGAGATATAAAGGTGTGGTGTCATATATTGTTGAAGAAGAGTAGATGTCATATAGGTGTTATATACTTTTATCTGCCCCAATACCCTTATACAGATAGTTAAATATCTAATTAAAAGTTTTCATTAGGGATAACTTAATGATACATAAATGCATAATTCTCAATTAATCATAGAAAAAGTTAAAACAAAACATCTTACTATTTGCGAAGGATGATATTTCATATGGCAAACAAACAAAACCCCACTACCAAAATTTTATAGGTCTGTAACAGATGAAACTCAAAACTATCTATACAATGTTGAGACACTATTTTAAAGAAGTTAAATGATTTATTTATTGGATGAATGAAAAAAATAATTATTTAATCAATACATATATAATTATTCAATTTAATCAATACAATTATAATAATTCAATTTTATTATACTTTGATGGGTTACTATTTCATGTTCATTTTGGAATTTGCTGAATTAAAGTGATTAAGGTAGATAAGGGTAGACTAAATATCAATGGAATGCTGTTAAATACAATATAAATAAATTCAAAAACAAAAGAAAATGTCATTTAGATGAGACTTATTTGTATGAATAATTTACATATTGAGTGGGTTTTTGTCCTATGTTGGGTGGGCTTTTGTCCAGTGGGCTTTTGTCCGCTGGGCTTTTGTCCCAGTGGGCTTTTGACCTAGTGGGCTTTTGTCCGTACCCCCATTCATATACATAACAACACAGAGAATATGACATTGTATCATTCCTCTCGCACCCTTTATTTTCAGTCTATACCAAATTGGTCAAAATTAGGGGAAACAGGAGAGTAAGGATATTTTGGAACAAATAAGTCAACTTGTGTAAATATTTATAAAGAAGCCATTGAATTTACCTACATCAAGAACAAATTATCCAGATTTAAAAAAAAAGAGACAAAAGATATTTTTCCATTGCCATAAATCATGCTAGTATCACATAAAACATTTTTCGTAAATAATGGAGAAATATAATAATCCTTGAGGGAAAGGGAGAAATTGCTAAATTTTAAATCCAAACAAGGGTTGTTATCACTTCTCATGTTGTTAAAGATTTTTCTGTTGTACACAAAGCTTTTGCAGACAATATATACTATAGTTAACCTGCACAGATGTGCAGTCTGACCTTATACTTATACCCCTTTGTATAGTTCTGCAACATTTCGGAACTAGTGATCTTTCACAATTTTAACCAAGGTTCCTAATGAAAATTCATTAAATCTTTTACAGGTCAACTGCTTAAGTTCTAGATTAACAAGCTTAAAAAATGTTTTGTTTCAGATGGTACGGACAAGAAAAAGAGTACAATGCATTAGTCATGGACCTATTGGGACCAAGTTTAGAAGATCTCTTCAACTTTTGTTCACGACGCTTCAGTATGAAAACAGTCCTCATGCTTGCTGATCAGGTATTTTAACATACTCTCAGAGCTTTGACTTCGGTTTAGCAAAATTAACTGATCCATTGATTTTACTGGTTCATCGTCATCGTCATTGAATACAAGTTCATACATTACCAAATAGTTTTGTGTTAACTGATCAACACATAATTTCTCTTTTACCCCTGTAGAGTGCTATTATGACATTCACAGTATTGATATGGGTTCAATCCTTCTCCCCACCAATGGGTTGATAATCGTAGACCCGTGTGGGATAGTAGCTGGAGGCTAGGATAGGATGTGATTGTAGTACTAGTGTAAGAAATACCAGGAATCTATTGTAATGTGGTCCAACCGCCGCAATATGACGGAAATAATGTTGAAACTTGAAAGCAGCATAAAAACTCACTTCAAACAAACAAACAAATCATCCCTTCTCCTGCTATTCACAACAATTTCTTGCTCTACAATATATTGATGGCTCATTGATGGCTCAGTGCAAAACAGTTGTAAATACCTATAAAGATATAGGCAGTTACAACTATTTTATGCTGAGCCATTGAATATGTAAAGTCTGATCTTAGCCTACAGGACCTCCTGCTTTATGCTTTATTAATGTGAGATAAACATGAGCCAAACTGCAATGGTTGAAATATCTCAAAATTGGCAATTTGTTTCAAATTAAATTTTTTTCGATTCCCCACGGTGGCACTCATCTTTCCCACTATTTGTCCTCAAGCAATGGGTTGATTATCCTAGACCTATGTGGGATAGCAGCTGGATGCAAGGACATGATGTGATGGTAGTTCCTGTGTGAGAAAATACCAGGAATCTGTTGTTAGCTTCTTCAAATGCTGGAATATTAGAATGATTGTTGAAAGCTGCATAAAACCCTATTCAAACCATCAAACAATCAAATCATATTGAAATTCAGCAGGGTAAGGGTTAATGACAGTTTAAGACTAAGTAACCAAATTTTACACTGTTTACATTCAGTCATAATTTGACCTGTTGACCTCTTCTGCCTGACATTGTGACACTGATAATTATTTGTATACTAGCCCCTGGGTTATATCATACTGTCACAATTAACCATCAAAATTTGATTGTCCCCCATAATTGATGGACACATGATTATTGCTTCCCCCACCCTGTTGTCTCTCTGTTTGTTATCCTTTCCTTTACAATCACTGGTTTGAGCTTTCTTGACAAAGCTGTTGACTGCAGCTCAAATTCAATCCTTTGGCTAACCCATGAAATGATTATTGATAACAGCTAGTCAAGCTAGATATTTAATGTATTTATGTAGGAAACAGAGCCTTATTAATGTTTTTATGCTAAATCAATTTAAAATTTATGGAAGTATTTTATCTATTTTACCTTTAATTTGAGGTTAATTTCCTCTAAACAATCATATAAATGCATCATATAAATGATTGTTTGGAGGAAATTCATCTCAAATACAAGAAGAAGTCTTAAAAAGTTCCTAAAATTTAGGCATTTGAAGTTGGTTTTCTTAGTATAAAATGAAGGGGTACTTCTATTAGGTAGTGCACTATTATAAGGGGAAATATGGCATGTCCATATGCTTTTTCGATATTTTTCACTGTCATCTTCATGCATGCATGGTCCTGAAAATTTTTGTGTGTATTTTCAGTGTTGTACTTGAATTTTCTCATTTTCAGATGATCAACAGAATAGAATATGTACATAATAAAAACTTCATCCACCGTGATATAAAACCAGACAACTTTCTCATGGGCATCGGCAGACATTGTAATAAAGTAAGTAATGTCTCAGTGGAAAATTGACAAATCACCAATTTGATAAAATATTTTCTGAGGAGACCCTAGGGTTTAGCTTATAGCATTAGCATAGTCATGGTAGTTAACCCGTGTCATTCTGAACCCGGAATATTCCTGCTTTGGAAGGAGCTATAGACAAACATATGTGCAGTCTGATGTTAGTCTACACCACCTGTATCTCAATTTCAAACCAGAATTGTCAATAGATTTAGTTATTCTAATAAAATTTGACCTACAGTTCGTACTTTCAGTGCTTTTTGCTCTTTGATTTTGATGAAAATTTTTAGCCAAAATTTTTTCAGCATGACAAGGGTTAAAATAACAAAACAACTTTTTGACATTTGATGATATCTTTGATAACACTTATGTATGTGTTCACTATCAAAAGTACAACCTACTTTTCACAGGCTGACAGCTTGAAGTGTGTTTTAAGAACAACTGTTATGGAACAAAGATCCAGATATTATCATCACCTTGTTGTAATTGTTGCTTATACTTTTGTACCATACTCTTTTATTCTGAATTTTAACCAAAACTTCTGAGACAATTCCATTGAGTACCCACAATGTAAGGTTTAGATGAAAATAACGGATTTAGATTGTTATCAATCCCATTTAGTTGGAGCCCTGATAGGGCAAAGATAAGAAAGACATAAATTTCTTTTCATTCTGATATTAATGATATTTCAAATGACCACTTGACACAAATTCCTTTTGAATTATCTGTTGACCAAATTAATTTTATGTAAAGAGACTTTTAGAGAACATGTGTTAAGGTAGTGGACCCATAATAGTTAAACAATGTAGCGGAAGTAATTGACTTTAAACAGTGTTAACAGAGGTTTCCTAATGATTTCAAAGAAACCTTGGTTAACATAGTGAAATGTGTTCTGAAATGTTTCATTTTCATTTTGAACCCAAGACTGTTTATAAAAAAAAAGATAATAGTCTGATAAAGAATAAAGAAAAAGAATCAGCTTTGTTAAGTGAAAGGCTGATATGGTTGATAAGCTGTGGTTACAGGGTTTTTGCCATCAAATAGCAGATAGTTGTCCATAAGTGAGTGAATTGTAAATAGTGAAAACAATTAAAATTTCCAACTATTTGTGTCAGAATTATCTATTTGAAACTATAGTATCTATCTATTGCAACTAAAAGAACAGCAAACCTTTTTTTGGCTAAGCTTGGTATCAACAAAAAAATTATCAACTGTTATTGATACCATGTTTATTTCTTTTCCAGGTATTTTTGATAGATTTTGGTTTAGCCAAGAAATATCGTGATAGTAGAACTAGACAACACATACCATACAGAGAAGACAAAAACCTCACAGGAACTGCCAGATATGCCAGTATAAATGCACATTTAGGTACGTTTTGTTTAGTTTTGTATGTATGTATCTATCTGTCTGTTTGTATGTCTGTCAGTCTTTAGAACTAGACAACATTATCTCATGTCATATCGAGGGTTTGATGCAAGACTGTAGTAAGTGTATATACAATGTGTATACACTTACCACAGTCTTGCACCGAACCCCAGATATACAGTACAAAATAAGAAGCTTGACATATATCATGGACCAGTCATAAAGCAGTGATCGACACTAACACAAGTTCAGTCCTCAGGCCTGAGTGTTGAAGCTCTTTCAGGCCTGTACAGATTGTTCAACTTTATGGCAGATGTTAATAAATAAATTTGCTATTTTCAAAACCAAGATTTTCATTACCCCCCAAAAAGAAGAAGTAATAACAAGTATTTCCCCAGTTTGCCTTAAAGTATTTTGCTTTTTTTTGCTAGGCTGTTTTTCGGAGAAAACCCGAGGTATTGCTATAGCCTTGGTGTCGTCATTGTTGTCGTCGTTGTAATCTTGCAAAAATTTAAGATATTTTGTAAAATCTCTGGTTCTACTGAAGGCATGTACCATCAAAAGAGCAACCTATACTTTCAAGGAGGCTAACTCTGAATGCATTTTGTGCAAATTATGCCCCTTTTTCGACTTAGATTTTTTTCCACCATCCAGCACTTAACAGCTGAGCTTAGGCACTTGTAGGTGGTGCTTCTTTTTTTGACTCACACTAATATTTAATTTTGATATTATGCATAAGAATGAAAACCTTTTCTAAGGAGGACCTGTTAAAACTAGGAAGGACCTGTGAAAATTAGAACCATCAAGTCCTACAGGCATGTGGCAAATTTTTTTTAACCCTTTTCATGCTGAATTAAAAAAATATTGGCAAAACTATTACAAAATCACAGTGCTAAAAGCACTAGATGTACTATATGTGATTCGGTAAACATCTTGGAAATTAAAATTTAAAGCTTTTCTGGTTTCAGAAAGGAAAAGCAGGTGCTCTAGACAAATATCAGACTGCACATTATGTGCAGGCTGGTATTTGTCTATAGCTCCTGCCAAGCCAGGAATATTTCGGATTCATCATGACAAGGGTTAATGCCAAACCCTGCCTAAGGCAATAGTTTTGTCTGTTAAGAGGAATACAAACTAAAATTATTCATAAGTTGATAGACTCTCTGCTTAGTAAATTAAGTACCAATTATAGGCCTTGGATCTGTTTTACATATCTTCTGGGAGAGATTACTTGGCAAACTATGGTAATTATCTTTTATCAAACTTCTGTTTATGAAATATTCATGATTTTTCGGATTGTCAAAATATCAATCTAGAAATATAGTTGTGTCGGCTGTAAACTGCTTTTCAAATCCTCAGCTTTCTATTTATTGTAAGAGTTACAATGTTTATATATATCCACAGGAGTTTGTCAAATATATCACTGTTGTAATAATTTTATCATACACATTGTAAAGAAGATTTAAAACTTTTGCAAAGGTGTCATATCAATGACTCTGTGCAAAACAGTTTTAATTGCCTAGATTCTTTAAAGGCAGTTGTATTAACAATATTTAAAAAGGTTGTTCATGATTCATAGTTAAATTGAATGCTATCTTTTTTTCCAGGCATAGAACAAAGTAGGCGAGATGATATGGAGTCCCTTGGTTATGTGCTCATGTATTTCAATAGAGGGACATTGCCCTGGCAGGGTCTAAAGGTAGGTACCTAGAATAAAGTTGGCTACTGTAAGAAACATAGTGACTTTCACCTTGGTCAAAATACAGTCAAAACTGTGCAAGCAGTCACCTGAGAATAGCAGCCAAACTCCTGTATGCAGACAAGTCAGGTCTGCCCGCGCAAATTTACTCTTTAGAGTTACTATGAATAGTGGCAATCTGTCGTATGTGGCCAGCAGTCACCTTTAATTGTCTGGATTGCACTCATTGTATATCCTGTTAAACGGTCACGCGAGGCATCAAATTATGACAGGTGACGCGCTGATTAACGAAAAATCGATAACAGATTTGAATTATTGTGTGCATTTACCGTGATGCTTACCTAATCAACAAGTCTACTAATTTCTGTAGTCTGAGCAACCTGTATATTAGTTGATTGATAACGGTAGTAGATTGACTGCCTCGATAGCTCAGTGGTTAGAGCGTCGGTCTTCTGATCCGAAGGTCAGGGGTTCGAGTCCTGGTGACAGCGAGGTGTTTCCATGGGCAAGAAACTTAATTGTCACTGCCTCAGTCCACCCAGCTGTAAATGGGTAGCAGTGGATGAAAACCCTTCCACAAAAAAAAAAAAAAAAAAAAAAAGGATTCCACTGCCTCTCGATTTTTTCATGCGAAATTGATAACATCTTGAATGTGTAAAAGTCGGTTAAAAGCTATACATAGCTTATGTTAATTGTTAACTGTACCTCGTACAAACCCCCGACTATAAATAAAGATTATTATATTATTATTATAGATTATTAATATTCCGTTTAGTAAGCCTATTAAACATTGCTGTTTTTCCAAACTATTGAAAGATTTTTTTTGACGGATTGATCTCGGAGGGGTTTTCCCTTCGTCAGCTCCGGGAGTATTTATTTTTTGTCAGAAAAACATTTTGTTTTTCCTCTTCTTTGCATCAAAAATCAAGTCCTCTTAGAAAATTTAATGATACACACATGAAAAAAAAATAACAGATTAATAAAATTGCCTAATTTTGTTTAGTATCAGTTGATTCCATGGAATAATAGCCTCTTGTCGAAAAGGTCTAGGGATTTTCCAAATGACGTCAACTTACTTG
The DNA here is from genome assembly GCA_948146395.1 of Fragum whitleyi. Taxonomy (NCBI): domain Eukaryota; kingdom Metazoa; phylum Mollusca; class Bivalvia; order Cardiida; family Cardiidae; genus Fragum; species Fragum whitleyi. The sequence goes on from OX411555.1 coordinate 52,626,428, forward strand.
TTAATAGACAACTTGTTTAATACATTTGGTATTTCATTAACACTCATTGAATATCCTCAATTTAGCTGCCCCAAGATGATGTCCAGGTTTATTAAGATAAGATATACTGTACTACGTGTGTTTTCAATGTCTTCTTCAGGCAGCAACCAAAAAACAAAAATATGAGAAAATCAGTGAGAAGAAAATGTCAACACCAGTTGAAGTCTTGTGTAAAGTAAGTTAACTTTTGTATATACAGAGCTACAGATAGAGGTGTATTTTGAGTCTCAAATCTAAATCTTTCACTTATCCTTGCTCAAATCCTATGTTGTTGGTACTCATTTGAATTGTCTTGCAAAGACGATTCAAATGAGTACCCACAATATAGGGTTTCAATGAGAAATGAATATTTCAGACTGGAGTTATCCCCTCTTATTTGTACATCTGTATATTTTGTTATGTAGTTAGAAAGTGAAAAGGTCAGATTTTTTGAGGAGTTGGTGCAAAACTAAAGCAACACTTTAGCATGAAGTCCCGAGAAGGAATTAAATGAAATTCCTGCTAAGTATTTTGGTACATCTTAAAAGATAATGTGTTGTGATTTATCAAGTGAAAACATATCACATCACAAATACTACTTGTTAAAATAATTGCAGAGCAAGCTTTGTTTCCCCATTTTGTTATCTTAAGAATCTTATTTAGTGGTTCAAAAGTCTCTGTCTTTCACAAAATAGAAATAATAAGATTGATAATTATTTTGATATAAAAAGTCACACTTGATATGAAGTTTGATTTGAAATTGTGGTTGATATGTAATTGTATAAGAAATATCACAATCACTTTTCATAACATTTTTTGTCATAAAGAATGAAACGTTTATGGGTTCAAATAAACTTATCTTTAATTGGTACATTTCAGGGGTATCCAGCAGAATTTGCAATGTATTTGAATTATTGCCGAGGTCTGCGGTTTGAAGAGGCTCCAGATTATATGTATTTACGTCAGCTGTTCAGGATTTTATTCCGTACTTTGAACTTTCAATATGACTATGTGTTTGATTGGACAATGCTAAAACAGAAAGCAGCGGGGGGATCAGCGGCACACACATCTCAGGCACTGGCAACGGCAGGTGAGTTGTTTAATAATATTTTGTGGTGTCGGTGGTCTAGAGGTAGAGTGATGGCCTCTTGACCCAAAGGTACTGAGCTTGATTCCCTGGATCAGCTATCGATCTTGGTTCTTTCATTGGCCCACACATTCGGCGTGAACACTGATGAATTTACTAGAAAGCTGAATCAAGAGGGGTAATCTAAGTTGTAAGAACTTGTATCCCAATCGATGTCAACTAAATTGGTTTAAACCTATAAATACTTTACAAATCCATGGCTCGGTGTGAAACAGTTGTAACTGCCTATATGTTTGGAGGCCGTTACAATTGCTTGGCACTGAGCCATCAAAATGTTGTATAGAGAATAACATGTAAGTGTCTTAAAAATATAAATATCTGGTCAAGGATTCAAGGTTGGGAGAATCCAAATAAGAGGGTTTGCTGAGTCATGATAAATTCTCGAAGCCAGGACCAGATAACATTGATGAATCTAAGACACTTATATTTATTGTGTTTGTTATGCATTCAAATTTCTGTGGTTAATTAGAATAAACCCCTGAAAATAAAGGAAATACAGGTGAAGTGTATGCAAATTGTTTCTAAAAATAGACTGCCTGTTATCATGCTATGTTATCAGGCATGTGATATCAGGACAATACAGGCTTGATTGCATGATAAATGTTAATCCTTATCCTGATGAATTTAAATTTTGTTCCAACAAACTATCAGTGTTGGGGGCATTTGAGTTGTTCCCACAGTAATTTTGTAGAACAAAGGCAATTCTTTATTGTCTACCAAAGCTAAGTGTACAAAGGGAACAGGTCAGAAACAGTAGAACAAGGGTTGGAGAATTTGACTTCACTAAACAGGGGTGTGGTTTTCTCATGCCTGACTTGTCCCACATGGGCTTTTCTACCTGTGGGCAAGTACATTTTTTTAGCTACTTGTTCTTGGACAAGTAAATACCTAGGCAATTCTTGGAATGGTACTTTACAGATCTAAGAGATAATTAAGCCTAAAGTTTGTATAAAAGGGTAGATAAGATATTTTTTAATGAAGAAAATGCTGGGTTCCAGCAAACTATGTTTTCTCAAAATTTATCCCTTTATTTATCTTTTTGCAGAAAAGTTAATTTTGATTCAGGACAAATAAAAAATTATATTCTACTTGCCCAGAGACAAGTGAACAAAATCAAAATTTCAACAACCCCTGCTAAACAAGATGAAATTCTGTTAGATTTGATTAATTGAAGTCTGATCTTAGCCTGCACTGCCTGCTTTCTACTGCTTTCTATTCAATTATTATGAGAAAAAAATAGCCAGAGTGTTGGAAATCCCCCCCCCCCCATGGCAATCAGTATTTTACAAAATTCAAACTAGGCAGGATAAGGGTTAAACAAAAAAATAATAAAACTGTCTTAGCCTTTAAGGTTATTTTAAATCAACAAAGTCTTAATATACTACAGACACTAGATGAATGTTAGATTTAAGTCAGATTGTTTGAATTAACAACTTCCAAACATGATTTTTTACCCAGTTTTTCGACGATTTGTTTTTTTCTTAAATATCTGTAATGTATATATTTCAGGTCGATGATAAACCAACCAAGTTTCACAAGATCTCTGCGTATCAAAAACAGTCTGTGATCAAACAATCGTGGGGGACTGACTGTATGATGTATGGCTTGTAATGAAAAGATACAGCTTATGTATAAGAACAGTGGACAACAAGTGAAGACAATCTGAATTCTGCCCTGCATTCAGGACGACGGAACAGTTTGCCAAGTATACCCAACTTTGCATGTGCGCTTGCGTGCAAAGTGGGGTAAAATTGGCAAACTGTTTGCACAGTTTTGTCATCCTGAATGCAAGGCTGTCATTTCTCCTGCTGTGTTGTGTGTAATTTTAGTGTACTGAATAAATGTCTTGATAAGACAGTAGTAATGAGTACACACAGCATAGGGTTTGATGATGCACTATCACAAAATTTTGAATTTAGTTTGGCTGTTTTCATAGAAAACCAGAGGTATTGCTATAGCCTTGGGGTTGTAGTTATCGTTGTTGTGTGAAAACTGACATTTTGTCATATCTCTGGTTCTACTGAAGGTATTCATTTGAAACTTGGCACACATGTTTACTACTAAAAGAGAAATATATACTATTAAGGTGGATCACTGTAGATGCTTTTTTGGCAAAATATGTCCTTTTTTCGACTTGGAATTTTTATACACCATCCAGCCCTCAACTGCCGAATGTAGGCACCCATAGGCTGTGATCTTGTTTAAGTCTTAGATTCCTATGATTTGTTGTGGAAAATCGTTCCATTTAAGTTTTCCCTCTTGGATATAGATTAAATGACTGGCCTCTGGATGCCTTTTCCATGAACTTCAAAAATGCAGGGTGCTAACTTTGAGAAGCCTGGAAATAGATCCTTGATTGATCAAATATTGTTCTGAAGTGCTAGAATATTTGGTTAACTAAAAACTTATGAAAATTCAGGCAGAATAAATACTGATTTGTTTAAATTATTTTAAGTTGATAAAGCTTAAGGAATGTAAAGGGCATTGAATTTTCATAAATATGACCCGTCACGCAAAAAGGGACCATCTGGGAACTTCATAAAATACGTATTTGCTAAGAGAATAGTTTTAGTACAGGTCAACCAGAGGTTGCATTTCAAAAATTCTTTCACGTCAAGGTAGATCCATTATTCTTGATTCAGAAAATTAGTTAAGTGCGAGAAGTTTCAACTCTAGTCAGTCAGCACAATCCGCGCAGTCCGACTAGGGTCGACACTTAATGCTCTACCGAGATCGTCCCTTTTTTTGTGTGAAGGGTAACAAATATATTTTTTGCTAGATTTATGAATAAAAAATACACTTTGCCAATTTCTTTTAAGGATTTATTGATTACTTTGCTATCACACACCTTAGATGGTGGTCAAAAGATTTATTACCAAAGTTTTCAATAATTACCATGTTTTACATGCCACCACTGATGACATATCGATGGCTCAGCGCGAAACAGTTGTAACTGCCTATTTGTTTATAGGCAGTTACAACTGTTTTATGCTGAGCGATTGATATGATTAGTGTGTGACCAAAATGTGATATCTACAGATAAAAAGACATGTTTGATAACAGACTTTATTTTGCTATTCCTATTGTTCACCCAGGTTCTTATGCTAGAAAAATACCTTGGTGTTATTTATTTTTGTTTGTTGATTTCTGTTTTTTGTCGGCTAAATTGTAAATATTGTTAACTGTGTGCATTGGTATGGTTAAAAACGTTTGTGTATGGAAGTTTCATTGGTTGAAATTTTGATACCATTCATGCAAAGTCATCTATGTTGCAACTTCAGTCTGTTTAATGAAGATTAGAAAAAGAGATTTGACAGATAAGCTATTAGAAAAAAAAGCTATATTTAAAAGTATAATGATCTTTTGGAAACAGACAATGTTGCAAAATGCTAAAAGGTCTGAGCTGTTAGAAAAAAGCGATATTTAAGAGTATAATGATCTTTTGGAAACAAAGAATCTTGCAAATTGCAAAAAGGTCTGATGCTTGTCAGTCTGATCTGGCCTAGGGTATGTATTTTTGACACTTACTAGCTCGTCTCTTTTTGCAGGTTCACATTTTAGTCTTGAACCAGAACAAACAATATGGTCATATTATCTGCTTAAGAAAAATTCAGAGTACACTAGAACAGGGTATAAATTCACACAGCATATGTCTCCAGTACACAACACTTTAACAGATAGTATAGACCAAGATCAGCCTGCACAGATGTGCAGTCTGATCATACCCTACATAGTCTGCTTTCTGAATATTTAATGTGTAAAAATCTTCTGCAGGACTTATTGTATTGTCTAAAAGGTTGGTAGTTAATTTTTCATCAGAATTTAACCCTTGTCCTGCTGATCCTGGAATATTCTAGCCTTTGCAGAAGGTATAGACAAAAATCAGACGCCACAAATGTGAAGCGTGATCTCAGTTTATACCGCCTGTTCTGTATTTCCTAAGCCAGAATAGTCTAAAAATAATGTTTTTGGAAAGAAATATTTACTCACAATTAATGCATTCAGTGCTTTCAGCATCAATTTAAATACAATTTCACCAATACTTTGATTCAACATGACAGGAGTTGAATTCACCAAGATAAGGGTCAAGGCATCTCATCGGTTGCTCTTCTAGACATTGAATGATTTTGGGGTGTAAGTGTTTCACAATTGTATGATGTTTGTAATTGAATTGGTAAATTCTCCGGAAATGTGTGCATGTAATTGGTTAGTAAATCTGGCTTAAGTGTTAATTTTTTATTTGTGTGCTGTATTATATGTACAGATCATTTTCAAAGAGTGCTTGAAAGTGTTATTTTGCAGGAAGAAATTAATGGATGCAAGGATTGAATAAATGGATACAGTGTTGATAGATTATTAGAATGCACAAAAGGTTGTTTTTAACATGTCCATAATTTGTACACATACACATACATTATGGGAAATCTCACATATAATTGAAACATGTAACTTGCCAATGTAAAAGAGGCCATATCAAGAGGCCTATTCAAATTGATTGCTCGTGCCTCACTTTAAAAATGGATTCATAATTAGTTTAAGCTTAACCCTAAAAATGTATTTTGTTGCATGAGTAATTAAGCGAAGACGAGAATGCTGGCTTGTTACACAAGGTTTACTTCCTTTAGACAATTTTATTTTGTCAATACACATTGAATATTCCTGTCTTAAAGAAAAGGGGCCTCTTTTACCTTGACATGTTGGGTTTTTGAAAATGATTGTTTTATGTATTGATTTTTGAGAATGTCATTGAATAAGAATGAAATAATAAGAATCTATGAAATGATGATATGAAGCTTTTGTGTTATTATTTAATACCTCTTTGACAAAGTTACTGAATGTGTGAGTTTCAATTACACCATAAAAATTCTAGAAGAGCCCCATGCTCTAATTAAACCCCATCCCCCTTTTCCATGGTTAAAATTAACAATTTCTGATGTTATTCAAAAATTATGGAGCCTCTAATAAAGGTCCATATCCCGAAAAACAAGATAACAGAGATTTTATGCACCTTTTCCTCTATTAGAGCTAGAGAGTCTAATTCTGATTTGTATTGTTATTTTCACTTCTTAAACAGTCATGAATTTTATGTCTGTTGCTAGTGTTGGGCAATCAGTTTCAAATCACGATCAACAAGAGCCATGTCGGACATGGCCATCCCCCGCCGAAAAAGCTTGATAGTAAAACTGAAGCCTAATATATAAATTATTCTTGCTAACTTTAAGAAATTAACCCCCTACAAAATCTAAGTGTCAAAAATAACAAAGGGCAATAACTCCAAAATTATTCAAGCAAGAGTTGTAGCTATTATGCATTGAACTTCTCATCCGTAAGTTCTATTCACCCATAAAGTTTCAAGTTGATAGCTGTCATACTTTAGGAGATTTGCTCTGGACAAAATCTAAGTATCAAAAGTAACAAAGGGCAATAACTCCGAAATTATTAAGCAAGAGTTGTAGCTATTATGCATTGAACTTCTCCTCTGTGAGTTCTATCCTCCCATAAAGTTTCAAGTTGATAGCTGTTATGCTTTAGAAGATTTGCTCCAGACAAAAATGTAAGTATTAAAAGTAACAAAGGGCAATAACTCCAAAATTATGCAAGCAAGAGTTGTAGTTCCTGTGCACTGCACTTCACCTTCATAATATCTATCAATCCATAAAGTTTCAAGTTAATAGCTATTATACTTTAGGAGATATGCTCGGGACAAAATCTAAGTATTAAAATTAACAAAGGGCAATAACTCTAATATTATACAAGCTAGAGTTGTAGTTCTTGTGCACTGCACTTCTCCTCCATGAGATCTATCCACCCATTAAGTTTCAAGTTGATAGCTTTTATACTTTAGGAGATATGCTCCAGACAAAATCTAAGTATTAAAAATAGCAAAGGGCAATAACTCCAAAATTATGCAAGCAAGAGTTGTAGTTCTTGTGCACTGCACTTCTCCTCCATGAGATCTATCCTCCCATAAAGTTTCAAGCTGATAGCTATTATACTTTAGGAGATATACTCCAGAGTATTAAAATTAACAAAGGGCAATAACTCTAATATTATGCAAGCTAGAGTTGTAGTTCTTGTGCACTGCACTTCTCCTCCATGAGATCTATCCACCTATGAAGTTTCAAGTTGATAGCTGTTATACTTTAGGAGATATGCTCCGGACAAAATCTAAGTATTAAAAATAACAAAGGGCAATAACTCCAAAATTATGCAAGCAAGAGTTGTAGTTCTTGTGCACTGCACTTCTCCTCCATGAGATCTATCCACCCATAAAGTTTTAAGTTGATAGCTATTATACTTTAGGAGATATACTCCGGACAAAATCTAAGTATTAAAAATAACAAAGGGCAATTACTCCAAAATTATGCAAGCAAGTGTTGTAGTTCTTGTGCACTGCACTTCTCCTTCATGAGATCTATCCACCCATAAAGTTTCAAGTTGATAGCTATTATACTTTAGGAGATATGCTCTGGACAAGTTTAGTGACGGAACCTCGGAATGACAGAATGACGGACGGAGGGTATTACTATATCCCCTCGCCGAAAACGGTGGGGGATAATAATCTTTTTAGCTTACCTTGCACATTGTGCTCAAGGTGAGCTTTTGTGATCATTAAATGTCCTTCATGTGGTGTGCGTCGTTCGTCCTCATACAAAAAGTCATGACCTGAAGACCCATCCTTCAGATTTTTCTACCAACTTCATTGCTCAGCCTGAAAGTCATAACTGACTATTAACATATAGGCAGTTACAACTTTTTCATTCTAAGCCATCAAACTGATGTCAGTTCCGTAAAAAATAGTTCCGTATAATGGCTTTCATTTATAAATTAGGATCTGATTAATTGAGTATGAAAATTCTTAGTAGATTATTACATTCCGAAGCCAAAACCAACTGATTATCGATTAAAAATCGATTAATCTGCCCATCCCTATCTGTCTCAACATTTGTTATCAGAAAAATTACACCATAATGTCTTTTTTGATAATGAATTTTAACAGTTTTGTCAATTTATTGCAGAAATTCGGGTCATTTTATAAATGGAATATCAAATCTGTCTAAATTGAATACCCAATTTATTTAACTCGTCATTTACAACAGACAAAAACTTGGCAAAGACTTGTTTTTACATGTTTAAAGATGACTTTTTTAATAAATTTGGTATTTCATGACTACTTATTCAATATCCTTTTATTTCAACAACATTGCAATAAGCGAAGTTGATTTATGCCAGTGTGTGACATTTCCAATAATTTTACTTGCAAAATTTAAACTCCGATCAGCCTGTGCCAATGCACAGTCTGATCAGTGTCTTAGCTATGCCCCGAACAGATGGCTAAGACTCTAAAATTGTTGTCATTTTTCATGCACTGCTTGATTGTCCAGGCTACTCAATGTCTGTCCATCTTACACACATAAAATTGTTGGAAATGTCACGCACAGGCTCATTTACAAATTTCGACTACTTATCAATGGCATCTACAACCTATGCAAGATTACATTTTTTTTCCTCATTTTATTATAAGGGATCATTATAAATGAGTCAACATAAACAATTAACTGTCATAGAACACTCCATGGATTATGTTTATTCTTTTATGTACATCATTTAAAACTGCTAAACTGATAATATATATTAGTTTGCACACTTTTTGACCCCTTAAAAACTAGTTTTAACCCCCTTAGTTTTAACCCCTTAGTTTTAAGGTCAAGGCATCAGCGACTCCTGAAATTGAAAAGCTAAAACAAGCTCTGCATAATAAATTGACATCTTTTATTAACCCTTTGCTGTTTAATCCCTGCTTTTTATGTGCCTGTGATTTTATAATTGAGAAAACATTGTGAAAAAAGAAGCAATTTCTTCTTTTTCCACACAATTTTCTACCCTGCTGAATGGTTATTTTTCAAATTAAATCCACTTTAAATTATCGTCTGCAAAACCTTTGAATTTGGACAGGTCCAAAATTTTGTAAACAGGAAAGTGTTAAAGGGCCTCATCTGTGTCAAAAGTCAGAGGATTGTAACCAACATAAGAGGTGCACATCTCTGCTTGATACTGATCACATTTGTAAAGTTTGAATGAAATATGTCCATCAGCTGCTTAGAAATTGAGAGGACCACAAAAAAGCTACTGTTGTTTATATGGAGTTTCTCGCAAAGGTATGATTATTAACCATCGGTGAGAGACAAATAGTAGGATAGAATGAGTTCATTCAATTTTGCCATGAGGTTGAGAAGCAATTGCAAGAGCTCAAAAGTACAATGTACCTGCCCTGCAACGCCACTTTTAATGGCCCAATCAGAATGTCTCAGAGAAATTTGAAAAGGGTCACTAAAGGAAGATTCTGCTAAAGTTTTACTGAAAATAGTCTATCGGTTTAAGAGGTGATAATGATGTTGTTCACAGATTTCTTAATGCAAAAAGGTTCCACCATGCAACAACTATATTTATGGGCCTAACAGACTTTCGTGAACCTGATTTTAAGATGAGAGGAACATTCATGCCAAAAAAGAAATTTTAAAGATTAGAAAGTGAAAGATTCTCCACCCTACCATGCCTTTATTTGGGGATCAATCAAAATTTTACGAACACCCATTTAGAAGGGTCGTCCAAGGAATATTTCTGCCAAGATTTGTTGAAATCCCCCACATGGTTACAGAGGAAAAGATGTTTAAAGATTTCGGGCTCAAAATAAGCCATGATCTGCCCCACCCATATTTGTGGGGGCCAATCCAAATTCCACGAAAAAGTCTTGTGATGGGTCACCCAAGGAACATTTCTGCCAAGTTTGGTTGAAACCAGCCCAATGGTTATTTAGGAGAAGATGTTTAAAGGTTTTGGGCTCAAAGTATTTTTAGCCCTATCCTGCCATGCCAGTATTTGGGGGTCAATCAAAATTCCATCAACAAGTTTTGAGAAGGGTCATCAAAGGAACATTTCTGGTTTTTGAGGAGAAGATGTTTAAGAATTGTTGACAAATTGTTGAATCTTCCGACTATCGATACATGACGACCTAAGCACGACAGACAAAAGGTGATCACAAAAGCTATCCTTGACTAGCTCATCTTTAAAAAAGTTTAGACGAAAAAGGGACATTATTAACAAAAATGCATCTAGAAATATCCCCCTTAAAAGCATAGGTTGCTCATTTGATGATGAACAATTATGCCAAGTCTCAAGTGAATGCCCTTAGTAGAACCAAAGATATCACAAAAAGTCAAAGATTTTGCATGAAAATAACGACAATGACAACAACAAGGCTATAGCAATACCTTGAATTTTCTCCTAAAACAGCCGAGCTAAGAATTTGTCTATAAGCACAGGGATTTAAGAGACACAGGTTTAGTGCATCTGAGATGCAAAAATAAGTTGCCATCAAAACTATGTGATATGAGTCCCATAGACTCTCTGGGGATCAACTTACACTGTTTTGCGCTGAGCCATCATACTGTGTCTTTCCAAGCCATCACAGTAGTCCCTTTTCAATCTGGTCAATCTAAAAATTGTAAAGTCAGCACAACACTATTTCAAATTCCTATAAATACACAAGAACTTACAACAGCATAGTGTTGAACCTTTAAATTTTTGTATCATAAAATTGGAAGGCAGTTTCCCTCCGATTAAATAATTGAGCAATTCAAATACTTACACAAGTACATCATTATTGTTTATTCTTCAATTTTTAAATACAGAATACACTTATTTTAAAGAAAGAAAATAGGGTATGGAATTGACACATACATGTATTTGGAGCTTGAAGCTGTCAGTTTTACAAATCTGAGATCAAAACAAATTGATGTTGTTTTTTTTTGCTTAGCATTCATGAAGCATCATGTTTTAATATCATAGAACTTAATTTGACAAATTTTGTAAATAGTTTTTACTGAATGTGCAATTTAAGAACTGGTTTTGTTTTAATGAATTTTAATTCCACATTTACCAAATTTTCTTCCATATTTGAATGTCTTGTGCACCTAACAATGGTTTCCTTTCATTTGAGTCACAATTACTTATGATCCCAATTCAGTCCACTACCTATAACTTGCCATTTGGTCAGATACAAATAAAATTGGTCACAATTATAGGGTTGGCCACTAAGGGTAGTTTGACTCTTTTATTTTTTAAACAGGAATCCTTTATTTTCAAAGTAAGGAATCCAAAACTCCCTGGAACATATAGGATTATTTCAATAAACAAATGCACAGAGCAGTTTCCTTTTCAGTTCTTCTAAAAACTGCATTTATTTTTTTACAACAAAAGTTGTTGAAGATAACACTTTGTTTGCATTTTGTAATATGCTGAAAGAAAACCAGTTTCATTTGGGAGAAACTTGTGGGAAAGGAGAAATTGCTTGGAACAAAAAATTTCTTCTTTCCCGCGATGTTCTCCAATCATGAAAATGGAGACTCCTTACTTTGAGCTTTGAATCCTTCAGTTGGGAGTCCAATGGACTCCTTAAACACTGAAGTTAGTGTCAATCCCTAAATGACTTTAAGCAAATTGTCAATTCAACATTCTAATCGGTGCTCTACTTTGAATCTTAAATCAGGATTTTGACTACAAAATTTGAAAATGTATAGTTCTATTTCCAAAGAATGTCTGGGGCTCATGCAATATAGTAAGAAATAGCTATTCAATCATGCACAATCTCTCCCAAATTACTTCAGGGATGTTATACCATTTTCAAGTTAATCAATTTGTTTCAAGTTTATTATATCTGGATAATGTGATACTAAGTATCACATAATCCTAACAGAAGAACCTTGAATTTAATAAATCTTCTTTTTAGAAGAATTTAACCCCTTCATTCCCATCAAAAGACATCATTTCTGCTGTACCCTCTTCCTGCAGTGTCTGTAACGCTCTTTTTAACAGCCACATTTCCAGTCCATGAAACTCCTCATTGGCTGTATCGTCCCCACTCACGAGCTCAAATAACGTACAAACCGTATTAGTCATACTATTAGCCGTGATATATTTATAAATAAGTTTACCCCACTCCTCTGGGGTTCTCCACATTATCAAACATTCCTTCTTTGTCTTTGGATCTTTCCACTCAAGGTGACCTTTCTTTCTTAATTCGTCCAACACCATATTGACACCGTCCAGTGGCAACTTCCTGTTGATATCTTTGTTCGTGAATATCGTGTTTTGAGCTTCAGTTACATCAAGGCTGTAACTCTTTCTGCTTTTCTGAACAGATAAAACAAGCTCACACCAAGCTTCCAGCTGCTTTTTCCTTGTATCTATATTTGGCTGTATAGTAAAGAAAGGCGGAAAGTTATATTGCCAAGGCATCTCCGTTGAACCCATGACGATAGGTTTATATGTGTATCAAAGGCTCTAAGCTACACAAGCTGTTTTGCTAAATACCAAGTCTAATTTATATAAAAATATTCTTCTGTCAATAAAATGGGGATCAATTGAATTTTTTAATACAAATTTCAAAATGTCACAATTCTTATAATGATTTAACTTCTATAACCAGTTCGAATCTGCTGATTAATAGATCCCAAAATTATCTTGTTCTGCAAGAGCTTCTTTTTCCTGTTGTTTCAATGTTTCTTGTGCCTCTCGTTGCATTTTTTCCATCTTCTCAAGGGAAACAGACTTCAAGGGAAGTAACTTGGGTTTACAGAGAACGACTGTGGGCATGTCTTCATGATATGTTAGTCCTTGTTTGGGTAAAACCTCCTTAACCAGTGTTTTAGTCTCTGGCATCTTTATATCCTACAACGAGAAAAAGTATGAAATTGTCATGTGTGAAACACAAATGCCCCCGTAACAGCATTTTTTTTTCAAAGTTTGACCTTGACAGATGACCTTGACCTTTTAGCATGACCTTGACCTTGATACCTACAGATGTACATCACTCATATCTTTCATCATGCCAATTATGAGACAGGGTATCTATAATAAGCTTGAATAAACTGAAAAATTTAATTTTTGGTTAAGTTTTTGAGTTATTTGACCTTGACAGATGACGTTGACTATGTCATATGACCTTGACTTTAGAACCAGCAGATGCAGATCATTGAGATCTATCATCATGCCAAATATGAGCCTTGTATCTTGAATAGGCTTGAAGTTATTGGCAATGTTAAGTTTTTTGGTTAAGTTTTTGAGTTATTTGACCTTGATAGATGACCTTGACCTTGTCACATGACCTTGACTTTGGTACCAGCAGTTGCGGATCATTAAGATCTATCATCATGCCAAATATGAGCCTTGTATCTTGAATAGGCTTGAAGAAATTGGCAATGTGAAGTTGTTTTTTTTTTTTAAGTTTTTGAGTTATTTGACCTTGACAGATGACCTTGACCATATCACATGACATTGACTTTGGTACCAGCGGATGCGGATCATTGAAAACTATCATCATGCCAAATATGAGCCTTGTATCTTGTATAGGCTTGAAGATATTGGCAATGTTAAGTTTTTTGGTTAAGTTTTTGAGTTATTTGACCTTGAAAGATGACCTTGACCTTGTCAAATAACCTTGACTTTGGTACCAGCAAATGTGGATCATTAAGATCTATCATCATGCCATATATTAGCCTTGTATCTTGAATAGGCTTGAAGTTATTGGCAATGTTAAGTTTTTTGGTTATTTTTTGCAGACAGACAGACAGACAGACGGACGGACAGATGGATCACTGGTGTTTAACAATGTTACCATAAAATGGTTGTCTATGATTTTGTATGTTGGTTTGCTATGATTCTGTATTGCAAATGAGCGGGAAAAATGTTTTTCTTCGATTTGCACGGGATTTTGTCTCATACACATTGCTTTACTACAACTGAAAGCATGGCTGACAATTTGGTAAGTTTTTCTTATTTTTAAATATCATATTTTAGTTTTTTCTGTATCGATTTCACATCGATGAAAGGTGTATGTTTGTTTATGAGCGTGACTCTGTGGCGATGGTTTTTTGAAGATGATGTGTTGGTTTCTTGAAGGCATTTTAGAAACTTGATTAACGTATTTGTGATATCTTTTATAAAAACGCGATATGTTTTATCAGGGAAATCCCGATTTTCTGTCATATATAATGGATAAAAATAGCCTGAGACTTGTTGTTTCGAACAATGAAAGATATAATTACATTAGTAAATCAGTTTATGTAATTCCTTTGCAGGAAAATGTTAGATTTAAATTGGCAGATGAATTTGTGGAGGAGTTTGTCGGTGACCCCGGAAAGATTGGAGAAGGAAATCGAGAACCGCTATGTAGATGTTATTTTGTACCTATCTAAAAAATATTCTTGTATCGAAAAAACGCTAAGTAACGTCTGCAAACAGATTAAAACTGTTGTTTGGAATTGGCTTGGAATGGTTTCTAAAAATCTATAATACAACATCAACACATAGCTCTTACCAAAGAAAAAAGTTGTAAGGAGGTCAAATTTCAACAATATAGGTTCTGTCCCGTGCGTATGCAGCATGCAATACATTATCCAAATCTGATTTGATCTTTAATTTCAAAAGGTCTTGACTTAAGTATGGTAGCAATATACTCCATAATTTTCACCCAACTTTGTAAAAATCAATAGAAATCGAAAAAGTGAAAGTGCACACTTTCTTATGGAACTCAGTATATATTGAATCAAGAACTAGAAAGCCATGAATGGCTTGAGTCGCTCCACAGGCTTGAAATGCTTGAAATAGCAAATCTAAGGTTTGACTAGATTTTAAGATATTTTGGGTTTTACTGATGTTGAAATGATTTTCAAATTTTCCACTTTATAACATAAAGAGAAATGAACTCTGCCCATAAAATACATATTTTTCATCCGATCACAATAATTTTTGGTAGACTGATAAAGGTTCACTCAAGGAGCATTCCAGTGAAAATTGGTTGATATCCATCAATTACATTCTGAGAAAATGATTTTTAAAGTTTCCACTATATAATATATAGAGAAATGACCTCCGCCCATAAAATCCATATTTATCATCCGATCACAATAATTTTTGGTAGACTGACAAAGGTTCACTCAAGGATCATTCCAGTGAAATTTGGTTGATATCCATCAATAATATTCTGAGAAAATGATTTTCAAAGTTTCCACTATATAACATATAGAGAAATGACCTCCGCCCATAAAATCCATATTTATCATCAGATCACAATAATTTTTGGTAGACTGATTAAGGTTCACTCAAGGATCATTTTAGTGAAAATTAGTTAATATCCATCAATAATATTCTGAGAAAATGATTTTCAAATTTTCCACTATATAACATATAGAGAAATGACCTCCGCCCATAAAATGCATATTTATCAACCGATCACAATAATTTTTGGTAGACTGATAAAGGGTCATCCAAGGATCATCCATGTAAAATTTCATTGGTATCCATCAATTAGAATCTGAGAAAACTGACTTTTTACCATATTTGGAAATTAGCCACGCCCATTAAATCCATGTTTTTCATTGGATCAAAATATCTTGAACAACTTTGAAAGAGGGTCACCCAAGGATCATTCCTGTGAAGTTTGGTTGAAATTCATCCAGTAGTTTCTGAGGAGAAGATTTTTAAAGAAAAAGTTTACGACCGGACGCACGCACGGACGGACGTACGAATGAGGGGGTACTTTCGAGGATAATGACTTGTGAGTTGCTTAATGTACAAAGCTACCTTCTGAGTAGCACCTTGAGTGGCCATCACGTGGCTCTATTTGTCCAAAATTGTTCTATATTTAACACAAGTATGGCCATGTTATCATTGTTATTATGTTTATATAATTAACTCTTGTCGTGCTGAATGAAATTGTCGACAAAAAAGGGAATAAAAAGGGCTTTGAAAATAATCTAGAATAATTCTGCTTTCCGAAAGTATTTTCATTTTCTTCCTGTTCTTGAATTATAAACTAGGACTTGTCACAGTATGTGACTAAATACCTAGCAAGTGCTTTTAGTGTATTGAGAGCTTTAACAATACAAGGACATTGCTACTGACTGCTTTTCTAGAAAGGAGGAGTTTGTGACACAAAATTGGTAGTACAATTAGCTGTATATATCTACAAAATTTAAATAATGTCTAAGTTCAAGGGGAGATAATTCTTGAACCAAGGGGAATTTAGTCTTCAAAGTTGCGTCTTGCAAAACTTCAACATGATGTTAATCTTTGTATTATGTTTCAATGGTTTTGAAGCAAAACTGAAGGAGAAGTTTGTGACTCAAAATTGGTAGTATTTTGTACAGATAGATGGACACACGGACAGACAGGCTGATTTCTAGTTTACCCAAAAAATCCTTTTGTGGGGGTATAATGTGGTAAGTGTTCACATTTGTAGATCCTATGAGGAGATTCTTCTTCTTATCTTCTGAGGTAAACGTGTTCATAACTTCTGGGTTAAATTGTTCTTAACTTCCACAATGACTTTACTGTTGTCAATTTATCCAGAACTTCTGATGTCGGATTGTCCAAACTTTGTTTAGTTTGTTTTGGCCTTCTGGGGTAAAACAATCTAAACTACAGAGTTGATTTTTCAGAATCCTTAATGACTTTTTGGTTTCAAATTTTGAGGTCAGCTTATCCGGGAGTTTGGGGTATTTTTAAATTTCTTGGCACATTCTATCAAACTCCACTAAGGTCAATTTGTCTGAAATTTCTAAGTGCATTATGTTTTGTTTGTTTGAATGGGGTTTAACACTGATTTCAACATTATTTCAGTAATATTGCAGCGGCCAGAGAACCTAACAATGGATTCCTGATATTTCTCACACCAGCTCTACCATTACATTCTTTCCTAGCCTCCGACTGCTATTCCACATATGTCTACGATTATAGACCCATTGGTGGAAGACAAGAAGTCGGAAAGAATGAGAGCCGCCGTTGGGGATAGAACCCGGGACCTCTAGATTGGCAGTCCAATGCACTGCCAACTGCGCTATGACGGCGCCTCTAAGTGCATTATGACTTGAACTTCTGATATTACTGAGGTAGGCCAAAATTTCTCAGAATTTGTTGTAAATCTATTCTAAACCACAAATGTCCTTTTGTTATTTCTTCTTATACTCTTAGGGTCAGTTAAAGAACAGATAAGTTCATTTAAAGAGTGATTCTACACATATTTAAGTGATTAAAGATGTCATGCTGGTTCACTAGGGAAACATTTGAGATGTGATGGAAACTTGTGGGGCAGATTTTTCTAAGAACTACCGAGGTTAATTTGTCAAAAACTTCTGATGTCTAGAGGCTTGAACTTCTGAGGCTTGTTTATATAAAACTTCTGATGTTATTATATCCTGAACCTTCCGGGTAAAGCAATCAATAAGTTTAGTAGAAAGTTGTCTTTGTGTCATTAACAAAAGAGTCAGTACAATTTAATGAATGATAATGATTTGCAAATTTACAAAGAAAATGGAAAAAATGAGATTTGATGAAGATAACTTGTGGGTAAAATTTTTCTTAAAACTACTGTGGTTAATTTGTCAAAAACTTCTGATGTCTATTTGATTGAACTTCTGAGGTTTGTTTGTCTGAGTCTTTTATCCTGAACCTTTCAGGGTCAAGTTACCCAGAAGTTTAGTAGAAATTGTTTTTTTGGTATCAAATGAGTCTGTCCCATTCATTAAAGATAATAATGTGCAGTTTGACCTACTGACATAACCTGATACTATGAGTTATTATTCACTGATAAATACCATTTAACTTGATTAAAGTTATGTGGAAAAATGCTTGCCTTTAATGCTTAAAATGCCAAAAATTGTGTATTGAATCTGATCTATATATACATCTAGATTATCTCTAAATATAGAAAGTACACTCTTAATATAGAAAGTACAGCTCAAAATGCACTTAGGTTATGGCATTAATTGACGCCAGAATTTAATCTAAAGTACAAACAATATATATGTTATACTTTAAATCTAATTAAGGATGCACACGAGCTATATCTAAGTTTTGATCTACCCCTTTACGCCATGTGACCAAAAGCTTGTCTAAGTTTTCACAGAGACCAACATACTGACCAATTTTCAAAATATAACACTTAAATTGTAGCCTGTAAAAAGCATATAAAATGTTAGTGACAAACAACCAACAACAGACACAACTAGACCACAACAAGAGGGCCGGAATGGCCCTAAACCGCTCACCTGAATTGTCAAGTGGATCTAACAAGAAACTTTCTGGCAAAGTTTCATTCACATTTGCCTAGTTGTTGACGAGCAGTTATTCCAAGACTTCAAAATGTCAGTCAATGATTTTTGGCTCAAAATAAGCCCAGCATGGCACCCCAATATTTGGGGGTCAATCAAAATTTCAAGAACAAGATTTGAGAAGGGTCACCCAAGGAAATTTCTTCCAAGTTTGGTTGAAATCAGCCCAATGGTTAATTCGTAAAAGATGTTTAGATTTCAGGGTCAAAAACTGCCCTGCACTAACATGCCCATATTTGAATTCAATCAAAATTTTACAACCAAGATTTGAGAAGGGTCACCCAAGGAATATTTCTGCCTAGTTTGGTTGAAATCAGCCCAATGGTTACTCAGATGTTGTTTGAAGATTTCAAGGTTGAAAACTGCCCCGCCCTGCCATGCCCATATTTGGGGGTCAATCAGAATTTCAAAAACAAAATTTGAGAAGGGTCACCCAAGGAACATTTCTGCCATGTTTGGTTGAAATCAGCCCAATGGTTATTGAAAAGATGTTAAAAGATTTCAGGGTCAAAAACTGCCCTGCCCTGCCACAATCCCTATTTCAGGGTCAATTGAAATTTCACAAACAAGTTTTCAAAAGGGTCACCAAAGGAACATTTCTCACAAGTTTCGTTGAAATTAGCCCAATGATCACTGAGGAGAAGATGTTCAAAGATTTCAGGGTCAAAACTGCCCCGCCCTTATTTGGGGGTCTATTTAATTTCACGAACAAGTTTTAGGAAGGGTCACCAAAGGAACATTTTTGCCAAATTTTGTTAAAATCAGCCCAATGGTTACTGAGGCAAAGATGTTTAAAGAATTGTTGACGACTTTTAACAGACGACAGACAAAAGGTGATCACAAAAGCTCACCTTGAGCATGTTGTGCTCAGGTGAGTTAAACTCATAGAGCTGAAAACAGTGCTGTGGTACATCAATAGGACTGTCCAAATTCCCTTTTTCAAAATACTTGAATACAATGTAATTGCCAATGTTCATAGAATTTGCAGAAGAGACAATTCTGATAGTCAACTTTGCTGTACTCAAATTATAGACCATTCCAAAATCAAGGTATTTAAAAAATATTGACTCCTGAAAGTTGAGTAAACTACTTTTTCTATTACAACATTGCACGAAAAGAAGATTCCAAACCAGCTATTTCTCCTTTTCTACAATGGTTGCAAAATCATCATCCCTAAGAATGTTAAAACCGGATTTAATTTGTTAAAGAGTAAACGATAGGGCAACCCATGTTATGAAGACTAGGTCATATTTTGGAACTGCATCATTTAAGGCATTAATCAAATTAAGTTAAGAAATAAATGTAAGGTTCCTTTATTCCCTTAAAATAATGAACAAAATTCGCAAATAGAAATATAACTGAAAGAACTATCAATTACAGTAAGTAATACCACAAGAAAATATCTTGACAAGGAAAATACTGCTACACATTAATCGATGAAATGCCATTGTCAAAGAATCAATCACACTATTCATTTATACAACCTAAATGCCATAGCTACAACTTAAGGTTGTAAACCAACCATTTTACTTTTCACTTAACCCTTTACTGTTTAATCCCTGTTTTTTGCATGCCTGTTACTTTATGATTGAGAAAACATTGTTGACGCCTGACGACGCACATTCAAGGATCACAAAAGCTCACCTTGAGCATGTTGTGCTTAGGTGAGCTTAAAAGTTATGGTTCATGACTAAGGTAGCAATGGACACAAGTCGCTATTTTTTCTGCCTAATGAATTTTTTTCTTGTTCACATATGTTGTAGATTAACATTGTATAGTTGTTATATTAATATTTGAAGTTACCTTTCCATGCTTGTTTTCAGGCTAGAGTTGATTGATTGAATGGAGTTTTACGCCGCTTTCAACATTATTTCAGTTATATCGCGGCGGCCAGAGCACCTAACAATGGATTCCTGGTATTTCTCTCACCTGTACTACAATTACATCCTTTCCTAGCCTCCGACTGCTATCTCACATAGGTTTACGATTATCTATCTACCCATTGGTGAGAGACAAACGTCTGAAAGGATATTTGCCGCCGTCGGGGATCGAACCCACGACTTCAAGATTGGAAGTCTTATGCCTAACCAACTGCGCTATGGTGGCGGCCGGGCTAGAGTTAGCCCCCCCCCCCCCCCCCCCTGATCTAATGCTGGGTTGTAATCCTTTCAAACTTAGTTACCGGTTCAATTTCCCCCAAAAAATTCTTTCAACACAAATGACTTGTAAGCCTTTTCTAAACTCCAAATCAATTACTATTTCCAGCTATCTTTTGCTTTATCGCATGTTTCATTGAAAGGAACATATCGCTGCTTTTCAACAAAAACCTCGTAACTGCAGCTTAAACCAAGCTGCAGTTACAAGGTTTTCGTTGAAAAGCCATGATATGCATTATCAATTTAATTGATTGGCATGTATTTCCATTAACCCTTTCAAACAACAAAAGACCAATGTTTAAGATTTTTCAGTAAATAGTAGATATATTTACTAATGTCTTTGTGTTTAACACTTTCCCGAACAAGACAGGGTTTTGATGCCCCACATTGGCGAGTATTTGGAAAATATTGAGATGAAAGAAGAAAATGCTGGTCAACATGGCCTCAATACCTTATGTTATTTTGCTCACATATCATTTCTTTATAAAGATCATCTCACCCTCTCCCAACTTATTCCAAGCTATGGGATCTAAAATGCATATTAAATCTTTGTGTTCAAATAAGCAATATTTTCTTATTAGCTCCTAAAACATGAAGTCCCAGCTCCCTTAAATTTGGGCTGATTCCAAGATTCACCACTCGTACGAGGGTTCAGCAAAAAGTTTGTAAATGTTGTAAGTTTCAATGAGATTGATTGAAATATGGGGGAGGGTTGCCATGACTCTTTAAAAATATAAGGAATCGGGTACCCGGGGCATGCTGTGACGTTTGTCATTTTTAGCAACATCGTTTGACGCAAAATAAGATATTAGAAGTTTTGCTTTGGCATGATTTGAAAATACTTGTTTCATTGAGCTTTACAACTGTGGTTTTACATCGTGCTCCTGAATATTGTGCTTTGACCTTTGAACGAAAAGAAGAAATATTGTTTGCATTAATAAAGACATATGATAATTACATAGTTGACAAAAAATGCAATCAGATAAAAGGTAAAAAAGATATGATGAAATAATACAAACTTTTTGCTCAGCTCAATACATAGGAAAAAAGATATCTTAAAGAAACCATAGATTACTTAAGTTTATCAATCATTATAAATACTTTTTTCTTTAAAACATCCTTTTCCTATGTTGAATTTATACTCCATTCTGTTTGCTTTTGGCAATAGCCTTTGACCCTTTGCTGTTTAATCCCTGCTTTTTACGTGCCTATGATTTTATGATTGAGAAAACATTGTGAAAAAAGAAGAATTTGCTTCTGATAAGCAATTTCTTCTTTTTTCCACACCATTTTCTACCCTACTGAATGGTTATTTTTCAAAGTAAATCCACTTTAAATTTTTGTCTGCAAAACCTTTGAATTTGGACAGGTCCAAAATTTTGTAAAACAGGAAAGGGTTAAGCGAAAACTTGGTTCCGGTCTAGTATTGTTCTCGAAGAAATTTTTAAAATTTGTTTAATCTCTTCTTCTTCTTGTTCAGTTCACATAGTTTTTTTAACTGCCACTTTCCGAGATTTTTTTTCTTGAAGGCCCAAACTCGTTCTTCTCTTCTGCAAAGAATTCTTCAGCTTCATAGAGTGCTTCCTGTATACTATCTAGGTCACTATCATTGTTTTCAATGTCACCACCACCTTCAAGCTGAAAATTGGCTTGTTCAAGAGTGGGTGCAGACGTCTGAGAACACAATGTCTGCAATGAATTCAAATATAGCTTGTAACAAAGTGAACTTGAGTAGAACAGTTTACACGCAAATCATTTATTATTCAACTTATGTATGCTGAGGTTACATATTCTAATCATCTACACTTACAATAAAATTCTTGCAGACTAAAAAATCCATAACAGAATAAAAATCATCATTTAGATGCCCAATAGACACTACTGTTAAAGTTTCATCAAACTGAGTGTGACACGTCATGTGCATACTCAAGCGACAAAATACATAACATAGATCTATATACGCAAGTAAAAACAATTATTATTATGTATGTAAATATTTACCACTTAGGTGTATGTCTTCAAGCTTTTTGTTGCAAAAGTCCCCAACCCTGGCATGGTCCTGCAAGAGCAAAATCTAGGCAGTCCTTTCAAGAATATCACTTGTAGCCCTGCAAATAAACATGTGTTCATTTTCATTTATAGAGCTTTTTTTGTCAGTGAATTTAACTTTTATATTTAATACTCTGATTACAAGAGCATTGCTATTCTCTAAGTCCATGTCTATCAAAATGTCCTTTGCACATTTGTAGGTTAAAGTCTTTTTATAATTGGAAATCATTGTTTAACAGTATCACCAAGATATTATGCCGAAAACAGATTACTTCTCTTCTAGGAATATTGCGATTTATGTTGTTTTTATGTTATTGAAATTATTGATGGAAACAGACATAGACTGATCACAATAGATCACTGTGAGCATGATGTGCTCAGGTGAAATAAATAACCCTAAACATTTAAGTTAAGAGAAACACTGACTGTATAGAGGTATAATTTGGCGCCCTGCAATCCCAACAGGTCAGAACATGCAAAATTTTGGTTTAAAAATTCAGCTCTTTTTTCCTTTTAAAAAGCTAGTTATCATGGGTATGATGTTTTGAGAATTATCAATCTGTTATCAGATGTCAGCAGACAGATTGGCTTATAAATGGAAGGCAAAACTATAGTTCCCCTGTGTACACTCGGCAGGGGACTAATTACTTCAAATATTTGCACTTAATCATCGTTCGATTAGAAAAAATTGACTTGGGACCATTGAGGATGAATCTTTACTTACCCCATATTGCCCATTCTATGTCCGACGAAAAGCATTTGAGTGTTTCCAACTGTTTTTTCTTCTTCAAGTAAACTGAAAATAATTATTTTATTAAATAAAATGCACCAATATAAAGTGCGGACATCTGGGTCCTCAAGTTGTGGACAAAACATGATACCCAAAAGTAATGGACAAAAAACCCCACAAGATTTAGCTAAAGACAGCATGGCCAGTTGTAAGAAAATACATTGTGTATTTTGGCCAAGAATTGTGGGTTTCATTTTTTCTCACAAGTTATGGACAAAACATGCAACCCAAAAGTAATGGACAAAAAAACCCACAAGATTTAGCTGAAGACAGCATGGCCAGTTGTAAGAAAATTGGCCATGAATTGTGGGTTTCATTTTTTCTCACAAGTTATGGACAAAACATGCAACCCAAAAGTAATGGACAAAAAACCTCACAAGATTTAGCTCAAGACAGCATGGCCAGTTGTAAGAAAATACATTGAGTATTTTGGCCAAGAATTGTGGGTTTCATTTTTTCTCTCAAGTTATGGACAAGATATGAAACCCAAAAGTAATGGACAAAAAACCTCACAAGATTTAGCTCAAGACAGCATGGCCAGTTGTAAGAAAATACATTGAGTATTTTGGCCAAGAATTATGGGTTTCATTTTTTCTCTCAAGTTATGGACAAGATATGAAACCCAAAAGTAATGGACAAAAAACCTCACAAGATTTAGCTCAAGACAGCATGGCCAGTTGTAAGAAAATACTTTGTGTATTTTGGCCATGAATTGTGGGTTTCTTTTTTTCTCACAAGTTATGGACAAGATATGCAACCCAAAAGTAATGGACAAAACCCCCCACAATATTTAGCTTTTGACAGTACAGCCAGTTGTAAGAAAATACATTTTGTATTTTGGCCAAGAATTGTGGGTTTCATTTTTTTCTCACAAGTTAAGGACAAGATATGCAACCCAAAGTAATGGACAAAAACCCCACAAGAGTTAGTTTACGACAACATGGTTTACATAAAGTTTCATGGTATTAGCTGAAATACTTTCAGAGATCTGCTCTAGACAAAGTCTAGGTATGAAAAACTTTTTTGTCATAATTTATTTTGGTATTCAGAACTTGAAAAAAAATCTTATATCTGAAGTCATTTTTTAGTGCCAACAAAACAAAAACACAAATTAACCCTTTTTTGTTTTACAAAATATATGACTTGTCCAAATTCAATGGTTTTGTATATCAGACTTTAAAGCGGGTTTAATTTGAAAAATAACCATTCCGTAGGGTAGAAAACGGGGTAATTTTGGCGGTGGTTTTATTTTGGCTATATTGGCGGTCGAGCTAAGATGCGCCAAAAATAATCCACCGCCAATATTTGCCATTGTGAAATGAAAAATTCGTTTACTGTAAGGAAAATGTTATCTTGCGCGATATACTTTTAAGGTTTTATTGATTAACTTTTTTTCAAAGATATTCAGATCATTCTTATTCGAATATGAATAAGAAAAATCGGCTGACAACGTTCGTAAATGTCTAATAAAATTAATTCCAAAATTGCAGATTCAGGTTGGTTTAAGTATTGGTAACGAAAATCAAGGAGAAAATGTGTGAAAAACTGGTACATGAATTATTACTCTTACGAGAGGTGTGAAAACAAACTATTGTTTAGTTTGTAAAAAAATGACACTACTCTAGAAAATTGGCTTTCTTATATTTTCAAGGTTTAAAACGAGAAATGAAAAATAGATAAGACGTTTTATTTTGGCGTTGCATGTAAGATGCGCCAAAATTAATCACCGCCATTAAATCGAAACTGAAAAACCGCCAAATGTGGGCACCGCCAATATAAAGCCGTTTACAGTAATGTGGTATACAAATTGCTTGTGACAAGCAATTTCTTCTTTTTCCACACTGTTTTCTCAATCATAAAATCGCAGGCACATAAAAAACAGGGATTACACAGGAAAGGGTCAGGATGTCAGAATGTCAGGATATAAGTAATAACTCAGGGCCCTGAATACTGGTAAAATGAGTGGTCAAGTAACAATATATTGTTATACATACAATATCGTGGCCTTTTCCTGTATAATTCAAAGAACATTTATAATTGAAAATCAAATTTTTTATTTATTTGCTTATATATATATTGTTGCGAAATTTCATCTCCAAATTTGCACAAATGCAGTTTTTAGGGTATATTTATCTGTATTGATCCTGAGATGGTTTTTTTAGCAACTTATTTTTCATGATTTACCTGTTGATTTTGCCTGACAGGTTACGGTTAGATTTGACTTTTACCCTTCTACCCTTTTCTCTTCAATCAAACTGAGGACAGAATTTTTGTCATGGGGGGAAGAGAGATATCGAAGCGCTAATCTTTGAATTTGGACCGTTTTGGGTGGTACTCTGACAACGTGGTGATGGATTAGACTTGGAACTGTGACTCGAGTGATGAAATCAATAAGTGAACTAGACTGTGTTGTGCACAGAGTTCATTTTAGTTAGGACAGTGTTTATATGTAAATTAGGATTTTTAGGATAAAGATAAGGATGTTGATCGGTAAGTAGAATTTTATTTGTATGCACAGCCCCTGAAATAACATTTTTCCATTTTGTTTCAATAATTTTTGAACAAGAAACAAAACAATTTTCAGACCGATCTACTGAATTGACGGATTTCTTCACTTCCCAAGATATTTTGGTAGCAATTTATTAGTATCATCTTGTTGTTGCGATTACGACAATCTAACCAACAAAAGGATATAGTAAGCTTCATAATTGTGTAAATGTAACCTGAAGATAAATATTTGACTCCACTGGGATTCGAACCCGGGACCTCTCTGTCCCTAAGCGAGTGCTCTACCATGTCACTATAAAAGCAAGCTTGTACGGCAAGAGAGTACAAACACCCCTTATACTCAACCCTGTTACATTTTCCAAAATGACAGAAATGATTAACTGTTACAATGCATTTTGGTAAAAAATAAAGTGCCGGACATCGGACTGACAGAATCATAAAGGTTATTGGACCTGGAGAATTTTTGTCAGACATGTTGGCCAGACCTTCGCCATGACTGAAGTGGGACAGCCGCCAGGGGCAAGAAAAGGGTGCAGTCGTAGTACTATTTTGAGAAATGACAAGGGCTCATTGTTTGGTGCTCCAGCTACTACGATATGACTAAACAAGAGCCATGTAGGACATGGCCATCCCCCCGCCGAGAAAGCTTGATAGTAAACTGAAGCTACAAAATCTAAGTCTTTAAAATAACAAAGAGCAATAACTCCAAAATTATGCAAGCCACAGTTATAGTTCTTGTGCACTGCACTCCTCTTCCATGAGATCTATCCACCCATAAAGTTTCAAGTTGATAGCTATTATACTTTAGGCAGGGGTGTGGAATTCCCATGCCCGACTTGTCCGACTTTGGCTTTTGTACTTGAGGACAAGTAAATTTTTCTAAGCCACTTGTCCAAGGACAAGTAAATACCAGGGCAAATCTGGGAATGTTACTTAAAAGAATTAAGAGAGAAATCATCCTAATGTTCATATCATAGGGTAGAAAACATTGTTTTTAATGAAGAAAATGCTGGATACCAGCATTTTCTTCATCAAAAGGCAATGTTTTTTTCAAATTTTTCTATTTACTCTTTAGCCGACAAGTTCATTTTGATCCTGGACGAGTAGAAAATCCGCTTTTACTTGTCCAGGGACAAGTGGAGAAACTCGTATTTCCACACCCCTGCTTTAGGAGATATGCTCCGGACAAAATCTAAGTCTTAAAAATAACAAAGGGCAATAACTCCAAAATTATACAAGCCAGAGTTATAGTTCTTGTGCACTGCACTTCTCTTCCATGAGATCTATCCTCCCAAAAAGCTAAGTTGATAGCTTTAACCCTTTGCTGTTTAATCCCTTCTTTTTACGTGCCTGTGATTTTATGATTGAGGAAACATTGTGAAAAAAGAAGAAATTGCTTCAAATTAAATCCACTTTAAAATTTCGTCTGCAAAACCTCTGAATTTGAAGAGGTCCAAAATTTTGTAAAACAGGAAAGGGTTAATACTTTAGGAGATATGCTTCAAGTTGATAGCTTTTATACTTTAGGAGATATGCAAGAGTTGTAGTTCTTGTGCACTGCACTTCTCCTCCATGAGATCTATCCATCCATAAAGTTTCAAGTTGATAGCTATTATACTTTAGGAGATATGCTCCGAACAAAATCTAAGTCTTTTAAATAACAAAGGGCATTAACTCCAAAATTATGCAAGCAAGAGTTGTAGTTCTTGTGCACTGCATTTCTCCTCCATGAGATCTATCCACCCATAAAGTTTCAAGTTGATAGCTATTATACTGTAGGAGATATGCTCCGGACAAGTTTAGTGACGGAACCTCGGAATGACAGAATGACGGAGTGACAGAATGAACGACGGAGAGCATTACAATACCCCCTTGCTGAAACGGCAGGGGTTAAAACTGTTTAAATTGGTGTAAAACCCCATTAATTCATTTTTTTCTACTACATTTGTTGCTTGTGTTTTTCAACAATAAGAAAAATGGGCCATGTTTACAGAAGCCATGTCATTTAACAGAAATAAGAAAAATAAGAATTCCCTGTTCAACCCATTCAAAAACAATGACACTTTAAGGCACCCCTAAGAAAAACTATTGGGAAAACATTGTGTATAATAAAGAAATTGCTGTGACAAATGTTTTCTTTCTTTGCTACAATAGTTTCAAGAAAGGTAAAAATTGGATTTGATCATATAAATGAACCATTCAGTTGGGTAGAAAATATTGTGGAAAACGAAGAAATGGCTTATTACAACCAATTTCGACCTTTACTACAATATTTACTCAAATTTAATTTCTAAATTAAAAGAAACAGGTATAGAACGGCACAGGGTAAATATGGATGCAGTGATTCGCGTCGTAATTACACAGGACCTCGATTCAAAACCAGGTTCATTCTATCCACGAATTACCATTGCAAATCAGAAGGGGCAAAGTAAAAAAATATACAGCTTTCATTAGACAATCGTTTGCTTAAAAAAAATGATTATAATGTTTTAATAGGTTAAATGGGTTTAAAAAAATCGAAAGATTTTTCAAAAGATCGAGTTATAATATGAAAGTTACCAGATATTACAACATGGCGGACATAACCGGAAATGCTCGATTAGTTTTTTTTTTTTTTTTTTTTTTCCGAAAATGTTCCAAAAATTAATCGATTTAATTTGATCGATCATAAATTCTATTAAAAAATATACATAATAAACTAATCTTAAAGTGTGTGACTGTTCTTTTGTTTTATATGTATGTATTTTCTTGTCAAGAATCAAAAAAGGAAACGGTATAAATTCACGGTCAGGGAAATGTTGAAACGAACCGACTTTGTTGAATAATTACTGCTCAAGCTGTAAACTTTCAATCTCGACGATCAACTGGGAGGTCTTTCTTCTAAAGTGTTGTGATTTTAGGAGAAAGATATAGATGCTTCTATGAAATATTTAAAATAATAAACGATAATAATGCTTACCACTCGTTTTCTTCCGGCAGCTCCTCTGCCTACTAAGAAAATGGCCGCGGAAACACTTTCCCGCGATTTTTGCCGACTTCTTGGCTGGTACCCGTCTTATCAATAATGAACATGAATGAAGCAGGTCTAAATATGAGCAGGTGCTTTTACAAACATACAATGCGCATGCCCAAAATTCTTTATTCCCGCCAATTTATTTTGGTACAATATTAGAGGGCAAACTTGAAAAAAATGTGATCTTGGCCGTAACTAACGGCCATGTCCGATTGTCCAAAAACTTGTGATGATTGACAAACTGTCCATCCCTTTAGAGCTGATTGGCCCAAATTTGTGAGTTTTTTAATGCTACTTCTGAGTTGCAACTCGGAAATTGAAAATTTCATCATAAGTCAAAAGTCTACCTATACGTCTCCCCAGAAATCACTCCCCATGAGAGCGGACGGACGGACGGACGGACGCACGACGGACACAACGCCATGACAATAGCCCCAGTGGCTTTCAGCCAGTGGAGCTAAAAAAACTAGAAAGCCATGAATGGCTTGAGTCGCTCCACAGGCTTGAAATTCTTGTAAAAGCAAATAAATGTTTAGACTAGATTTTTAGATATTTGGGATTCTACTGATGTTGAAAAAGATTTTCAGAGTATCTACTATATAACAGATAGAGAAATCACCTCTGCTATTAAAAGATATATTTTTCATCAAATCAAAATAATTTTTGGCTGCATGATAATGGGTCACCCAAAGATCATACAAAAAATGTTTGATTGATATCCATCAGTTACATTCTGAGAAAATGTTTTTCATAGTTTCCACTATTTAACATATTGAGAATTGACCTCCACCCATAAAATGTATAATTTTCATCCAATCAAAATAATTTTTGGTACACTGATAAAGGTCCCTCAAGGATCATTCCAGTGAAATTTGGTTGATATCCAAAAATTAGATTCTGAGAAAATGATTTTCAAATTTTCCACTATATAACATATAGAGAAATGACCTCTGCCCATAAAATGCATATTTTTCATCCAATCAAAATAATTCTTGGTACACTGATAAAGGGTCACCCAAGGATCATTCCAGTGAAATTTGGTTGATATCCCTCAGTTACATTCTGAGAAAATGATTTTCAAAGTTTCCACTATATAACATAGAGAAATGACCTCCGCCCATAAAATGCATATTTTTCATCCAATCACAATGATTTTTTGTAGACTGATAAAGGGTCACTCAAGGATCATTCCAGTGAAATTGGTTGATATCCATTGGCTACATTCTGAGAAAATGTTTTTCAAAGTTTCCACTCTATAACATATAGAGAAATGACCTCTGCCCATAAAATGCATATTTTTCATCCGATCACAATGATTTTTTGTAGACTGATAAAGGGTCACCCAAGAATCATTCATGTAAAATTTAATTGGTATCCATTGATTAGAATCTGAGAAAACTCACTTTTTACCATATTTTGAAATTAGCCACGCCCATTAAATCCATGTTTTTCATTGGATCAAAATTTCTTGAACAACTTTGAAAGAGGGTCACCCAAGGATCATTCCTGTGAAGTTTGGTTGAAATCCATCCAGTTGTTTCTGAGGACAAGATTTTTAAATAAAAGTTTACGACCGGACGCACGCACGAACGGACGGACGGACACACGACGGACACAACGCCATGACAATAGCCCCAGTGGCTTTCAGCCAGTGGAGCTAAAAACCACACCCACTCACAATCGAATTTACCGTCAATCAAGTTGATTTACAAAAGTGATAATCTTGTATAGACAATATGGAAATATGATTTTAATTCAAGAATGTTTTACGTGTATGAGCCAGGATAGAAACTTTTATACTTAATTACTTGTATTCTTCGACAAAATGCCTTCATTTGAAGAATTGCAATATTTCTTCAACGTGTGTTAGTGGGTGGTTTTTGACTCGCACTCATATTGTTATGGGATAACCAAAGTGACGTAAATACAGCTTTTACTCGAGCTGTGTTTACGACATTTAAGTCGCCAATCGAAAATATGTTTTTGATAAAGGATAACGAAACTTTTTGACCATGATAAAAGATTCTTGATGATTTGGCTTCAATTGATTTGCAGGAGGAATCCGTGCTACTGAATGGGTCCTTCGATGATGAGGTCATTATTAAAGAAAGTTACCAGGATGGGATCACTGTGGAATAAAATCAAAGACAGGTACGCGCTATTTTGTATAATTGCTATTCTAAAGTTCTAACGTGATTGCGTAAAACACTTTGAAGACGAAACCGAAAACTATCTAAAATCACAATGTAAACCTTATTGATAATGTTGTCGCGTGCATTTGTTTATAGTCTAAAAAGGCATTTCTGGCTCTAATGCCTGAAAGTCAGTAAAGTTCTAGCTATTCGATGAAAATTTGAGTGAAGGGGTGGTTTGCCTCTCTCTCTCTCTTTCTCTCTTTCTCTTTCTCTCTGACACCTTCATTTGAAAATGGAGGATGTCAAGTGTAGAGGTTATAATCAAGAACTAATTTAATTTTCTCGTTAATGAGTCAATGAATAAAGACTTTCGGAGGAGGAGTTATATGAACAAGGTAAAATCCGAGGATAAAGCCCGAGAGAATTTGCTTTGTATATATCTCCTCCCCACTTTATTCATGGACACATCTACAATAAAACACGATCACGATTCTAAATACTTTGATCTATCCTTTTTTGAGTATAAAATAGTTTTATTACATAAATTACTGTCATTGGGATAATTAAAAGAAAAACGAAGCCCGTCACATAGCACGTTACATTATATGGCGTCAAAAACATAAACATTCTCGCTTAAGATGACGTTGAAAAGGATAAATAAGCAGAGCTTTCTGTGTACAGAGTAAAACACAAGGCATAAGAATTTTATTGCGAATAAACCTCTAATCGATTTCTTTTTATATATGTTTTATGCTATTGTGTTACAAGTTCATTTAATATCAAATAGGATAACGGTGACCAACAGGAGCAGCAAAAGAGGCTCTACAAGTGTGATGACAGCAGCTACTGTACCACAGCGCCATCTTATCTCCATAGGCACAGGAGGAGCATTCACCAGAGTAGACGATTTCATTGTGAATGTGCAGTAAGACATATGGCCAAAATTTCTTGAATAAACACATACAAACCGCCCACCAAAAATAACATCTGTTATGCGACAAGTGTTCACAGACTTTTTATACAAAACAAGATTTAGCTTGCCACACTGTGTCTGTCCACGATAGTGCTAAATCTAAGTATAAATGTAATCAGTGCAATGAGTTTCTTATGATAAAACCTATTAAATTGGGCACGTAAACAAACATATAGGTATCAAACAATTTTCTTGTAGGAAATACAAAATCTGTAAGTATAATGGAATGAAAACAAATTAATTTATGTGTGCTAAATAGTGATATTACATGTAGAAACATCAATTCGCCTGATGATGTTACATTAATTACGCCAAAATGACGTCATGTTTCCAGCGGCGACGTCATATAGAAACATTTGATATGGCCGCACAGTAGGAATGTAAAGATGTAGTTGTGACATTTCCTTGTAATTTTTTTTGGAAAAGGTATTAGCCGAAATATCAAAATAGAGTTTATTATTTTAAAGAATTAATTCTATTTTCTAAAAACCAAATGCAAATATAACTCGGTCTACAACATCATGTGCGGAAAAAATGTACATAGGAATGTGCTGTCAGTCAAGATGTATGTTTACTTTTTTGGCTGGCAAAATTTTCTTTTACAGCATAAATGTGACAAGCTGCACGGAACAAAACCAACTCTTCGAAAACTAACTAATGTGACTAGCCTTTACGACTTTCGAACTGACAGCTTACAGCAAATACAGTTTCAATTTCGGTCTGATTTTGTGAAAGAAAAGAAGAACTTCTACCTCAGGCGTAGACCGTAAGGCGACAAACTATGTCTGTGCAATCAGTGAAAGTTAGAACGGAAAACAAAGACCTTTGATTTTGTTAAAGAAAAATAAGTTGAAACAAGTTGGCGAAATCTAACACAAAAGCCTGTTACAATGATGGTTGTCAAAGTATGAAAAAACAAAAAACAAAAAAAATAATAATAATAATTAGAAAATTAAGCTATGTAGAGTTACATTTTCTGTACACTTCAGTCCGTAATCATGAGAGGAACATAACTTTCAAGTTTCAAGTCAATCGGACATCAGGTGACAGAGTTATGCTCCAGAAAAAGGAGTGGATGCCACCCGTCCGCCGGACGTTGGTCGCCGGACGCCATGGGTGATCACGTAATTCTTTTGACAGAAGTACAACAATCACAAGGCCGAAGATAACCCTTAGGTCTTAGACATGTCGTTAAATCAGATGCCCAGTTACCATGCAGCCACATCAGCTAGTCTTGTGATAGATTTGGAAATACGTCGAGCACAGCATAATTTTGTGTTCACATTCGTCGTAAAAAACGTACAATATCAAATGTACCATACGATTTTTTTTAAAAAAATATTTCCCTTCATCTATATCCTGGTTAAATACAGGATTCTCAGAATAAAAACGCATCTCTATGGAACTAACGAGGGTGTACTTTAATTTGGAAGTTATATTTGTTGATTGATTATGAACTGCAGTGACTGGTTAGTTGGGCTTTTTTAAATGATAGCCATTTGTTGTTTTACCAACTTGAATTTCTCATAAGGCAAAAATATGGTTATATCTTTTGATCATTTGCCCCTATTGTTAAACATATATTGACTATTTTCTAAAGATGTGCCAACATAGTTAACAATTAGTTTCCAGATATTTTTTTTTTTTTTTTGTCTAACGTGTTACCATTTTTAATTTGTGGGAAAGTATTTTTATTGAAGAAAGTATAGCTATAGATTAATTTTAATATAAGATGATTGTGTCCTGTTTTATAGATGTCGCAGTTGGTCTGAAATTGACAAAGAACTGAAAAATATTTCATACAAGCAATAACAGTATTCAGATAATTGAATACTATTCAACCTGAAATGTTGAATTTCTATTCTTAATTGATACAACTACCTACGACCAACAGTCAATTATGTATATTTCTTGTATAAATTTGTGTTTCATATGATTTGGCTTCAAATAAACTCTGGTGGATTATCACATATTAACCAACACACTAGCAATACTCATCTTCAATTAACCCTTGTCATGCTGAATAAATTTTGGATTAAAATTTGCATCAAAATCAAAGGGCAAAAAGCACTGAAAGTAACAACTGTAAGTCAATTTTTTTTTTGAAAAACTAAATCTAATGACTTTTCTGGTTTGAAAGTGAGAAACAGGTGGTGTAGACTAACATCAGACTGCACATATGTGCAGGCTGATGTTTGTTTATAGCTCCTGCCAAAGCAGGAATATTCCGGGTTCAGCATGACAAGGGTTAACCAATATACCATCTTCAATTAACCATGTCTTTGGAAAAAAATAAATATTCACTAAAAATTTATTTAACCGTGGACCATCATTGTTATAAGAGGCAAATACGAATACCACAATACAACTTCATTTAAAACAACCGACACTTGGCAAGGGTTTGCTTTCTTTGAAACCAAAGAGCAATTTAAAAGATTTTCTTCGTAAAGAATAAATGCAAGTTTGCTTGAGCATGTCTCATTAAAAAAAAAATAAAAGAAAAAGTTAAAAATAAATAAAATTTAAAAAAAAAAAAAAAAAAAGGAAAAAAATAAAGAAAGAAAAAAAAGACTGTAGCATGGGAATATCTGCAGTAATTCCATCTAATATTTCTTCTGCCACCTGCCTGATGAGACCCTTGGAGGAGTTGAAACAGTCACCCTTTTTTAATACCAAAACCCTTTTTTAAACTCACCCGAGCCCATCTTTAAGCCCTTAAAAATCAAAATTTTCTTGGGGGAGACCCCCCAAACCCCCCTTGTGGGAGGGGGACATACCCTCCCACCCCTCCCCCTCCTCGCCACTTCGCGACTCGAAAGTGCCCTTTCAGGGCTATGTGCACCCTGCCCTTTTGGAAACGAAGCTGGAGCACGGCATTTCATGCATTGCATTAATTTTGCATGAGCATTGTGAAGAATGCCTCTTTAGCTTCCATTAAAAGTTTTGCACTAGAAGTTAAATGGAGTAGAACTTATAGTTTAGTATTTCTAAACCTCTGCTCAAAATGGGATACATTGATACAAAGTTAAAAGAATACACTGTTTTATATTTTGTTCTATGTTTTAAAGAAGCAAATTAACCCATAACACACTAATGTTACATTATCTTGAATTCTTTTAAAGAAGCAAATTAACCCATAACACACTAATGTTACATTATCTTGAAATCCATCAATAACAAGAAGTAAATTCATTGCACTTGAGTCATTCATGATACATATCTAATTAACATTAACTACTGGATAGCCAATGATCGGTCTTTTAGGCGTAAGTTAAAGATGTAAAATATAAAGTGGCCTCAGATCGACAATTTTGGAATGCAATCTTCTGTGGACTCATCAAAAAGTTGATTTGATTTATAAAATCAAATTTAGAACTCATTTTTTTCGATCAATGGGTGTCAGAATTTGTATTCTCATTCCATTTGGCCGAATATTTAAAAGGTCGAGAACAGCGGTGCTAAAATGAACATCTCATGTGCCTGACACAGATCTACTTGCGAGAAATTATAGAAAACTGATATCATAATTTTTTGATTGAAGATGATAACAAATTTTGTACCTTTCAAAGTTATATTCCCCATAATGTGGTTAAAATATGACTGACTAGTTCATGCGAAGAGAGCATGCCACTAGGTCAAAACACAGAAGACAGACGTTGGCGCTTTTGATCCTCGGGAGACATTTACCGAGTGAAGTCATATTGAAAATGGTTTTAACAATCTTGAAACAATTTGTTTGCCTTGTGTCATTGCTTGGACATTGGTTTTCATAGATTGTAATTTGGTATTTGAAGTAATTTCATTTATAAGGCTGAAATGACAATTTTGAGAAATTTATTGAAGGCCTATCGATGAACAATACAGGTCTTAATTACAAGCTTCTAAGTGGAAAACTTTAAAAAGTTTTACCCCGCCTTGCATACAATTATACTTGGTTAACCTCAGGTCATAATTTCAAAGTTGATAATGGACAGGCACCGCTTACAATATCACTTTCAGCGATGTGCAAAAGACTCAAGCCAACAGCTGACTATAAATGTGAGTATTGTGAGTACTGGGTCACATATAGACGATTACTCAAACAGCATATGAAGATCTGCTTGGTATGGGCTATCAATGACTGATATTCACTATCACAGGGCTTCTGATTGACGGTGTATTACTCTTTGATCTATGTCTCATAATTTTAAAGCTTTTATAGCTAGGGGACTTCTGATATTTTCCGGGCGACTTTTATTTCCCTTTGCTTGGCTACTCAGGTGATATTTTTATCATCATGGCGAATTTGTCGCTGAAAGTGGCTGAACTCGCCCAGTTTGCAAAGCCCTGATGCCTGTAAGAGCAAAGCCCCCCCCCCCCCCCAGAAGATGGTTAGTTTTTACGGAGGACAGTACAAGGGTACATGACACAACTACTGATAAGATCGTCATGGTTCTTTAACCAGCTCTGTGAAAGCATCATTTGCGACCTCGGTTTAAAGTCTTGTCTCCGATATACTAGATCTATTAGTTTGTTGGTGTCCCACTCCCAGCCCATGAATCAAATCGACGAGATAGACCTTCAATTGTTTTAGAAGCCCATTCTCTACTAAACGAACTAATCGGGCTAATGTGAATTGAAGCCGTTGCAGAGCAGCTTTAATGATGAGGAATAGCCAGACAATCCTCGATAGCCGCCTATGTCCGAAATAAACACTGTCCGAAAATATCTTCAGTTATGCTGGATCTACGGCCCTCTTCTTTTGAAAAAAACATAGTTACTGTAACTGTTTTAATTTTAATCGATTGACAAAGAGTATTGTAAATACTTACTTAAATCAACGAAAACACGTTCATAGAAATTTCTGTCAATGAATATATATGGAATTTTTGGGGAGGAAGTTTCGATCAGGAGCTTTCGGAATTCTCGGCGACTGTCGCCAAATCAACAAGAACGTTAACTCGACACTGACCCAATTTCCGATATGTTTACACAAATTAATGAGCTCAAGGTAAGTCTACTGGAATTTTCCAGAATATGTTGTTTATATGTTGTTTATTGCTTATTTGAGGAGGCATAAATTAAGCTTGAATTCTCAATTATCCGGCGGCTTGAAGATGAATTCGCAACTGTTAACAATTGAGGAGAAAGTGTGCCAAAAAGCACGAGGTGACATGCTTAGTACCTGTTACTTGTCTATTTAGGTCACTGTCACTTTGACATATGTGGGTAGGTATATGTTATCTGAATTATTTAATGTTATGCAATTCCATTATTATTGTCAATTGTGATTTTTGTGATTTTAACTGTCTTCTTTTGAATAAAAATACTGAAATATTGAATTATTTAATGAATACAGTAAAAGAATCATGCTTACAAAGGTTCACTGAAATGGTGCTTGAGACATTGAACACTGTTAAAGTCCAAACATTTAGATATCTATACATGAAATCATTTATTCATGACAAAATTGCTTAGGATGGTGAATATCAATGTTATTATTTATTTATTGGGTCAAAGTCTGAAAACAAGCAGTTAAGGAATTAGAAAATATATACTGAGCGCAAAAAGAATTAATCAGTTGAGGACAAGAATCAATTACAACAGGACGTAGAAACCCTTGCTCATTGGGAACACACATTGGATATGATTTCCATCCACAAAATGCAGCGTCCATCAAGTAATCATCTAGCAAAATCGCCCTTCAAATTTGAGTACATCCTTCTTAGCCAAGAGTCATCCAGCAAATATCTAGTGTAGGATATATGTACAGATCTAATATGGAAACAACATATAGACCCTCTCACCAAGAAAGCAAACAACACTGGCTTTCTCAGATGAAATCTCCACATGGCAAATACAGATGCCTAAACAAAGACATTCAATGCACTTGTCTGTCCTAACCTTGAATATTGCTGCTCAGTGTGAAATCCATATCATAAAACACTGATCATGATAACTGATAAAGCACAAGAGCGTGCCACTAGATTTTCCATAATCGCTACCACAATAGCAGTGTAAGGAAAATACTACAACATCTTAACCCTTGTCATGATGAACCCGGAATATTCCTGCTTTGGCAGGAGCTATAGACAAACATAAGACTGCACACAATATGTGCAGTCTGATGTTAGACTACACCACCTGTTTCTCACTTTCAAACCAGAATAGTCAATAGATTTAGTTTTTCAAATAAAAATTGACCTACAGTTGGTACTTTCAGTGCTTTTTGCCCTTTGATTTTGATGCAAATTTTAATCCAAAATTTATTCAGCATGACAAGGGTTAAATGGGAGTCAATAGAATCTCAACGCCAGAAATCTCAACTGACTATGTTGTACAGGGGTCCACCAACAACAAAGGGTTTAAGTAAAAGCTTAATTGTACAAAATACAAAATGGCCATTAATCAACCTACTAAATAGATGCTTAACTCCTACCAAGCAGTCGACAGCAAACAATTTGACCTTTTGAGTGACATTTTCAATATTTTCAGATGTGTGCAGGGACAACCTTTGAGCTGCATCTGTAGACAGTCTCAGAGTGCAAAAGGAATATTTGCTGACCTGTTATAACTTTCCTGTTTTACAAACTTTTGGACCTGTCCAAATTCAAAGGTTTTGCAGACAAAAATTAAAGTGGATTTAATTTGAAAAATATCCATTCAGTAGGGTAGAAAATAGTGTGTATAAAGAAGAAATTGCTTGTCAGAAGCAATTTCTTCTTTTTTTCTCAATGTTTTCTCAATCATAAAATCACAGATCGTAAAAAGCAGGGATTAAACAGCAAAGGGTTAAGAAAGATTAAGACCATATCTTTCTACAAAGGGCTTAGCAAAGAATTGGGTCAGACTGTGCGGATGCACAAGCTGGCCAGATTCTTTGCTTTGCACACACAAGTTGTTGGAAATGTCATGCACAGTTGAAATTTTGATTTTTTCAACTCGGTTTGACTGCTTTAGACAAAGCATTTCTTTCGTACAAAAATGAGACAAAATTTGATCTTTAAATGTAGTATTGACTGAAAGCATTTTCACTTAGCAATTTGATGACTCAGTGGGAAACAGTTGTAACTGCCTATATGATTAAGGATAGTTATAACTATTTCACACTGAGCCACAGAATTGTGATTCTTTGCATCATTAGGAAGTCGCGGGTACACTTACATCAGGGCATGTGTTAGTGCTTGAAATAAAAGAGTCATTGACTCCACAACCATGAAATTATGGGAGGTCAAAACTGACTTGAAACGGGTCAAAACAAAAAAAAAGAGCAAATAATGAGTATAATTTTGCAGTTTAGAGAGTCAATTCAAATTCTTGTTTACATATGAAATAAGCAATTTATTTGTAAAAATTAAGATTCTTCTAAAATTTGGAGAATAACACATAGTTTTGACTTTTAAAAAATTTTGTCAATGGGGGCAAAATGACCCAGTTGGGATACATATTAAAGGGTCAAATAAAGGTATGTACAGATTTTTTGGGTGTCAAAATCCTGGTTTAAGAGTCAAATATGAGCCCTGTTTAATGATATCAAATAGTTTGAAATAAATAAAGCAGGGTATAAGCATTTTTAAATTGCACTGGTTTGGCATTGAGATATTACACAAGTAATAATCTATAGTTATTTCTTACTGGGCCCTGGGTAGGCACACCAGCCACAGGTTTAAGCTTTATTACTTCAACATTGTTGAAAGTGAAGTAAACACCATACAAACAAACAAATATATATTTTCTTTTTCAGAAATGAATGAATGAAAGATGAATAACGATTCTTTCAAGTTCGGTGATGAAGGGGAGTCGGGCAATGGGGTCAGTACAACCAATGACCAGGACTTTGACAGGGTAATGCTAACTTCCTTTTATACCCTTAAACTAGGGTTTTGACCCTCAAAAATATGGAAATATATAAATTTGGCATTTGAAGCTACCAGCAAGCGTTCATTTCTAATGGTCAAAACTGGGTTTTGTCTGTAAATTTTTTCAATGATGTTTCTTTCATACTTTAAAAAATATCAACAAATTAATTGTTAATTGAGATCTGTCACACAAAAAGCGTCCATCTGGGAACTTTGTAAATGTATACAAATTGGAAAAGAGATTGGGTCTAGCATAGGTTGCTAAAGGTCCCATTTTAAAATATCTTTCAACAGAATTTAGATTGATCATTGTAAATTCAGAAAATTAGCAAAGTGTGAAAAGTTTCGAACCTAGTAAGTCTGTGCAATCTGCACATACTGATTAGGGTCGACACTGTACCCTCTACCCAGATGGTCCCTTTTTGAATGACAGGTCACATTTATTCTGTCTTGGAATTTTAAGTGTAACAAAAAGTAATGAGAATACTGTTTTTCAAAGGAACTTAACCTACATGAACAGAAATTGATTTGGATATGGAGATTGTTATTTTATAAACACTTAAAACAAAATGAAAATGGAAAACATTGGCTGTACAAAGCATTTAATGTCATCTGTTGGCAATTGTCATACCTATTCAATCGGGAACCTTTGGTGATTCTACAGAATAGACTTCAGGAATAATGAGAGCTCAGACATGAAAGCGCTTCATTTTGCACATGGATTTTTGTGATGTCACAAACATAACTGAATATGAGGTTTCTAAAAAGAAAATCAATGAAAGGTTAAAAATAGACATTTTATCATTTGATGACAAAACATAGTGTTTTACTGTGTTTTGTTTATCAAATTATCTTATAACTATACAAATATCCGTATGATAACATCCCGTATGATATTTTTTATGATATCACATAGTTATTTTTAGAACAATAATATCATGCAGTTATTTTTAGAAACTTGCATTTCAGTTAGAAACATCGACGAAAACTAGACAAAAAGAGGTTATAAGATAAATATAATACATACTAAGTGTATTGTATGAAAAAATATCTAACTCGGTTGGGAGAATTGATAATTGTCTCGGCAGAGCCTCGACAATGATCAATTCTCCCAACCTCGTTAGATATTTTTTCTGATACAAAACACTAAGTACGTATTATATATTTATCATAATTATGCCAAAAAGATCTCAAAAGATGATAGGAGAGCATAAACGATATATATATAATACATACTTAGTGTTTTGTATAAAAAAAAAAATCTGACGAGGTTGGGAGAATTGATCATTGTCGAGGCTCTGCCGAGACAATCATCAATTCTCACAACCGAGTTTGATATTTTTTTCATACAATACACTAAGTATGTATTCTATTTATCTTATAACCCATATTTGTCTTATTTTCGTCGGTGTTTCTAACTGAAATGCAACTTTCTAAAAATAACCACATTATATCATGTTCTAAAAATAACTATGTGATATCATAAAAAATATCATACAGCATGTTATCATACGGATAGTTGTATAGTTATAAGATAAATGTTTTTCTTCAAGCATATTAACCAAAGTATCACTAGAAGCTGAATTACCATAAAATATGACCCAAAATTACTACTCATAAGTTCAAGGTACTTTCTAGTTTACAGAAAAGTGCGGATGTTTCCGAATGTATGCCTATCATGGCTGAATTGGGCAATCCTTACAGAGGTACAGAAAAAGGGGAGGGGGGTAATACAAGTCTAAAAATCTCCATTTCTTGATCAAATTTAGGCCATACCAACCACACAGTTTTTATTAGGTAATACCAACCACACAGAGCTTTATTGATAATAATTATAAAATAATTTAATCTAAAATTTAAAAAAAATCTCTATCTGAAGCTCTGGTCTGATAAGATGAATAGTGGCTTTCACAAAACAATAAAAAAGTCATAGATGATACTTTTCTGAGAGATGAGACATAATATTATTAGCGATAAAGATGATAACCATATGATTATTAGTGGTGTAAGGACCATCATGTCAGATTAGAACCATTTGATTTCACAATTAATTGAGGGTTCTCTTAAGTATGAGTCATGAAAAGTATCAGATTATGCTTAAGTAATTAAAGCTAATAACATTGTGAAATTGACACTCATCTCAATCAAAACCATTCAAAATAACTCACTGAGTGCTCCAATTTTTCATTCCAAACACTCACTCTAATCATTCAAACATGCTCAGAAATGGTTAAACTTAAGCTTCGAAATTCTCCAAAATGACCAATATTTCAATCAAATCTATCAAATATTTGCATGTATTTTATTGGTTTGGTTGATTTTTAAGCATCTGATTTGACCCTGAAAGCACAAAATCAGATAAATACATAGGTTTTAATCAAGTTTACAAGTTTATTGAAGAAACAAAAGACAAAATGTCTATCATGTACATATACATAATAACAACAGTTGTGCAATTTCAAAAAGGTTCACAAAAGAAAATTAGCGGTCGTTATCTATTAAAAAATAATGTAGATAAATATTGAGTTCGGAGAAAAGTTAGACTGGTTGTTCTATAACCTTTCACTGGGTAACCTACCTAAATATAGTTGTTACAGTGTTACATATAAAGATTTATCAAAGAATATCTTATATAGGATGTAAGAACATATTCTTATTATGAAATATTTTTCTATATTGTTGTTAATACTATTTCCCCTGCTATATGCGATTCTCACAACTATAGCTTTTACATGTTGTAACTATCGCTGTTTTTAGTTAAAAATGAATTTAATTATATCCTTATCTTTTCTATTCAAAGGAATGAATAGCAAAGTTAAGACAAAAGGAAATGAAAATATCTCTATACGAGGGTACTTAAAGGAAAAATAAAAATATCCACGTCATTCTTTTTTGTTCGAAATTCGAAATAACAAGCGAAGAAATCTGGAGACTATGTATACTAGAAAAAGAAAGGTTACTCAAAATTAAGTTTGAAAGAAATCATTAGCATACTAATGATAGGGGAAATTCATTAGAATAAATAAATTATTTTATTAATAATGATGATAATAATAATAATTTTGCATTTAGTAACAGATTAAGTATAAAAAACTCTGCAATAGTGTAGTATGTTTTGAATTTAAGTATGGATAAATATCAGATGATATTTGTTGATGATAAATGATTGACTAAGAGATTAAGGGTAAAGAGATTGTTTTCTTAATTCAAAGTTTTTTAGAATATAAATGCTGAGAAATTCCGTTGTCTTTTTTTGGTTGCATTTCAATAATTCTATAAATTTTTGCATGCTGGGTCTTGACCAATAGTACTTTTTTATATAAACCTTTCGCAAATCAATGTATAAAGGACATTCTAGAATGAAATGGTATTCGTCCTCCAGTAAATTACAAAGTCTGCATGTTCTATTTGATCTCAAAGTTAACGGTTTTGTCCATCTTCCGGTTTCAATTTCAAGTCTATGACTAGATAATCTAAGTTTTGAAATAGCGGCTCTAATTTTTTTCTGTTTTATTGAGTCTAAATAAGATTTAAAATCAAAAATCCGGATAGCATTGTACATAAATGCTCTCGACGATGTGTTCAGTTCCGCGTCCCAGTTTTGAATGTAGATATCTTTGATTCGTTGTTTAAAAATGTTTAAAAAGGCATTTACGTTTTCGATGCCTTGATTTAGCCAAACATACGAAAACCCTGTTTTCTGTAAGAGATTACTTTAAGCGCCCAGTTATTTGTATGTGTAGGCTGTTCTATGTCAAAAAGCATTTGATTATAATTTTTTTTAATAAATCTATTTTCATCGGATCTGGTGAATTTAAGCCAAAATTTGATAATATAAGAGAGTCTTACTTTTTTCAAAGGGAGTTGTCCTAATTCACCATAGATGAAGTTATTTGGTGTTTGAAGTTTTACGTTTAATTTTTGCTTGCAGAACCTAGTGTGTACTTTTTCAAGTGATTCAGCTTCTGAAAATCC
Organism: Fragum whitleyi; assembly: GCA_948146395.1. NCBI lineage: Eukaryota > Metazoa > Mollusca > Bivalvia > Cardiida > Cardiidae > Fragum > Fragum whitleyi. Next base: position 52,670,201 of record OX411555.1, read on the forward strand.
CCAAACTATTCCTGCGTAATTCAGTATGGGAAAAATGAGTTTGTCAAAGAGATCTAAAATGTGGCTTATACTTATATCTTTAAATTCAATTAAATATTGTTTGAGGGCGAAAATTGCTTTTAGTGCTTGTCCTTCCATTTTCTCAAATGTTTTGTTAAAGGAGCCCCCAGAAGAAAAAGTGATGCCAAGATACGAAAAATTCTTATCAATTTCCAATGTTTGGTTATCGTACGTGAAAAAAAGAGAATCCGGTAATTTTCCAGATTTACGGAATACCATGACTTTAGTTTTTTAGCTCACCTGAGCACAAAGTGCTCAAGGTGAGCTATTGGGATCGTAGAATGTCCGTCGTCAGTCGTGCGTCGTCCGTAGTGCGTCGTCCGTCGTCCACAATTTCTTTAAACATCTTCTCCTCCTAAACCAGTGGGCCAATCTTGATGAAACTTGGCAGGGATGTTCCTTGGGTCAAGCTCTACCAAAGTTGTTCAAATAAATGAAATCCACCCTTAACTTTCCCTTTACCCTTAACAAAAAGGGTGAAAATATGAAAATCTTTAAAAATCTTCTTCTCTGAAACCAGAAGGCAGACAGCTTTCATATTTGGTAGTGGACCTCTACCAAGTTTGTTCATATCAAGACCCTGGGGTCATATTTGGGCTTTGCCTGGGCCCAACCCTTTTTACATAGAATCAAAGAGCGAAAATCTTTAAAAATCTTCTTCTCTGTAACCAGATGGCAGACAGCTTTAATATTTGGTGTGTAGTATCACCTAGTGGGCCTCTACCAAGTTTGTTCATATCAAGACCCTTGGGTCATATTTGGGCTTTGCACGGTCAGACATTGCGAAAGACATCGGACCGCGGACATTGTCCGATATTTTTGACTTCGGTCCGATTGAAAATACGATACCGTCGGTCCGTATGTCCGACATATTTTGACCATTTTGCTTTTTTTCAATACCTCGCGTTTGCATAATTATGGAAGCTTATAACCAAAATATTTGTCATTCTGTTTGCGAGAAAATTGATAAACAACAAAGTACAAAGGGACGGCACTATTATATCGTGTTTTCGCTGATTATTTCCCTTGATTTGTAAACCGGAATGTGGTTGGCTGAAACAGGTATTGATTAGCCAATCGGAATACATATTACTTTTACTGTCGTAGTATAATGGCGTTCCTTAAATACTTCGAGGGTGCAAAGCCTGGTAAAAAAAAGGAAAACAGAGGACAAATTCGAACCATTCGAAGAACCTTATACCAATTTTAAACCCTTAACTCATATTTTCATTCATGATATCTGGAGGAACTGTTGGACTGATCCAGCTAACCAGAATAAGAAAGTATTTTCTGTTCGACAGGACCTCGGCAATTGGTTGCCTGGTTACAGGTCATGCCATCGCGAAGAGCAATTTTTACTCGATTACGCATTGGTCACTTCACTAAATGCACTCCAACTTTTTAAAACCAGAACTACCGAACATATTTTTATAGATTGTATTGATTTCTCTTTTATCAGAGACAAATATTTTAAAGTTGATAGTATGAGGCAGATTTTCATTATGTCAAATTGGAATTGATTTTTGACTTTCTTAAGGCAATTCACTTACATAATAAAATTTGATTTTAGGTTCTATTTACCGTTTCTTTATTTTTAAATTTTTCTTTAGAATTTTACTGTTTTCAATAGCTTTTTTGGTTATTATTTCTTTTATGATAGAGAAATTCTTTTAGATTTATAAGTTTAAAATGATTTCTGTTATAACGTTGGTGGTTACATGTTATTTTTCCTTGTTTTTTTCGGTCTGACAGATTTGTTTTCGGTCTGACAGATTTTTCAAGCCTGTCAGACCGAATGTCTGACAGTTTTTTTGAGCTTTCGCAATGTCTGTGCACGGTTGCATCCCTTTATCTCTTATGAGCACAAAGGGTAAAAAAATGAAAATCTTCAAAAATCTTCTTCTATGAAACCAGAAGGCAGACAGCTTTCATATTTGGTATGTAGCATCATCTAGTGGACCTCTACCAAGTTTGTTCATATCAAGACCCTAGGATCATATTTGGGCTCCACCTAGGTGCAACCCTTTTTACATAGAATCAAAGAGCGAAAATCTTTTAAAATCTTCTTTAATCGAAACCAGAGGGCACATTGCTTTAATATTTGGTATGTAGCATCACCTTGTGGGCCCCTACCAAGTTTGTTCATATCAAGACCCTTGGGTCATATTTGGGCTCCACCCGGGCGCATCCCTTTCAGCTCATCTGAGCAGGATGGGTGAAAATGGGCAAACCTTCAAAAATCTTCTTCTCTAAAAGTAGAAGGCAGACAGCTTTCATATTTAGAATGTAGCATCATCTTATGGACCTCTTCCAAGTTTGTTCATATCAAGACCCTGGGGTCACTTTTGGGGTCCACCCGGGTGCATCCCTTTTTACATAGAATCAAAGAGCAAAAAGGCATATCTGTCTTGCTCTTCGCTGAAAACGTTCCATGGTATTGATCTTAGGCAATTATCTTCTTTTTGACATCTGCCTATCTATTTAATGTGATGTCCCAGGGGTCATAGAGACTCAGGTGAGCGATCTAGGACCATCTTGGTCCTCTTGTTTAACAATAACACTTAATTTCCATTTGTCGCTGTATGTTTTTAATATGTCCACTAATCCTTCTTGGAGGCCGTTTTCGGTAATGGAAAATAAAACGATATCATCTGCATATAATAATAAGTATAATTTAAGCATTTCTAAGCTTATCCCCTGAAAATCGTTTAGGGACATATATTGTTCGAGATCGTTTACATAAATAGAGAAAACAAAAGGGGACAAACAATCACCTTGGGGCGCTCCAAGGTAGCAGCTGAAGCTATCACTTAATTGGTTGTCTAATTTTATTCTTGATTTCCTATTGATGTACATAGACTTAATGATTTGGAGGATTTTACCTGTCAGGCCATATTGAATTAGTTTATAAAAGATATTTTCTTTAACTAACAAGTCGAAAGCTTAAGTGAAATCTATAAAGCATACATATAATTTCTTATTCTCATTGATAAATTTATTTATTAGGCTGTGAAGAACAAAGATATTGTCTGTCGTACCCATATGTTTTCTGAACCAAGCCTGGGCCTCACCATATACTTGGTATTCTTCAGCCCATTTATTTAGTCTATTGTTTAGGATCCTTGTGAATAATTTTCCTAACGCACTAAGCAATGTAATCCCGCGATAGTTTTCCGGCTTATTTGGATCTCCGCTTTTGAAAAGCGGGATAATATGACCTTCTGACCACTTAGATGGGAAGTAACCAGAGTCTAATATCTTATTAAATAGCGGGTTAAGATATGGTTCTAACTGTGTAGAACCATACTTGAAGAATTCATTGATAACTATGTCTGGGCCACCAGATCTGTTATTCTTTAATTTGGAGCAGGCTTTCAATATTTCTTCGGTAGTTATGACGGTATTCAATTCATTAAACATTATTTGAAGTTCATTGTCTATGATTCTGGAGTTAAATAATAAAACATCTTCATCAGGTTGATAGAAGTTTGATTCAGGGTTATTTATTGCTTTAAAGTACATTTCAAAAGTAGACACATTTAGATTTGAATGAGGTTTAGCTTTCCCACTGCTATATGCTGATTTAAGAAGTTTCCAATATTCTTTTGCATTCTTATGTCTGAGAGATTCAAGTTTTTTTGATTGATTTGTGTTATACAGTGATTTTTTCCGAGATAGAATTGATTTGTGTGATTTCCTTTGCTGTATTAGTTTCAGCCTATTTTCGTGTGACTCTTTACTTCGATATGATTTTAAATGATCATAAAATGTTTTACGCGACTTTCGACATTCAAAGTCAAACCAGGGTTTATTCTTTTTTCTTTTTATTTTCTTTTTATATCGTTTTCCTGTTTTACGTTTATTGCATATATTTTGACAAATTTCGTCTATAAATGTATAGAAAGAGTCTATGTTTTTGTCTATTTCTGATTGGCTGTTTATATTTTTTAATTCGTCTGCTAATCAAGGGTGGTAAAAATTATTGCTAATTTCAACCAAATCCACAAATAATCAATTATGTTTTACCTCCCTTGAAAATCATTTAAAACTAAATCCTCACACTCATTCAATATCATTTAGAAATCAATCCAAAATCATTCCAACTTGTTACTTTCACAATGTTGTTAACTTAATATGGTTATTAGAGGTGCCAATTATTATCAGTAAACTAATGATATAGCCTTTAGATCAGTCTGCTTATCTTTGTCTGTATCTCCTATTTTAGCATGACAAAGCTACAAAGTTGTCAATAAAAAATGGAGTTTATATTATAAACTTATGAAATAAGGATTCAAGAAGAATCCATGATCGAAATTTCAAAACAAAAACTCTGACTCAATTAATGCATATAACAGCAATAATGTTGAAAGTGGTGTTTAACTCTATACCAACAAACTGACGCAATAGATTAATCAAATTTTCTGATCTTTGTTTTGTGGAAAAAAAAAACCCACACAACAAAACACATCCTTAATTCATCGAAGCTTAAAAAGTTTCCATACCTCTATCAGACACTGGATTAATCAGGCTTCCCGTGTAGCTCCCGAGTGGTGTGTGTGTGTGTGTGGGGGGGGGGGGGGGGGGTATACCCCAAATTGAAGCTTTACTTGGACATCTAATTTTTGTAAGCAGCCTTCTATATTTCTGAAGTATGGTTTAAGCTTGCTATGCTATAACCAGTTCTGTCCCCAGACTTCAGTAGCAGTGGGAACCCTGGTTTATCTTTGACGTGCTGCTAAATCTGTTTAATATTATTCCTCCTTTGGCAGGAGGAATTGATAAACACCAATCTGCACATATAAGCAGGCTTATCTTAGTCTATATAAAGCAGTATAAAAGATCATTTGTTTTCTTTAAACTATTACAAAAGATCTATATAAATGGTACAACACACTTTTTTGTTTACATTATGTTGTTTCAGTCATACAGATGATTTTAAAGACGGATAAGTTTTCATGTTTTACTCTTTGCTGACCCCTTCAAAACCAGTTTTGATCCCCATAACTATATGGTCAAGGGTGTCAAAGACTCTGTAATTTAGAAAGCTAACACAAGCCCTAGTAAATACTGACTAAAAAATAATTCAATTAGAACTTTCACTTTCACTTTAATTTTGATGGAATTTGAATAAAGTTTTATTTAGCATGAGGATTAACCCTTGTGATGCTAAACCCGGAATGTTGGTAGCAGCTTAAGACAAACATCAGCTTGCACATATGTGCAGTCTGATGTTAATCTACATCACCTGTTTCTCACTTTCAAACCAGGATTGTCAATAGATTTAGTTTTTCAAATAAAAATTGACCTACAGTTGGAACTTTCAGTGCTTTTTTCCCTTTGGATTTTATTAAAGATTTTAGCCAAAGTTTATTCAGCATGACAAGGGTTAATATATGTGACCCATCAGGCGAAAGGGGACCATCTGGGTAGTGCGTAAAGTGTTGACCATAGTCAGATTGCGCGTTTTGCGCAGACTGAATAGGGTCAAAACTTTTCGCAATGTGCTTATTTTCTGAATCTAGAATGTTTAATCTACCTTCCAGTGAAAGAATTTTTGAAATACGACCTCTGGTTGTCCTATACTAGAATTAACCTCTTTTTCAAATATTTATTTTACAGAGTTCTCAGATGGTCCCTTTTTGCGTGACAGTTCACATATCTTGATTTTCTTACAGGCTGTCATGGATGCCCTTGAAGACTCAAACACTATGGATCGAATGGTCCTACCAGGGAGTACGCTGTCACCGACAGACTCATCATCGGGAGTAAAGAGAAAACCAAGGATAAAAGATGAGAAGATATGCAGAGTGTGTGGAGATAAAGCCCTGGGATACAATTTTAATGCTATGACTTGTGAATCTTGTAAAGCGTTTTTCAGACGCAATGCCTTGAAAGAGAAGGTAAAAGATTTATTTGTGACATGTCACACCGTAAAGGAACATCTAGGAAGTCTGTAAAATAAATATTTGAAAAAAAGATCATGTCCAGTATGGGTCAACCAGACATGGCATTTCAAAAATTTTTTCACAGGAAGGTATACTGGTAAATACAGATTCAGAAAATTATCATAGTGCGAAGAGAGTTGGCACTATCTGTGCAGTCTGACAAAGGTTGACACTTTACACACTACCCAGATGGTCCTTTTTCGCGTGACATGTCACATTTAAGAGACAGAGGTATAGATACAGGTTGAAGCTTGTCTGAAATTTTTGCAGTCGATATTGCTCAAGAGACCACATCTTTTAAGCAACCAATTCTATTAAGCGACCACCGTAAAAAGTCCCTTACTGTAAGCAAAATCTGTGGAAAAAGGGAACATTCTTAACAAAACATTTGTTATTAATGAATCTTATGATGTTGGAGCCCATTAGAATCGTCTCAATAAGACAATTCTAATGGGTCAAAAGATTCAGTACGCCTTGACCAACAATCTAAAAATGCTATCAAAATGAACACTCACATTTATCATGATATTTTGTATTAAGCGACCATTCTCATAACAACTGCTTTTTGGTGGTCCCCTTAGTGGTCGCTTAACACAAGTTTTACTGTATTTCTCAAGGAAAACCAATGTTGTTGGCACATGTTGAATTGTCTAATTAAGAGGGTCTCTGTACTAAGAAACTTTGTCAAATATTTGCCCCTTCCCCTAAGAGAGTATTTCCCCTAAAATTGCAATTTTCCCATCATAAATCAATAATTGCAATCTAATGAAATAAAGAATTTTGATTGGTTTAAATCGCATCACGTGGGGAAATCCATTGCACTTTATTTCTGTATAAAATGCAATAGGTCTATCGGGAAACCCCCGACCTTTGATCCTGTGATTTAGGAACTCGAAAACCCCTCGTTCCCCTTCCTTATCGTAATATTGCTATTTAATATAATAGAATATTTTCGAAAGAATTTATGATTAAAAGCATACAGTTCAGATTCTGAGTCGATGTTTACAGCGAGTCGACGAAGACCACCAAGCAACCCTCTCAGCTAAGCCCGATCACGATAGTTTCGGTTTAAAATGCAGAATAACTTGTCAAAATTATGTTTAGATCATAAGTACCTCTACGAATGTCAAATTGTCTTTTGTTTGTGTACCATTTGTTTAACTTTATGCCGTTTAACTTCGATAGCGAGAAAAAATACACGATCTAAAAATAGATTGTGTAATACACGCAGAAAGTAGACTCGAAACTTCAATGTTTAGCCGAGTATTTTAATAGTTTCTTAGACCAAGGGGATTGCAATTATAAGGGCAGAGTGTCTTTTTCACAGCGTTTATAGGGGTATAAAGTGCAATTGCCTTAGCACATGGCTTAAACATAACGCCCTACGGGCGTTATTTGCCATGTGCTAAGGCAATTGCACTTTATACCCCAATAAACGCAGTGAAAAAGACACTCATCCCTATAATGTTCTTGACAAGGCTCTTTTATGGCAGCATTCGTGTTATTAATCAAACAGCTTTGATTATCAGCCCATAAACTGCTTCTAAAATCTAATTTCTTTGTGTTTATTAAACTAGTTTCAAGCATTTTCAGTAGACTAGCAAAATACACAACTGAAGGTTTTCCCCTGAAACAACTCATTTGACACATTTTTCTCCCAAATTAGGGCTCCTTCCCCTTTGCATAAAAAGATCCCTTGTCTTCCATTAGTACCTAATTACAGAGTCTATTGTCAAGACTATTATAAGTAATATTGATTTGATGTTAAAACTCTTGCCCTTCATTTGGATACAAGTTCTTTCATCTTAGATAAATTTATCCTTATTGATTCTGCCTCCTGAAATGAACCAGTACTCACACCAAATGAGCAGGCCAATAATGTGTTTACTAGTGTTGGGCAATCATTGTCAAATCAAAATTGATAATCATTTTTAAGTTGGAAGAGTAAATCAACTTATGATTCATTGTATAATCGTTTTCTTAGAAATTATTACAGCACTCCCAGTATCATTCCTTTAAAAAATTGAATATGAAAGGTTAGTTAAAACTCATGACCTAAAAAGTAATCCTTCAGATTATTTATACCAACTCCATGGCTCAGCATGAAACAGTTGTAAACTGCCTTTGAATACATATAGACAGTTACAACTGTTTCATGCTGAGAAATCAAACTGATGTCAGTTCCGTTAACAAAATATAATAGCTTTCACTTATGTGTTACGACCCGATTAATCGATTATGAAATTTCTCAGTTGATTATCACAATTGGAAGCCCAAACCAACTATTTATCGGTTATAACTGATTAACCTGCCCATCACTAGTGCATTCTCATCTTAGTCTAGACTTGATGCTTATTCAAGTTTGTATGTTGAAAATGTCATGCATAAAATCAAATATCAGGAAGTCATGTTAAGAATTGAGATTTTAGATTATAAATCAGTATAGAACATGTCTGTTTGCAGAGCCTGAAGTGTTTGTTCAAAGGCGACTGTCAGGTGGATGTACGTACAAGACGATTTTGTCCAGCATGTCGACTGATTAAATGTCTTGAAGCTGGAATGAAGAAAGAAATGATTCTTGGTAAGTTTTTTGGGCAGTGTTTTACAGAAATTCGTCTGATTTCTAATGAACAATTCTATTTAAAGGAAGGTGCTGATATATAACTCTCTATATTTGTTGCATAGATTCTAAAGTTTGATACAAAACTTTTGGAGGGATCGGTGCAACACTATTGTAAGTGCCTATAAATACCGGTATATAGGCACTTACAATAGAGTTGCGCTGACCCCTCAAATGATTTCTTTGACTTTATTAATTGTATTTTTGTGAACAAAACAAGAAATCACTTGGAATTCCATAGAATTTAACATTGAAGTTTATCAGAAACAAAGTGAATCATGATAAAACCAATTGCAAGACACTAATAATGACATCTGTCTGAAAATATTCATTTTAAAAAAATATATAGCCATTCCTTTTTTGGAGGACAATAAGATGAAAGTCCTTTTCCTTCATTGTATATTTTCTTAGAAATGATAAATTTATTATGCTTAACCCTTTCCTGTTTCACAAATTTTGGACCTGTCCAAATTCAAAGGTTTTGTAGACGAAAATTTAAAGTGGATTTAATTTGAAAAATAACCATTCAGTAGGGTAGAAAATAGTGTTGAAAAAGAAGAAATTGCTTGTCAGAAGCAATTTCTTCTTTTTCACAATCTTTTCTCAATCATAAAATCACAGGCACGTAAAAAGCAGGGGTTAAATATTGATCGGTCTTAAATTTTCTCATCTCTAAATGAATTTCTGTTATATAAAAAACGTATCATTTTAGATGACACAGAGAAGAAGGCTAGGATGCAGAAAGTCGTGGAGAATCGTAAGAGACGATCTTTCAACGACACAATCGACACGAGTAACATAAAAGAAGAACCAGTCTCGGATTCTGACATGCTTCCTGATCAGTCGTGCCAGACGGGTACACCTCAACCAATGCCATCACAGCTTTTGAGTCTGTCAGAGGGTCTGAAGATGGAATTGCCGTACAGATATAATGCTCTGAAAGCACCGGAGGTAGTCGACCCTGGGGACAGCCCGAAAGATCCATTAAAATACAGAATTCTTGCTCCAGAAGAAAAAGCTTTATTCAAAGAGCTTGGAGATGTGTATAAAAATACTCTCGGTGAGTTATTGAGTGACAGAAATAGCGATGATTTAAATAACTGCACAGATCTCATCAATCAATCAGAGGTTGCTGTGCGACGCTTGATTTCATTTTTCAAACATCTAGAAGACTTTCAGAGGATAAGCCACGACAACCAGATCGCAGCTTTAAAGGCGTGTGTTCTATGTTCTATTCTGTTGAGATCGGCATATTTCTTTGACCCAAATAAAAGCACATGGACTACTAAAAATGGTGAAGTTTCATCCTCAGTTTTGAAAACCTCAACAGGGTATGGCGAAATTCACGATATTCATACCGATTTTTGTCGGAAGATAAAACAACTAATAGGATCAGACGTAGTCGCATTTGCACTACTTCAATTAATTTGCTCATTCAACCCGGATGGGAAAGATATAAAATGTCCCACACAGGTTTCAAATCTACAGGACAAGTATCTGGTTTTACTTAAGCATTATTTGGAAGCAGAATATACATATTCAGTCGGTCAATCGCTGTTCGTAAAATTGATGATGATGCTGTTGGACATGAGAAGAGTGGCAGACTTTCATAATGAAATATTGCTTAAAGCAAACCCAAGAGACATTGCACCATTAATGCTTGAAGTGTTGGATTTAAAATGTTGAACCTTGCATAACACCAAAAGCAAAGTTTAAATTTGGATTGTCATAAAGGGTTTTATGATGCCTAGGTTCCGCACGTCTGGGACTCTCAAAACTACCTAGGCTCGGGGTTATAAAACTTTACTCAATCTCACCTAAAAATTTCCTCAAATTTCAACCTAAGATTAAAGACATTATTCTATTGTTATACTAATATGAATGTATTATCAAGAAACATGATATTAATAAGTTGTTATATATAAAAACTTATTAATACATTTTGTACTATCTTACATTTTCATACATTTATTTGAATTCTAATTTGAAAATAATCTTTGTTGAGCACTCAAAGTTTTATAAACTCGGGCCCTGATTTGTCCCATGGACCCTCAACTTCATTAAAAGATGAAGACTGTTTGCAAAATTGGATCTAAACTTGTGAACAATACCAGAGCTTATCTTCAACCTGTGAAATGGTATTTTGAGCCCCCAAAATTGTGAATATCTTAGTTTGACACTTTAATATTTCAATGAAATTTTAACCCATTGAGAGCAATTTTTAAGTATCAAAATTTAGTTTCATTTTTAAAATATTCAAGGAAATATCTTGTAAATGCTTTGTCAAATTTTACAAATTAATTACATACTTTATATCTTTTGTTCCTATAAAGATACAGTGTAATACTGACAATTTAAAGGATAAAATGACCCCTTTCGAAAAACCTAGGGGTCCTTTAGGATAGTTTCAGATTTTTGAGGGTCCCAGGTTTAAGGCATGGTTTTCCCTCTATGTTCAAAACGTGGGGTCATTTTGCCACATTATGACCCCCTTTAAACTAGATAAAGAATGTTTCTTTGACAATTTTTGGGATCATTTCTATAAAAGGGGGGTCCAAATTCAAAGAAACAGGGGGTCATGGAAAATCCTGTTTAAGGGTCAAACATAAGCCCTGATATTGAAAAAAAATCAAATTGTACAAGATCCACCAGAATTAAAACATATCTATCAATCAAAAAATCAATTGACCAATCACAGCATTCAATTTCATTCTTCAGGCAGTGCAATCATTACCTCAAACTATTAAGGATTAGCGCCAAACTTTTGTAAGTGTCTTTTAATATGATGGCTCTTACACTAGTTTTACGCTGACTCCTCGAAGTCTTGTACTTGAACAAAGTTAAATTATTTACAAGTCATAGTTATTAGGGGTTAAAGTCAACAATAGTTATGTTACAGATTGTTAAATGGACAATTTTCGTTCAGTATGTTTATCTTAAGATACTTTGTTTTTCGTCTTAATATTAACTCATTTATTCTGCCCCCCACACTGATACATGAGGGGAAAATTGTTTTCATTTTCCCTTTGCATGAATGTAGTTCTCTTAGATACACAAAATGTAATGTCAAGTTCAATGGTCAAGGTCAAGTTTGTTTTTTATTAGGTCTAAATTTGAGAAAAAATGCTATGGCTAAAGAATTAGTGTTTCACATAGGCATTTTGTTTATATCTTGTTTTTTTTCACTTTTTGAAAGGTACTGGTACCGTTGAAGCTGTAAAGGTTTGAATTACCAGTATAAGTTTGATGAAATTTTGAAGATATTGCTATTAATTGCATATAATTTTGGTAAAAGAATTGTTAAAATTGTGGCTCTAGTGGAAATTTTACTCATGCAATAAATTGTTTTCATTTTAGTTCCTTAATTAATTGGGTGTCTGGTTATTGGAAGTAGAGTTAGTGACTTGAAATGTGTGCTCTGTTTAGAATTGAACCATTTTGGGGCTACAATTAGGTAGACCAAAAACAGAATTTTACGTTTTGAAATTTAATTGATCCCCTCCATCAAGACCTGGGGAAAATAAATAGGAAATAAACTGTCCTTGGTTCTAAGCAAAAGATTATTAAACTTTTCTTCAATCTCAACTGAGAATTCTCAAGTTTTGAATTTAAATAAATGTAAGAGCATGAAAAGTGATATTAATAAGTTGTTATTTGTAACAACTTATTGATATAATCTTTTATATCTATTCTTTTATTGGATTCTTTTATCAGTGATTGGACATAGTTAAAACTTTAATTTCAAGTTGAAATTTGAGAAAACACTTTGGTGAGCTTGAGTAAAGTTTAATAATCTTAGGTGCTTAGAAGGAAATAATTTTGATGTAAATATATTACATTCTTATTTATAACATCTGGATATCACAATCTAATATCAAAGGACAAATCAATAGTTGTCACAGGGATAGTGTTTGAAATCCTTGGATTAGTTAAAGATTTGCAATGGTTTTCTATCACAATTATTGGATTTTTGGAATTGAATAATTTTTGGAATAGTGCATAACATTGAAAAACCATGTTGGCTAAGTGAAAAACAGTATAACATGATACCTTGTACAATGTTTTTCACATTGACACATTAATCTTATCAACAGTGAATACTTGGGTTAAATTCCTTTTTTTTAAGAAAATTGCAAAGTGATGTTCTACCTTGACATCAATACAATACAAAACAATACTAAATCCTTTATTCACTCTTAGTACATTATTGTACAACATGAGAAAAGTATGCCTACATAAGCTTTAACAATATTCAAATTTTAATAATACATGTTTAAGGACACATGATTAGTCAAACCTTTATGAGGAATATTTCATTGGATTTGAAAGTATGGTCATTAGGCTGTCAGTAGTTGTAGATGATGGTTTGCAGTCAGATAAGCAGCTGATACATATGAACAGTCCATATTGCTTGAGTGTCCATTAAGTGACCATTTTTATAAAGCAATCAGTTTCAAAATCTCCTTCATGTATGTCAAAATATCTTTTAAAGTAGATATTAAAAGCCTAAAAATTATTGTAAACAAATCTTATGTTGTCAAAACTCTATAGAATTGTCTCAATGTGACAATTTTATTGAGGATTAACATCATATGAATTTTGAGAAATTTGCAATAACATAACATAGTACATATTCAATCAAAATTATATAAGTGGTTGCTTGATACATGTTTTTCTGTAGTCTAAATGCACCTGCATCCAAGCTTTGCACTTAGCTGTGAACTGTGTCTTGTTCATTTAAGAGATTAATAGAGTATTTGTTGATTTCATAGAGATATGAAACTTAAAACCTAATCACACTGTATAAATAGCAAAGCAAATTCATACATGAGTGTGATAAGGTTTTTAGTTTCAATCAACAAATATTATCTTCATATCTTATAATTTCGAATCAGAGAGCAAAAATGTAAAGATTTGTCGGTTAGGAAACAGATTTCTCAAGGGAATAATTTTGGTGGAAGCTTACAAAAATCATACTGCATACTCAAAATTGTTTTGGGAAATATTTGTTTTGTTTGTGTTTGAATGGGTTTTACGCCGCTTTCAACAATGACGCAGTTATATCGCGGCGGCCGGAGCACCTAACAATGGATTCCTGGTATTTCGTTCACCTGTACTACCATTACACCCTTTCCTAGCCTCCGACTGCTATCTCATATAGGTTTACGATTATTTACCCATTGGTGAGAGACAAACGTCGGAAAGGATATTTGCCACCACCGGGGATCGAACCCACGACTTCCAGTTTGGAAGTCTTATGCCTGACCAACTGCGCTATGGTGGCGGCTTGTTTTGGGAAATAAAACCAACCTTTAAACAAATCAAAACACATGATTATGTGGTTTACACAGTTATAAAAAAAAAATATGCTTCCCTTTAGAGAAGAAGGGGTATGTTGTTTGCACTTGTCCGTTGGTCAGTCGGTAGACTTTTTTGTCTCGAGCGTATCTCAAAAAGTATACAAGCTAGAATAATGAAACTTCACAGGTGGATAGATCCCATCGAGAAGAAGTGTGGTGCACAGGAACCATAACTTCTCATCATATTTTGTGAGTTATTGCCCTTTGTTGATTGACAATGAATTGGCTATTGACCTGCTTTTATCGGGGGCATATATGTTTTAAAATATCTTGTTAAATTATGATTTGGTAACATTATTATGTTCTGATATTGTTAGTGAAAAGAGTGCCTTTTTGAACAATACAAAAATAACAAACCAATCTTCAGAATTATTGGTGTAGATCAAACTTGATCATTTGTGGAAAAAAGGAATTATTTTGTTGACTTGCTTGTAAACCTTTCATGATAACAATGACCTATAGACTGACTCACAATTGGTTTCAGGAATTTCTTAGCCCAGCAGTTTTTGGAGAAACCTCAGGTACAATGTATAGGCGTATCTAGGACTTTGAAATTTTTACGCACTCAGACGGCGACAACCAAAGAATATATAAGATAAAAGCGATATGTGGACTGTGACAAAAGATGAATGCCCTCCGTCTACTCCCTTTTTGTGACTTTAGCGTTGGCGAATTATTAAAACATCCTAACTACAGCTTAAATAAGCTGTAGTTTCGATGTTATAATTATTCATCGACGACATTTCTCAAAAGAGGATTTGTTTTATTACGCACTTGCGTAATGTGCGTAATGGGAGCTACGCCCTTGCAATGTATTGCTATAGGTTAGGTGGTGACATCTTGGTTGTTGTCCTCGTGCAAAACTTTGACATTGCATGCTATCTCTGGTATTATTTAATGGCATTCAATTGAAACTTAGCACACATGTTCGCTATTAAAAGAGCAAACTATACTATCAAGGGGGATAACACTAGATGCATTTTGTTCAAACCATGCTCCTTTTTTGCCTCAATTCTTAATTCCTTTTTGAGCACCCGACAGCTGAGCATCTGCATTCATGATTGGCTGTGCTCTTGTTCTATCATTTGATAAGTCAAAAAGTTCATTATCTTGGTATTTTTTGATAGAAATGAATAAAATGAAATGTAAAATAATTCTGAACCATATCGAAAAGTTCATTGTCATGGTTTCAAAAGGAATGAAAGGTGAGAATGTAAAATAATTCTGAACCGTAATACAGTTTAAGAAAAACTCATCTTTTTTTGAAAATGTAAATATATTTATATTCTATGGACAATCAATATTATCTATGAAACAATGAACATGTTTGCCTTACTGTAGTTCTAGTGACTTGTTATGTTGATAATGTATCTGAATGGATATGTCACCCAAAGGTTATGTTTAGTTTCAACCCTTGTCATTCTGAATAAAAAAAAACTGGCAAATTTACATTTACAGTGCTGGAAACATTGTATTCACTATATGTAACTTTGGAGACTGTGCTCATTTTGAAAATTCAAGCTCCGAACTTTTTGTTGACTGATCTTTGTCTATACCTCCTGTCAAAGTAGGAACATTCCAATTTCAGCATGACAAGTGTTGGTATCTCCCTGTACAGTTAAATGATTTATACACCCCTGTCATTTTAAAGCTGAAAAATGTGAAAAATATTTCTTTGTCACCAAACTCTTCTTTTTATGTTCCTACATCAATAGAAAGAAGGAATATTGTTTTACTAGTGTCGGTCAGTACATCTTTCTACCTGTCCTTCGATCTGTATGTCTGTGTCCAACTTCATGTCTGACCTTATGTCTGCAATTGCTAAACCTTCATTCAAAACATTTTTCCATAATTTCAACACTATTTACAGGTCACAATAAGGCTCATATTTTGTATTAAGGTTCCTCTCACTAGTGAACACATTTGAAGGCCAAGGTCATCTTACAAGTTCAATTATCAAGGTAGATACAAGGGTTAAGGTCATCTGTCAAGATCAAGGTCAATTATCAAGGTAAAAAGTTGAAAAAATCAGCATAAAGGTCATCTATCAATTAAGGTCAATTATCAAGGTGAAAAGTTGACAAATCTACAGGTACAAAGGTCAAGGTCAATTTTCAAAATAAAGGTCAATTATCAAGGTCAATGTTAAAAAAAAAATTCAGATACATAGGTTAAGGTCATCTATCAAGGAAAAGTTTTGCCATTTTAGGGGCAATTTTGTTTTATTAACACATCTTGATCCATTATCAGTTTTAATCAGTGCATGGATATGAAAGGTTGTTTCTTTAACATATTTGTTTTAATTGGATTCCGATAAATTTCTTCTTAATTTCATTATCCCCCTGATGTTGAATTTAAATTTGTTACCCGGTGCCTAAAATTGTTAGATTTTGAATGTCCAACTGTGTAAGAGTTATTTATTATTCATAATGTTAAAACTGATTTGTTCTACACTGCTCAATGGTTTAATATATCTATATTTATTACAGATTTTATGAGATACTTTGATCTAGAGGATATTGAATGAGTGGTCATTGAATACTGAATGTATTAAACGAGTCATCCATAAACAGATAAAAACGAGGCTGCGCCGAGTTTTTATATGTTTTTGATGACGAGTTTAATAAATTATGTATTTCATGAGCACAAATTTTATATTCTGTTTATAATATGACTCGAATTTTTAGCGAAAAATCGTCAAAATTCTTGAAATTCAACGTTTCCATTTTCTGCAAAACTTATAACGCCGTTAAAAATGACGTCACAAATCATAGATTATGACGTCATTTTCGCGGTTACAAAATAGCCTTGCTATTGGCTCTGAGCCCATTTGCATAGTTATTCCACTAGTGTAATAACACCTGTGTAATATCAAAAATATTCAACGGGGTTATTTCACTCCGGCGACGTAGGTCATACATGTATTATAATTAGAGAATATAGAATGAGTGATTGTTGAATAACAAAATTATTAAATGAGTCATCTATACACCAATAAAAACAAGACTAAGCCTATTTTTTATCTGTGTTAGATGACTCATTTAATAGATTGTTTTTGTTTTTTTATGAGCTCAAATTTGATATTCTATTCATAATAAGACCTGAATGTTTGCAATAAATAAAGGAAATTACAGGAATTTATCGATTCAAGTTATTCAGAGCAGCATAATAAGTCCTTTGTTAAATGATGTCGGAAAATACATAACGATGCCATTTTCACAACGAAATTGTTTTTCCACTAGTGTAATAACACCTGTGTAATATAAACAATGTTCAACGTAGGTCTTATTATAAAATCTATTATATAACAGCAAAAGTTTTAAACTCATCAAGAATCATAGAGGTTGTAGACAAACCTTTTGACGTTGCATAGAAGATTAAAAAAAGATATCACAATAAAAGTTATTGTTATAGAAGGAGAACTGGCTCAGTCCAAGTATTTCTTCTTTTGTGACAATATCTATTATGACGGGTTTTTTTCCCCTCTTGTTTCTTTAAGCAAGTGGCATTTATGATGTTGGCATGACAGCCAAAACCCTGCTTAAATTAAATGAGCCTATGCTTGAGATTTCCAACAATTTCATATAAGCAAAGACTCTGACCAGCCTGTGCATCCACTAGGTCTGACCAGGGTGTTTACTGCGTGTTTAGTAGATAGATAAGGTCCCAAGGTAATTGTAGACCATCAGGTAACTTTATATTTACAGTATGTGGCTGTCAATGCTACTTAATGTTTGCACCTCATGAACGTTTCAAATCGTTGGAAATGTCGCGCACAGGCCCAAATTTTGTCACAATCAAAATTGCCAGTTTCTGGACATTTCATCCTCTGTTGTTCAAGTTTTTCCCAATCTAATTTAAAAGTAGAAAGTGGGCAGTGTAGGCTAAGTTCGGACTGCACAGATGTGCAGGCTGATCTCAGACTTTACTGCCTGCAAAAGCTCTGTGTACATCAGAAAAATGTCATGAACAACATGAAAAGGGTTGATATTAGACTTTAACACAAGTTATTTTCTGTGGCTTGAATTTTTCATTTCCCATTTTCAACAGCTGAGCTGTACAATATCAACTGCATTCTTTGCTCTTGATTCGTTGTTTTTATTTAAAAAGTTTTATATTGTAATGTTAAAGTGTTTATTGAAGTTTGTGCTGATGACTTAACATTTTAAACCTTGAGACTAGTTAAATAGTCTTAAGTATAGGCAAAGTAAAAATATAATAAAGCTTTTATTTTAACTATAATTTTACTAAACTATTTTCTTAGTAAATAGTCTAGGGATGGGGGGGTGAGTGGGGGGCGCTACTAGTAGGGACTTCGCTCATATAGGAGGAAACACTGTATGCATCCTTTCTCGCCAAGTTTTGCTTCTAAACTGAAACCAACTCCTAATCGGTCACTCTATGTGTCTTTCTTTTGGACGCATTTACAAGAAAAGAATTGAATAGAACACTACTTTTGTGCAAAGACAAATCAATCTCGATAATTTTGTAAAAGAATTATATAAAAGGAACCAACAGAATGATTGTAGCAGACATAAGAAGACAACAACCCTACTTTGAAAAATAAAACTTGCAAAATCGTTTTGAAGCCTTCAAGGTAGCTGACTAGAAATAAGTAGAACAACATTAATTTAGACATTCAATTGTGTAAATGAGGTAGATTTGTTAAATTTACCCTACCCACCTATGTTAGTTTTGAAGTTTTCTCATGTAAGTAAAAATTGCTGTCCCCAGGGAATGTTAGGATAAATTTGGTTTATCTGTCTACCAAGTGAACAGGCTATCAGAAATCAACAAACACTTGAATCTGTAATGTTATTAATCAGTTCTTTTTGTGCTTTATTTGAGTGACCAATTGGAAGTAGGTTGAAGTTTAGTAATTAGTTTGGGATAACTATGTTTCATGTTACAGGTACCTTGAACTGTTTAGGCAGTCTTTTTCAATTATCAATTATACTCTCAAAGGGTTTATCTAAGGGTGGTAACTTTTGTCTTAAGTTTCTATTTTTCAAATAAATCCTTTATGTAGCAGGTACTCATTTGAATCATCTGAAGGAGACGATTCTTATGACTACTTGCAACAAAGGATTTATGAAAGTATTGATGAAATATTCTAATCCAAGATACCCCCTCTATCTGTTGCTCTCTTCTCCTTACTCAAATTAAGTTTTACTATATATCAATGATGAAACAATTTTCTCCTGTGTGTGGCATTTCCAACAATTTCATGAGTGTGCTAAGCAAGGATTCTGACCTGCCTGTGCATCCGCACAGTTGGGCTAGAGTCTTTCTTTTGCACTCTGTAGATTGATAATGTCTAAACTCATCTTTAGATTGTCAGCTAATATTCTTATTGCACCATGTGGCATATAAGGCTGATCAATATGTATGCCTTTCACACATTTAAAATTATTGGAAGTGATACGCCCAGCCACATTTTCTTTTAGATTGTTTAGAGATAAGTTCTCAGTCTGTTATTTTAAATAAAATGTATATATCGTATATAATCAGGTGAATCTAATGTTGCTCAATTGAATAACCTCACTGTTTTCGTAGAAAACGTTAGGAACTGTTATAAGTAAAATATTGTTACAAAAGTGTGCTACATTTTAAATCTTGACTATTTTATACCACACCAGGAACATAGACAAAATTTCAAGCCGATAAATGCAGCCATGATTTTCTCGCTTGGCTGATAATACTACCGAGTATACACATTATGCTACAGTTAAAAGCATGTCAGTTAGAAAAATACAAATAAAGAAATGATATAAAGGCTAATAAATTCCTTTCAATTTAACCAATCAGTCGATTTAAAAGCACCACCTTTCTCGCAGGTTCATCCAAGAACGGCTTTCATATCACACAATCACAGAATGTAGTAGTGGGATGGTGATATGATAATTTGTAGTACTATCACGTTGTGTAATTATGATGGAATCATAATGTATTATGAAATATAGGTGGAATTTACGAGTACTTGTTATTTAATCAAAATATTTATTACATTTACGAGGGGCTATCAAAAAGTTTTGCGACTTTAATCATATTTTCCATCGTAGATGTCTGGTGTCTTAGAAAATTATAAGAGTTGAATTGTATGCCTTCTGACTAGAAATTTACGTTTTAGTAGAATAGCATGAATACAGCTAATTCAATGTCAGTAAGAATAGAGAAGGGTGCGGCGTCTCGGGGCAAAATAGTGACGTCATGAACGTCAGACTCACTCTTGATTGCTTTTGCCGGCAATGATTTTATATGTTATAAAATGTAAATTCTTATCAATTTTCACCAATTAATTATTTCCAAAAGGTCAGTACACATCTTTATAAATACATACAACTCTTTTGAGCAAAATTCGTTAAAAAGATGGATTTTTTTTAGTTTTCCAGAACATTTAATAATAGACATTTTGATTTCCACTCTAAACACATTAAAATTTCAAACAGGAGAAAACACAGTTATCAATCTTCGATAATATCAAAATAAAACAACATCAGAAACGATGTTGAAGAATTTAATTCTGATCTTTATTGTTCAATTTGAGACGTGATGCAAGTGCAAAATATCGCGTTCTATTAAAACAATAACCCGTATTGATTGTTATTTCCACTTCAAGTACCCCGACGTTACATTCTTTCCGAAAAAATAACGTTGTCTTGGTTGATTAGACGTCTTCCAGCGTCGAGCTTTTTTCAAATTAACTTCATAGTTGCAAGTATAATTGTTGCACATTCAATGCTTATTTCAACACAATTTAAATTTTTTAAATCGCTTGTGTTTTGCGGGTTTTGTAGGAATTTCTTTCTCGACAGTCAATTAAAAACTTAAAGTGCCCCGAAAGCGCATTATTGGGTTTCCATAGCGACGGTTCTATAACAGACGCGAAGTCATATTTGGTTTCATGTTTGTATAATTAGCACTAACATCCATACGAACAATTACTGACAGTTTCATCAAAATCTGATGAATGATGAAAAAGATATTGCATTTGTCTCAGAACTTTTTGATACCCCCTCGTATTGCTGTAAAAGGCTGCATGTAAACCCCTATCTCTTTGTCAATAAAAATTGGCCTTGTATTTTGTTGAATTAATAACACACTGCACATTAAAATGCCTGTGTGTGACATTTCCAACATAAGTGTGTGTGATTAAGAGACTTTGAGATCCCTGGATAAGCCACTCACTAGAAATGTTCTTTACATTTATAGGATATTGAATGAGTGGTCATTGAATACTTAATTCATTAAATCAGTCATCTATAATCAGATAAAAATGAGCCCAGGTCAAGTTTTTATCTGTTTTAGATGACGAGTTTAATAAATTTGGTATTTTTTTAGTACAAATTTGATATTCTTTTCATAATACAACCTGAATTTTCAAGATCAATTGAGGTAATTCCAGAAATTTATTGATTCAAATTATTCAGCAAAACATAAAATACATAATTATTTTTCAAATTGATGTAAGCAAATAGTTTTGATGACATTTTCACATACAAAAAATATATAACATTGATATGCGTTTTTTGCTCATTTGCATAGTTATTCCACTGGTGTTATAACGCTTGTGTAATATAAAAAATTTCAATGGGATTATTTCACTCTCCGGACAAACAGTTAACAACATTGTAAAATTGACAGTGTGAATGCTCTTGGAGTGATTTAGGAATGATATTGAATGAATGTGATGTGAGTTTTGAGTGAAATTAAAGGGAGGTAATCCAATATTGCTAATTTTGTTCAGGATGAACAAAATTAGCGATATTAATTACCCCCCTTTATAAAATATGCTAACAAGTTCTATAAATGGCTTCCTTTGTCTCCAAGGAACAATCAGATGCTTATAATTTTGATTAAGTCAGTGAATTTGTGACTTTTCTCTAGCTATATTTGTTTTGAATGTAGTTGATGATCTTATCTTTTTAGTGATTTTGGAGCTTTTATGAATAGTTTGAGTGAGTGTTCGGAATGAATGGTAGGAGCGCTGACAGAGTGATATTGAATGGTTTTGATCAAGATGGGTGTCAATTTCTCGATGTAATTAACTGTAGGTCATATTATAAAGAGCTCTTATTGAAGAGCCAAGTCCCTCTGTGTGGATTTATAGGCTGATCTGGGACTGAAGTGTTGCATGGATGTGAAATTGATGAAAATGGCACACACAGGCTCATATATATGAGCCTCTGCGTGAGATTTCCAACAATTTCAAGTATGTGCAAAGCAAAGACTCAGACCAGCCTGTGCATCCGCACAGTCTGACCAGAGTCTTCACCATCCGTTTAGTAGATAGATAAGGTCTCAAAGTATTTGTAGACCACCAGGTAACATTATAATTACAGTAGGTGGCGGTTTATGCTACTCAATGTTTGCACCTCACGAACATTTGAAATTGTTTAAAATGGCACACACAGGCTTATATATAATGTTGAAACATGATAAATGTTTAAACTTTGTTGGTGATTTTAAATGTTTATTATTGTAACTTACGGAATATGTTAATGATATTAAAATGTGGTATGAAAATAGAAATAGGCTGTTCATTTGTTACCCCACTAAACAGATTGCTAGACTTATGTCATCGTTAAAGGGGGTTCGATTTCCTAGTACAACACAAATTTAACAATTATCCTGTTGAACTTGAATTTTGCTTCAACAAAGTTCATGTTTTTAAGACATAACTACAATTCTGCATCAAGATATTTATTTTCAGAAAAAAAATAAGAAGAATGTAGTATAGGTTTCTTAGATCAGGCTCCACAATTGTGCAGGCTAATCTTAGTCTATACTGTCTGCTAAATTTTGTTTACAACAGGAATTTGTCATGAATCGCAGAAGGGTAGATTAAAAAGAAAAAAAATGGCTTCAAAGGGAGTTCGTTTGCACCCCCTAACCCCTTCTGAATCCGCCATTGTTCCCGTATTGCACACCAGGTTAGGTTTGACTTAACAAGGGAGGTAACTTGGCAAAACTTTTGCCTACGAGATTTCAGAGTTGTTCTGAAGGCTTATTTTCAATTTTTAAAAAGCATAGGCTGACTCGGGTCAAATCTGTTTTGTTTATCGTTATTTTACGGAATGTAGAATGGCAGTGCGACCATACTCTAATATTGGTCCTAACTATGAAGCACCCATTTGAATTTTTGTTAGACCGATATGGAATGAAAAAACAAACACACACACACACAAAAAAACAGAAATAGCATTTTAATATTCAGAAAATCTATGCCGTGGTTCTCAGCCGTGTCCCTGTAATGAAAGGCGTGTTTTTGGTCAAGAACATATACGACAAACGACGTCAAATACTGTTCATGTGTAGAATTGAATGAAGGATTTAAATATAATAATATTTGCGTGACATTTCTAACAATTTCACATGTGCGCGTCATAATCATGGGCGCCCAAGACAACCACATGATGCAATAAGAGTTTTTCGCCGACCGCTTGAAGTCTGATTCAGACATTATCTTTCTATAATGCGCTTAGTGAAGACTGGTTTGCAACCAGTGTGTCAAGTTTTGTCTTTCTGAACGCAGTACAGAGTTTGAAACGTTATATTTGTTGGTAACGCGTACGCTTATCGAAATAACACAAAAGGAAAATCAATGGTAGTTAACTTTAACCTCGTATCTACGGTTAATCGTAACTACGGTTAATCTAAACTATTTGCAACTTTTTTGTTGGACCGTCATGAAATGCTTGTCAAAAATGTGGAAAAAGACGGAAGCCACAATTAACGTTCAGATCAAATGAATTCGATTAGTCGATCTATTTTTGATTGACCTTTATGATCTGTTAAACGTTCAACAGCAAAACGCCAGATATTGTAAAAAAAAAAAAATGAAGGCGAGTTTCATAATCAACATCATTTTCAATGTACAGTATCTGTTTGAATACATTATAATGGGTATAGTTTAAACCCATTGAAGTATGAACGGGCTTTTATATGACCATTGTTTTCTAGTCATTTAGCCGCGGGTGTGTCAAATGACCTAGTCGGGATGTCTATATCTGAGGGGGTAAGTTTTTTTTCTAAATGTTTTAGTTGTATTTCTTACGTGTACATTTATCTTAGCAAAATGAATTCGTCACGTATCGTCACTTTTCTTACTCTGTAATGAGAATTTTGTCAATCTTACCTTGAAATTAAAACGGTTATTCTGTTGCAATACTATAATACATGTATGAACATATATGATAATATTAGTAAGTACATGTAGTTATAATACGCGAATCGAACCCGTAATCGCAAGGTTTAAAATAAATCACACTTCCTGAGCTTATCGGGCTTTCGTGAAATGGTTTCCATTTCGTTCGACGCGACACGAACATCACTACCTTTTTAGATTTAAACATATGTGATCCTTCACGCGAAAAGGGACCGTTTGGGAAGTGCGAAAAGCGTCGACTCCGGTCAGACTGCGCAATCTGCGCAGACTGACCAGGATCAAAAACTTCTTGCAAATGAGTATGTGCGCGACATTTCCAACAATTTCATTTGAGTGCAAAGAAAGCCTCTGACCAGCCTGTGCAACTGCACAGTCTGACCAGAGTTTTCACTATGCACTCTGTGGATAGATAAGGGCTTACTCTCTCTTCGTATGGTCCGTGGATATTTTGAGTGTATTGCCTGGCTGTCCAGGCTGCTCTGTTTTTGTTCCTCCCGCATATGTGAAATTGTTGGAATTGTCACTCATAGGCCCAAATATCAATTTTTATTAATCTAGAATTACAATCCTTCCTTCCTTTATATTTTAACATTTTCGATATTGTTCGAAACTATTAACACTTTATTCAATTTGGTCAAATTTTTGCACAATTTAAAACAAACAAACAGAAAAATACGCATATTTCATTAAAGCGAGGTAAGAAAAGTATCGAAAATCCCGTCCAGTTTGAACCAGTGATATTGTTTTACCTCTCTTGAATTTCACTCATAAGTTTGCCAACATATGGAAATTGTACCCCCACAGGTGCAAAGAGGGGTTAAAGCCAAACCTCATGCGAAGGTTATCTTTCTGAACGCAAACTGGTGGTGTCATTGGTCTAGAGGTAGAGCGTCGGCCCTCGACCCAAAGGTGCTGAGTTCGATTCCCGGGAGCGGCTATCGATCTTGGTTCTTTCATTGGCCGACTCATTCGGCGCGAGTACTGGTGAATTTTCCAGGAAGCAGAATCGAGAGGGACTAATAGAACCTGTTTCTAAATCGATGTCAAAAGGTTTAAACCAGAGCTTATTGTAGATCAAGGGTCACGAACAAATCTATTTGTTTGACAATAATTGATAATCAATTGAGTGAAACAGAATTCATGATTTATCGAACAAAAAGGATTATTGATTCCAAGTTTAGGATTTCTAACCCATAGTTTGACATCGTTTCATTAAAAAAAAAAAAAAAAAAAAAACAACAAAAAACAATACACTACTCGTTTAATTCTAAAGTATATTCACCGTGGGCTGGCAAAGGACACTAGTCGATCCAGTCCAATATTGGCACTCACCTGCACTTCAGAAAGTACGATATATATTTTTTTTTATTATAATTTCTACATAATAACCTTAAGGTAGAAGAACCGTAATAGATACGCAACATTTCGGTACTCATGATCTTCAACAATGTTGACCGAGGTTTCCTAATGTAAAACATTAGGAAACCTCGGTTAACACTGTTAAAGTTCATTACTAACGACATATTTCGGATCTATTACGAGTCAACTACCTTAAGAAAAAAAACTTAAAACTCTGGAAGCTCTGATTATGCGTATTTTCAAAGTGAACGTACAGTGAAATTAAAGCAAGTTCACCTTTAAATATCTTCGATCTGTAAGAAGGTGAGCGATACAAACACACAAACAAAGAGAAAGACACTCACGGAAAAAGAGAGATGGAGAGTTAGAGAGTGTGAGAGAGAGAGAGAGAGAGAGAGAGAGAGAGAGAGAGAGAGAGAGAGAGAGAGAGAGAGAGAGAGAGAGAGAGAGAGAGAGAGAGAGAGAGAGAGAGAGAGAGAGAGGGGGGGTTAAAAACGAGTTTGAGCCTGTTTTATACCATGACTCAGATCACGTATAAGAATGCCTTTTATATTTTCGGGGGGGGGGGGGGGGACTGAATGCTATCTCTAATTATGCCTACTTTTCTCGCCAAGCCTTTCTGATTACTAATGCACCTCGCTCTAGTAAACAAAATTACATATTATATATAAGGCATTGTTTAAAATATGGGTCACTTTTAAAGAATGTCTTTTACGATATATAGTCATTGACAATGGATAAATTTTCAAATATGTACAAGGATCGAATTCCACATTGGTGACCTAGGCTTTCTCATTAGTTATCTTATTTTGACAACAAAATTTTCCGTTCAGTATAAGGGAATATGTGGATCTGTTCAAATGAAAAAAATAGCTTGTTTACCAGAAGATTCCCCCTTTCCACAACGTTTGAAATTTAAAGCCTTTCATATTAATCGTGGTGATATGCAGGGATTGTGTGGTTATTAGAAAATACAGGCTAGTATTACCGGCCTCTAATAATTGTCAATATTCAATATGCAATATAATGTATGCAAGACGGCACGAAGACAAAACCCAGACATATTCCATTATTCTCTTTGATACAATAGAATAGGCTCTTTGGTGATTTTAAACAGGCTTTATGGATTAACGTAGACAACATGCAGCTTACTCCTCTTTACACGTCTATACATGTAAGTATTTGTACAAATTCATGGCTTTTGAAGGGACTGGCGAATAATTAAAATAAATGACCCGTCAAATAAAAAGGGACCATAGGGGGAACATAATAAAACAAACCTTGAAAACTAGGTTGAGTCCACCTGAGGTCAAAAGAGGCGTTGTTTTTCAAAATTCGTCTCACAGTTAGGTAGAATAACCCTTCAAGTTTCGGTAATCTTCTGCACATACTAGCTTCGATACTTTTCGATACTTGGTTCTTTTTTCTTTCTTTTTTTATAGTGACAAATTGAATTTTTCAAGCCTTTTAACATGCGATTTATTCGAATTAACTTTTTTAGATAAAAAGGTGCGTCACTAATTACTGTAAGTCGGAGGAGTCCAGGGGACTCGCTCTACCTACAGTTAACAACATCGTGAACACAACAAGATGAATTTTGAAATGATTTTGGAATGAAATTGAATGAATGCGATGAGTGAGTTTGAGTGAAATTAAGGGAGGTAATCCAATATCGTTAATTTTGTTCCTGAAGAACAAAATTAGCGATATTTATCTCCTCCCTTTGAAAAATTATGCACAAAAGTTCGATAAATAGCTTAATTTTTCTTCAAGAACCAACCAGACGCTCATTTTTTCAATTATTTTAGTCAAATCACCATTTTTTCTAGCTATATCAATTTTGAATGAAGTTGTTGATTGTAACGTTTTAGCGATTTTTATAATGGTTTGAGTGAGTGCTTGGAAAAGATAAATGGAGCGCTGAGTGAACGGTTTATATTGATTTTGATCGTAATGAGTGTCAATTTCACGATGTGTTTAACTGTAATTTCAAGGAGATCCAGTTCAATTGATTGATTGATTGAATGGGGTTTTACGCCGCTTTCAACATTATTTCAGTTATATCGCGGCGGCCGGAGCACCTAACAATGGATTCCTGGTATTTCTCACGCCAGTACTACCATTACATCCTTTCCTAGCCTCCGACTGCTATTTCACATAGGTTTACGATTATCTACCCATTGGTGAAAGACAAACGTCGGAAAGGATATTTGCCGCCACCGGGGATCGAACCCACGACTTCCAGATTGGAAGTCTTATGCCTAACCAACTGCGCTATGGTGGCGGCCGAGACCCAGTTCAAGGTAAGGTTTCCAAATTTCATTTTGGGGGAGGGGGCGTCGTGGAAAAGTAGAAATTGCTTGTTACAAGCAATTCCTTCTTTTCCACAAGATTCTCCATCATCCAAAGAAGATGGTTTTCTGTCAAAATCCTTCTAGATTCTATCAAATGTTATCTTCATGATTTGGCAAAGATTTTAAAAGGAGAATACGCTTTGCATTTGTTTATTCTCATGTGACACAGATAGTCGATTGGGCTCCTTAATTACCAAATGAAAAAGTCCCAACTGGTAGACAATGAGTCTCGGACTCCCGGACCCCCCCCCCCCCCCCCTCCTATTAGTAGTGTAAAACCCTGAAAATTGGATGGGACTCTGGCAATTATTATTTTTACAACCTTATTTTTTAAAAATTTTTTAAGGAAAGGGAAATAACCCGAAAGAAAAGTATATAAGAGTTGTCTCTTGTAAGCCGTATATCCCATCAAATTGTGAATTCATTGTAATGTTCTTTGGATAGTTTTACTCTGAGCACTGGTATTGTATTTTTGATCTGGTTTTACTTCAAATGTCTTCTAATTTAAATAAAGCGCACAAGACAAGAAGAAGCCCAATTTCTAGTTGGTAAGACAATCAATTTTAGAACATGAGAAAATGGTTATAGCTTAAAGCTGCTCTTTCACAGTTTTCACAGAAAAAAAAAAAAAACATAACTTGTTCTTAAATTTGGAAATGTGTGTATTTTTAGACGATTAGGAATGGCCTAAGGACATTTGCACTAAAACAACATATTTCAATTATTTTGTAACTTACTTTTAAATAACAAAATTGTTACTTTCCTTGAATAATCTTTCATTTTTGCTGGTAATGACAATAAGTTTCCACAAGTCAAATAATTTTACCTTTATCTTTGATTGAATAAAACAAACATATGGAATTCACATGCGTAAAAGGTTGGCTCGAAATTGAAGAATATATATTTTTAGGCGTTAGTAGTTGCTTTATTTTTCAGATTGATTGTCGCTAAATTCAGGAATAATAGTCTTTCTTTCCATGCATTACCAGGTTGAATTGTATTATTTTAAAGGCTTCAACACGATGAGTTCCTTACTTCCAACTGATTAAACGAAAAATTTCAAAAATCGCATTTTCCGGATCTGTGAAAGAGCAGCTTTAAGGCTGGTCCATCTAAACGCCATATTTTTCTTTTCGAAGAGGCGTTAAACCTTAACATTATTATGAAAGAAATTGTACTGATCTTGTTGAACTATATTGAAGTAGCTCTTTTCGTCCTTTCGAAGAATTTCGTTCTTGACTTTTTTCATTCATCTGAACTTATTTTTATTTATTTTTTTTCTTCTTCCCTTTTTGGTTGGAGGTGGGGGTAGGGTGGTAGGGATGTTGAGAAAATACTACAGGAACGCCGATTGATGAAAACTTACACAAGTATGTTATAACTGTTCTCTGTGTAACTTATGGATATAAACAAGAACAATTGAGCGAAATTACTTTCAGAGCGGCCCAATAAAAGCGACATTGAACATGTCCTGCACTCAGAATGATAAAAAACGGTGCACAGTGTTTGCAAATTATACACCACTTTGCACATGCAACTGCGTGCAAAGCGGGGGTATAATTTTCAAACAGTTTGTACTGTTTTGACATCCTGAACGCAGGACAGTTCACGTTATGATACCATAGGTCACACACTCTTATCTATAAAGGGTGGGGTGTTAAGCCGGCCATTGAAGCGGGTTGTTTTGTCCGAAGTTTTTATCAAGATCTTAAAGTATTACGAACAAAAGAAGTTACTAAGTATCAGTTATTCGAACAAATACTTTTACAATAAACATCAACTTGTTAAGACACTTACCGACAAGATCAGCAAATTATCTATACACGGGTTTATTGTTAGTTCGTCTTATATCTTACGGAACTTAAGGGTACTTTGAATTATAATCATAACAAGAGAGAAAGGCGACGTTCAATTGTGAAAAGTCCCGTTTCACTCACTTTCTGGGCAACTCAAGTTCGGTTCTTCGTTCAGGATGACTAAATGTAGCAAAATGTTTGCAAACTATATTCATCTTTGCATTTACACTAGTGTGTAATGCGGGGTAAAATTTTCAAACAGTTTGCACCGTTTTGTTATCCTGAACGTAAAGCTATCTAGCGATCAAGAAGAAACATTCATGAAAAGTTTAAGAAATGGTGCCCTGCTTTGCTTACAAAGTGGGATACATTTTTTTAAAAGTACGCCCCGATTTGCATGCAGATTGAGGAATTTTTCTTTAACGTTCGCGAACCTTTTTTTCATCCCGAACTCGTGTATAAATACGTTTTATCACATATCTTGCACAGAACATACGAAGCTCGAGCAGCGGAGCCTCAAGGTCGAGCGCATGACCACCTCATGTTGAGATGTCTGTATCCACAAGAAGTTGCTCTAAATGTTTTAAAAGATTCCCGTTTTCTATCTTTTTCAAACCATTATTTAACAGATCGCAATTGTCACCATTTAGGAGTTCATTCATGCTTTCATGTTAAATGCAGCCATTAGCTATTGTCCGTTTCTCGCGAACAAATTTTGCCCGTATTGTGTATTTCACTTTTTCGAAATCTGTTTAAGTACAAGGCTTACGATCAGATTTTCCTTTGACGAATTATACGTGTCTAATTTGGTTTACATGGTGTATGGATTTATTCTACTAGAGGTAATTTGATTTTGAATTCTTCTTTAAAATCATAAAACATTTCTGAGATCTTCACATTATCACATCTCGTGGAAAAATGCAAACAAATGTTGCTCGCGGATGATTTGGTTAAGCAAACATTTAATAAATAAATAAATAGATAAATAAATAAATAAATAAATAAATAAATAAATAAATAAATAGATAAATAGAGAAAATAAATAAAAAGGAAAGAAATTAAGGAATCAATAAATACATGAATGAATCAATCAATAAATACATGAATCAATCAATCAATAAATAAATAAAGATAGATAGATAGATAGATAGATAGATAGATAGATAGATAGATAGATAGATAGATAGATAGATAGATAGATAGATAGATAGATAGATAGATAGATAGATAGATAGATAGATAGATAGATAGATAGATAGATAGATAGATAGATAGATAGATAGATAGATAGATAGAAACAAAGAAAGAAAGAAAGAAAGAAAGAAAGAAAGAAAGAAAGAAAGAAAGAAAGAAAGAAAGGAGTAACCTTTTTATATTATATTTTAGTATGAAGTCTTTCTTTGAATTGATCAAAAAGTCTCACTGTAGCGTAGTTACAGTTGAGCCATTTTCGCAAGCCAAGGGTTCTAGCTCCATTATGTTCCTTACGAACGTTCGTAAGGAACATAGTGGGGCTGGAACCCTTAGATTGCGAAGATGAAGTTTGCCTGAACTCCGAACCCGGCTAGCTTAGCGGTTTCTTACAGGGCTGTAGATCCTAGGGTAGTAAGATCGACTTTCGAACCCTGCTCAGCTGACTTTCATTCCACCTTTGACTAAAGTCAATGCACGTGTAGTACGCATAAGTGGGATGAGCAGCTGGTGGTCCGGATGAAATGTTGTGGTTATACTGGTGTTAAAAAAGAAAGGAAACCTTGAGTAGATGCACGAGTCCCTGCAGTGTAACTATAGTAATGTTGAAAGCGACGTTTAACCCATATAAGCAAAAACAGAAGCAGTAACAACAACAACAACAACAACAACAACAACAACAACAATTACAACAACATGTTTTGCTGAAGGTGTAACATAACATACCTACCTATGGCCCCTTTTGTTGGGGTTTGATGTATTTTTGGTTAGTATTCGGGGGATATTCTTGTTTCTTTTTTTTTTTTTTTTTTTGAAATACGTAAAAGCTCGCGTTTGTATGTTCTAAGTGTAGAGCGATGATCTAGCATTATGAACCGTCATGCGAAAAGGGAATATCTTGGTAATGCGCCAATTGTCGATCCTAGTCAGACTGCGCGGACTGGGGCCGACTTTTTTCACGCTCTACTGTTTTTTGGATCTTGAATGGTCTTTCTTTGGTGTTAAAAGGAAAATGAAAAAAAAAAAGATTCGATCTCCGGTTGACTTCTAATCTAATCAAATATTTTTCAAATTCTTTATATAAGTTATTCAAAGATGGTCCATTTTGCGTGGTTGGTCCTATATATTTTTATTGTCAAGAAAAGGTCTGCGCGTTATTTTTTAAATTTGACCCTGGGTTAGGAGAAATTCATGCTGAATAAATAAAACAAAGAACTGTGTGTAATTTCTAGAAATAATGTAAAAAAGAAGCCGTGTAAGTAAACTTGTCTTAATTGTCCAAATTATAGAAAGATGACCTTCGGATCGCCATTTTTCTTATTTTCCTATTTATCGGTCAATTACTTGATGTAAATTGTCACCCACCTGCTTGGCTTAAGTAGATTGCTCCAGATAACTATTCTACATACATACTGCAATTGACAAAACTAAGGTGAAAATTATTGTGCATGGTTTAAGCGTTTATGGTCTCTTATGATAAGCAATCATTTGTTGATCTGCAGTCTATTATTGATACGTTTCCCCCTAATTTCAGTGATGGCATAGAAAAGGTACACTGTGGAAAACGACGAGTTTACTTTAGATGTTGTGAAAATTAAAGAGTTGCACTACGACAATATTTATATTTCCGATAAGGCCATAGATTTTTTTTAAAGAAAAATTAAGTAGAATATTGTCGGTAGGCCATAAAAGCCTCGTTACTGGATCTGAGGTACAGTTAATGACATCTTGAAGTTGACATTAATCTCAATAAAAATCATTCTAAAACGCCCAATCAATGCGCCATTCATTCATTCCAAAACTTTTACTCAAACCATTCATAAACCCTCCTAAATCGATTAAAAGATAAAATTGACAACTATGTTCTCATTAAAAGTAACTAGGAAAAACGCAATTTCTGTAATATAATTTAAATTATAATCGTCTGATTGGTTCTTTTTAGAATTATGAAGCTACCTTTACCTTTAGCTTAATACTTTATAAAAGGGAGGTAATAGATATCGCCAATTTTGTTCATCCTAGACAAGATTAGCGATAATGGATTACCTCCCATTAATTTCACCCAAACTCGCTCATCGCACCCAGTCAATCCTGTCCTTTCAAAATCATTCATCTTGCCAATTATTTCACCATGTACGATGTTATTGCTACCCGTTAGCGATTTCTAGCTCGCTAAAAAGGAAATACACCATTTGTTTTGAGAAAGTACATATTAATAACGATCGGTGTATGTAAGCCAAAGTCTGCGATAAGTACAGTCCCCGTGAACTAATTTGAATAAACAGCTAGTGGCTTTGATGGAATACTGATGTTGATAGCTGTAATGGCAACAGAAACGACTGGAAGAAACATTTCTCAGTGCAATAACCTCCATAAATACAAGAAAGATATTGTTGAAAGTGGTGCCAAACTAACCTTTAAACAAACGGAAAGTACTTAAGGTTCTGACGATACTTTCCAAGTGCGAAATAATCTGTGATCATTCAAATAAGTTCTTATATCATGAGCGAAGAATTTTCAGTAGTAAATGTCACAAATTTTGCTACAACCTAATTAAGGCCGATATTGGATTAAATTTCGGGGTTTATGAAAATATTATTTCTGAATATCATATATAAACTCCGTATGGAATTATCATAACACAATTTACATTCTGTTTGAACTTTCTTTAACCATGTATCTCAGTAAGTTATTGCGGAACTAACTTGGAATTTAACAATGGATAGAATGCGGTTTAATTTTGAGCTGGTAAGAAAATTAACTGAGACAAAATTTCATTGTTTCCTTGGAATTACAGAATACTTATTGATATAATCGATATAAACAAGAACATGTAAACGAATAAATGCTTTTTGCAGATCACTCAGTGTTCGTATCATCTTTTGAAGAAATTACTTCTATCGCGGTCGCTCCTTTTCGATTGCAATTTCCGATTTGCGTTGAAATATTTTGAATACAAAGTAGATAAAGTAAAATTTGCATTCAGAAATCAATCAAGAGACTTTATGTACGTGTATAAAAGAAGTCGCTTTCGACAATACCTTTTTTTAAATAAGTAAGACAAGCTCTTTCATTACTGATACCAATGAAAGCATATTCATGAAGTCCTGAGTTGTTGAAATTCAAAAGAATTGTCTCAGTCTCATCGTTAAAGTTTTATTTTCAAGATGTTGTTGACTGTACAAATTGGGGCATGTTTTGTTGGGATGCTATCTGTCCTCGCGAATCCTTCCAACAAAGTAATTCCAACAAATTCTGATACCATTTGTAACACACGATAGTCTCAGCAGCAAGTTAGTCCTAATAGACTGGTGGTTTAAACCGAAAATTTTCGAAGTGTGGGCACTTTTGCGGCATAAGGTCTCACTAGGCTCAATAGCTTCGGCAACCATGTCTGAACAAATTTTGCCCTGTTGCCCAAAAATAAAATCATTAATGAGGTCACAATTAGGGTCAAAGGTCACCAAGTACATTTCACGTAAGCGAATTCTATGGGTATAGTTGTTTTTGATATAAGATTATATAAGATTAGTCTTTGAAAGGAAAAAAAATCTTTATCAACTTCAGTTAATATTATAGGGCCATTTGTTTCTAATTTGAAAAACATTTGGTGTTGGGTTATATTATGTAAGGTCATATTTTTAACCCCTAACTCGACTAAAAATGCTGATTTACCTTGCTAAACAGACTACTGCTTTATGATTTTAGACAGAAAGCGTTGTTTAACCTTATATAGACCTATGTTATCATTTATTTCGTATTTTGAGGATGTCTTTGATTCATTAACATGTTAACAATTCTCTCTCAAAAAAGTACAAAACGTTTGTTTGTAAATTACGTTATACTTTTCAGCCTATAAAAGGGATAAATCGGCCTTAAGTATAGTACATATGTTTGGACAACAAGAGATTGTGTAATAATCAAAGTAAATTAGTAAAAAAAAAGTATGACAAGTTGTGATTTGAAGACTCTGGTAGAATAAGATAATAATTCTTTAATGTTTCAATTTTTTCAAACATATGTAAAATACGTTACCCATTTAGATTAGATTTAAAAAAAATATATATATGAAGTTATCAAAGTTTAGAACTTCTTTCATTTTCTTATTTCAATGTTTCTTTTTATTTAGAACTTCTTTCATTTTCTTATTTCAATGTTTCTTTTTATTTTCAAAATGTCTCGAACACAAGAAAATTGTTTGACATTCGAATATCATTAAAAGATTAGTGTAAGTTACTATATTTTACGCTGTTGAAACCCTAGTTATTAACATTGGCATCTCAAAAATGACTCACAGCTCATTAAATGTTATATTTAAGTGAAATATATCAATGAAAGTGATTTACGTCTTCAAGAATATGTATTGCATTGGATTGAACAACAACATAAGATTATTTCTTAGTGAGGTAAAAAATGTGTAATATACGTTACCCATTAAATCTTAATTTGATAATTAGAAGAAACGTTATAATTGTTTTTCAAGGAATGCATATCTCAGTTTCGTTTATTTATTTCAAATCTATATTATGTGGAGTCTCGTGCCACAATTTTAATTGCCGTGAACCATTTGTTTGTAAGATACGTGTTATTTATTTATTTATTATTTTTTTTTTGAACGTATAGAAAACTTTACCATTTTTATTCACCTTTAACATATATATATAAACACTCAATTAATGTCTTTTCACGGCCACGAGAGAAGAGATTCAAAGGTTTGAAACCAAATGCTGCCCACTTCTACATCTGGGCTGACTGGCCTTGGCTAAAAAGTTTCTTTCCCATAAACAGTGTCGGCGATGTAGGGCTCGAATCACGTGTCGAGCGCCTATACTATTATGCACAAGACAAACGAGACAGCAAAGATAAAATTGAGATACTTTGACTCAAAAAATATTCCTACGTATTTTCAAATATTCACTGCTACTGTGTATCAAGTAGAATACTAGAAAAAAGATTCAATGTACGAAAGGTATAAAGATTTCAAATTTGTATAGGTTAGCAAATTACAGCGGTATGTAATAATATAGAATTGAGAACTGCAAAAGGCATTCTCAAAGACACCTCTTAATATCTTATGTGAATATACCGACGAAAAAGCAACATACTCCGTAGATAACGAATAAAAGATAATTAAAATAGCAAAGCTTTATATTGTAATTCATTTCATTTAGAACAATTTACGCTAACCCTTCTTTCTGTTGAAATGAATATCTGTTGTAATGTTTTGTTTTGGCAAACATTGTTTAATATGTATAACGTGCATAATTTGTTTTTCCGAAATCCCATTGCATCTTACTATTTAAAGTATATGTAAGGCTACATGTGATTACGACGAATAGCTTGTTTACGGAACTATAATCTTTAATATATTTTAACCGCAATTTTACGTCTGTATAGTTACACTAATAACGCACAGTGCTACTAGTGTGTCGATCAAATTTCTACCAATCAGAAACGCAATTGGACTTGACTGAAAGTAACAAGCTCTTTTATCAGGGTCATATATGTATTTTTTTTTCGCTGCTCAATTCGTCGAATGAAACCGAATTCGAAATATTGTCTTTCTACACCGGCTGTTGGTTGAGCCGTTAATTAACATACGTTTTCTTAATCATTGATCGACTGTTGTTCTATGTGGTAAATCTAGGCCAGATTAATTTCGAAACAACCGGTAATATTGTAGCGCATATTTAATCACTCTTTTCGTGTATAAAACCGAGAATGTAACACTTTGATTTTTTTTTTCAAAACGTAATTTTAATTTGTATCGATACATAAATATTGCTCTAAAGTTCTTTTTTTTTGTCCGAAAGGACAACGTTTGATCATAAAGGCCATGTTTTTGTTTAAGTTGGAATTTAAATATCTTTATTCTTTAAAGGATCAATGTATCTAGCTACCGAGGTTTCACAGTAAGATTTGTCCTTTCGGCTGAAAGTGATCGATTTATCATCCGTGATAATTTTCTAATAACAATATTGGCAGTTTTTCTTTATGCACATTACCAAACTTTTAAATGGTCTCGTCTACATTTTAGCCTTGTTGACATTTGGCTTACGGAGACCGTACGGCGCCTGTAACTCGACGTAACCCTATAATCGTGCGGTGCCCGTGCGGCGGCACACGGTGTCTGTGTGATCATCGCATGGCTTTACGGGTGCCTTGGACCCTTGCGATTTTGTATGGAAAATAGTTATACAAGTTTTTAAAAATCGCAAGACCACACGGAGACCGCAGCCCGTAGACTCGTCGTAGAGGCATCGCAAGATCGCCGCACGGACATCGCATGGCCACTGTGCGACATACGATGATTGTAGGCCGCTCGCTTAACAGTGTGAAAAGTTGACAAATGGCACGGTCTCCGTGCGATTGGTTCGCGCGATTATCTTGAGATCGCCACACAAGTACCTCAATGATTCTCGCAGTAGCTTTAGGAAACCCCGTGCCTAGGCCTAGGCCTAGCCTAGGCTTTATCGATTTAATTTACATAAAGTAAGCAATAAGCAATACGGGTGGGTTGCACTCATATACAAAATGTAGTATTACGGGTGTATGAAATGATGCAACATAAGATGCATTTTCACGCTTCTGTCCTTCTAGAAATTGATTCCCACTCAATTAGCAATAGAACAAGATATTGTTAATATAGAAGAAAGATTTAAACCGTTTTAGAAAACGGTATGGTCAGGTTTCGTAGAAAATACAATTACATTCGTTACGTTTTTCCTCCGCGGTAACGTACAACGGTCGATTACAAAGGCATTAAATATTCTTTCATGATTTGTCTTGTTTTGTAACTACGCTTCTATGAGAAATTTAACCTAACAAAAAACACAAAAATAAATAAAAGTCAAAACTGAAATACAGGCGAATTTTAAAACCAAAATTCTGGGATATAACGTATTTTACCAGTTTTTTCGTAACATCTATTATTTGCATTCAGTCGCTTCGAAAATTATTCTTAGCTACAGCTTAATTGATCAGTATTATTATTTTCAAGTATATTGCTAAAGTTGTCAGGTGAAAGGCACAAAAATATTTCCTATGTTGAGTATTTAAAAGTAACGTATTTTACAATTACCCTGGTAATCATGATATACCTGGTAACAATAATAAACATGACATTAAGTTGCGAAAAAGTTATATTTGCCCAAAAATAAAAAAGAATACAAAAATTATTTTAAAGAAAACAAATTATAAGCCACAATGAAGTTTTCTTTATGTAGTATCTAAAAGTAACGTATTTTACCATTACACGGATAGTCAGAGGATAAGTGCTTGCAATTATAAATATTATTTTCGATTATTAAAAAAGTTAAATTCACCAAAAACAGATAAACATCACAAAAAATCGCGCAAGAAAAGCTTACGACAAATTAGTTTTTTATAGATTTAACTGAAAAAAGGAACACAGCTTTTCATTTGTCTCCTTTAAAAACTGACAATAATGACAGACAGGTGGACGACTATATCAAAATAATTGTGTATGATGTTAAGAAAACAATAAGTCTATAGATTAAAGGCATTTCAATGTGATTCTGATACGCACAGCTTACAAATGCCCATTATTTATAGCCTATATGCTATAATTATTGAATTTCACTGCCTTTTGCACCTGGTGACCTTTGACCTCATTTATTGACCTTGATAATGATATTTCGGTTGGGCAACAGGCAGATTCTGAAAGAGCAGATGTTACTCTTCAACTTAAGCCCTGTTGCCCTTCATGTCGCGAAAGTGCCCACACACTCAATTTCTAGCGCACTTATTCCCATATGGCCGCCTGACTATAATTTCTTCTTCCTCTTTTACTTCTTTATCATCGTCTTCGGTTTTCTTGACTGGAATATGAAACGAAAAACCCTATCATAATGTAGGGGCCTGCTTTGTTTATCTATGCGCCGTGAGCTTAACTTATTGTTCTTTTAATTTTTCTGTCACTCAGAATTAGTCTTTTTGAAAGACGGGGCTTGTTGTCTTAGTTTCGAAGTTCTACAATCAAAGTCTGCATGACCCGGTCAGCTTAGCGGAAACCATTTGGTTGTCAATTCTGATCAAAACTGATTCATACATAAGTGTTATATATCTTTTCAGTTTAATACTTCCATGAATTCAACAAATATCCCCTTCAATTCTTATAATTTAATTTCATGAAGCAAATGTAAAGATTTGCCCACTTAAATATCCAACTTCTTATATGACAAACTTGTGCGGGAGCTTACAAAACAGCTGCTCTCTCAAAATTGTTTTTATTGTAGTAACACCAATTTTCCAAAAATCAGAATCCACGAACCTTGATATACATATAACAAAAATTGAAGTATCACTTGTTTAGTTTTGTTCATCTTAAACATTGCTTTAAATACCGTTTTAACAAGATCAACTTATAGCTTGATTCGACTTATTGTATGACAGCCCTCAAAGTCAAACGATGTAAAACCATTAAAGCTAGGCCTTTCAATTTAGAGTACTATGGCCCTAGAACCGCTGAAATGTTAGAAATGCAAATAAAAGATTTTAAGTCCCTACATTTCAAATTAAATGGCTTTGTTGTATAACCAGTGTAAACATATTGCACGAAAAACCCTATCATAATGTAGGGGCCTGCTTTGTTTATTTATGCACCGTGAGCTTCACTTATTGTTCTTTTAATTTTTCTGTCACTCAGAATTAGTCTTTTTGAAAGACGGGGCTTGTTGTCTTAGTTTCGAAGTTCTACAATCAAAGAATGCATGACCCGGTTAGCTCAGCGGCAACCCATTTGGTTGTCAATTCTGATCAAAACAGATTCATACATAAGTGTGATAATCTTTTCAGTTAAATACCTCCATGAAATAAACAAAAATCCTCTTCATTTCTTATAATTTAATTTCATGAAGCAAATATAAAGATTTGCTCGCTAAAATATCTAACTTCTTATAGGTCTACTTTGTGCGGGAGCTTACAAATCAGCTGCTTTCTCAAAATTGTTTTCATTGTAGTAACAACAATTTTCCAAAAATCAGAATCCTTGAATCTTGATAGATATAACAAAAAATGAAGTATTACTGATTTAGTTTTGTTCATCTTAAACATTGCTTTAAATACCGTTTTAACAAGATCAACTTATATCTTGATTTGACTTATTGTATGAAAGTCACCAAAATCCAACGATGTAAAACCATTAAAGCTAAGCCTATAAATTTAGAGTACTATGGCCCTAGAACCATCGAAATGTCAGAAATGCAAATAAAAGATTTTAAGTCCCTACATTTCAAATTGAATGGCTTTGTTACATAACCGATTGACAATAAAATTCAAAGTTAATCCCCCAATTAATGGAATTCTAAAGAACTATTTAGTTAAATGGAAGGTTAGATATTTCAAATAGAACATTAATACTTTAATTTAACGTTATCAGCGGTCGTCGATGGGCTTAGTTGCCTGGTGGTTGGGCATTCGGAGAGGTGTAGATGGTTGGGGGTTCGAGGCTCGGACACGCCACTTCTCATGGTACTATGTCCTTAAATGGAATTCAAATTCCTTTCTTGGTTTTTAAAAAAATGCAGCTTTAG
This sequence comes from Fragum whitleyi, assembly GCA_948146395.1. Classification (NCBI taxonomy): domain Eukaryota; kingdom Metazoa; phylum Mollusca; class Bivalvia; order Cardiida; family Cardiidae; genus Fragum; species Fragum whitleyi. Next base: position 52,710,608 of record OX411555.1, read on the forward strand.
GGTTGACACCAAGAACATACGTACATACAAAAACATACAAAATAGAAGTATAGGATAGAAAACGAGAGCCGTGGTATATGGGAAATAGACACGAGCGTTAGCGAGTGTCTATTTTCCATATACCGCGGCACGAGATTTTCTATCTGACTTAGACCACGCATTTCTTATTCTATCTGTATTTTACCAGAACCTCTAAAAAATGAAATAGAGTAAATCTCGCTGTGATATTACTCTAATCAAGTGTGAATATGCTTGAATTACTTATGAATCTATTTCCGTTACCTCGCCAGTCAAAGAGAAAATATGCTGCAGAAATCAGAGCTAGCCACCAGAAAGCCCGGTTCGGATGTATATGCTGTGGTCAATAGGTTCATTTATGCTTGACCGGTCAATTTTTCCGACATGCCAATGACCGACTAGTGACTGTTATTAGTCATGCATTTAATGCGTATTTGACGGTTTTAGGTGTTATTAGTACAAATTCTCTACAAATATTTTTATAACAGATAAATGACAAAATCCTATTTTTCGAGCTAATCAAGCAGAGAAATAGTTTTTACCTTTTACTTCAAAGGGACCAACTGCGATAGTTTAAATGTTTTCATGTAAATCGATCCTAAAATAATTACAAATCAAGCAAAAAGGGGCCGTCTGCAAAGTGCGAAAGACTGATCATGTTCTAAACTTTTCACAATCCTCGTATTTAATGAATACAAATATTTCCTTCTACCCTCCTTTATTAACTCTTTGAATAAATTTCTCAATTGAACTCTACTTGTGCAAGTCTCCTCTTCATATTTATAACATGGAGTTGCAAGATAGTCCCTTTTCGCGTGGCGGTCCGCAGATTGTTTTTTTTAAAGTGATTCCTCTCATGAAAAGAGTCATCCTTGTAGTGTTATATAGAAGTCGGCTACAATTTGCATACCCTTTCACCACAATTTCTATGATTTAAGTGTTTATTACAGAATCGATCGCATGATAAATCGAATACTCGGCACAGCCTCGTCATGATAAAATCTCCCAACCTCGACCAGATAACATTGATATTTTAAGACACTTACATGATATTCTCTATATATCCGAGACGCGATTCAACAGTGGCAAAAATATCGTTCCAAATATTATGTCTCAAATGGCTTTTAAATTAGCTGATTTCATAAAATCACAAACAAGTTTATTGAACTCAGGGTTGTAATAATGATGAAAGTATCGTACTTGGTGAATAAATCTTAAATAAAAAATCATTACCTTATTGGATAATGTTGCTTATGTTCGATGCTATTAAAAAGACATTTGTAGCAATAAATTTACAGTTTCCTATGTAAGGTTGTTCGTAATGGTAATACTTAATGTATTCAAAGTTTTTAGCTGAAATTCCACCTCTTTTCATATATCTATAACCTTCGCACAAATTAAACTTGAAATAGTATAACATTCATAAAGGTTTCGCCTAGACAAAATAATGCTTGAAGATATCGGACATATGATTGGCCAATAAACATATGCTCTTCCATCGTTTAACTAAGATTACAGCATTTCGATTGAATTGGCAGAAAAATGAGATATTTAAGTTACCTTGACATCGCCGGGTTAGTAAGGTCAGGCATAAAATATAATATATTGGTGAACAATTTGTCATAAATAATGGACATTTTTATCTTTTTGTTTTCCATTTATACGGTTTAAGTTCAGTAAAGGTATGTGAGCCTTTTTTTTCCTTTCTCCTTTAGAAACTTTGAATCGCTTTGGATCGAAAATGAGATCGTGATACAGTTAATAACACAGTGAAATTGACACGGTGAATGATTTTGGAATGAAATTGAATGTGAGGTTTTGAATGAAATTTATGGGAGGTAATTCAATGTTGATGATTTCATCCAACTCGGCGATAGCGATATTTTTACCTCCCTTTATTGAGATCTATGTCTATTTGTATTGTGTGTCTTCAAAGACCATCAGGCGATGTAAAAGCTACGCGCTCAAATAAAATCGTGGAACTTGCAATCGTTTAAAACAATTTCACAGTTTTTTTTAAACTATTTTAGAGCATTTTTGAATGATTTAAGTGAGTGTTTGAATGAATGAATGGAGCGCTTGGCGTGCAATTTAGAATGATTTTGATCGGAATGAGTGTCAATGTTACGATGTTCTTAGCTGTAGTACAGAAAACAAAACTCCTCGGATGATCTTCGGTCGATATAGCGTACTTGACGTAAAGACCCGTGATGTGGGTCCAAGTAAAGCCTCATACCAGCCCTGCGTTCAGGATGAAAGCGTTAGCGAAGCGTTTTCGAAATTAAACCTCGCTTTGCACGTATGTGCACGTGCAAAGCGGGGTATCACCCCAAAGCGCTCGCGAAACGCTTTTACATCCTGACCACAGGGCAGAAACAACATACAATTATTTTGTTAGGTAGTCAGCCCAGAAATTAATCGATTGTGATGATATAATTGTTTCAATGATGTGAAATCAATAAAAGTACAAATGAACCACCCAACATTGCAAGTGACGTAAGTTTTTGTTTACTTTTCAAAAGCAAAGTTCAAAATAAATCGTTATTCAACTCACAAAATACAACTGTCGCAATTAGCGCAATCGGTAACGACTCTAGCCTAAATAACATGGTTCATGGGTTCGAATCGGCACAAGGAATGATTTTATTTTCTTTTTCATAAATTCAAGATTCTAACATGGATGCATTGTATTAGTATTAGCAATTTTACACAAAACTTTGAAATAAAATCGTTTTCCATTTTTGTGATATTTATGTATACATGCTTATGAGTTGATAAAGAAAAAATATGGAAATACTGACACATCAGTAGAGAAAAGAAAAAAAAATATTAAAAAATGAAAAGATTTCTTACATATGTAATGAATAAACGAGTCAATTTAAGATTTATGGAATTAATTATTTTCTAGATTGAAAATTAATTAAAGGAGATCATAACATTACAAAAAAATGTAATTTGACAGAGATTCGAACCTCAATCACTTTACTTTTGAGGGGCGGACACGTATGTCCGAAATCTCTAACCACCTGAGCTATTTTCTACTTATGATATTCTAGTGTTTTTACTATTTATTAAAATTTACACATTTCACACAGCAACAAAATAATAAACAACTCATGACGTCACTTGCAATGTTGGGCGGTCGGACTGTATAATACAGCATCGATTAGGCTTCGGAAAATTGGAAACGTATCGCAATTATTAGATGAAACATTATCCTCTAATAATGGATGCGATGACAGGTGGAGTTTTGTACTTGGTTTAGACGTCCATAAAGCTTAATTTCGGACTTCTACTAATCGTCTTGTTCTAGGGACCTTTTCTATTTCAAAGCGGAAGCTCTAATTATGCAACGATTATGTAAGTATAGTCCGTTTGACTTCTATATGGACAAACATTTCGCAAAAAATCTCACAATTGAATAAATGAAACGTATTTTTTTTCTTGTCATATCATATTTTCCATCTTATACCATGACGAATCGTGTTTTTCAGATTTTTTTTAATGTAAAATAATGGTTTTGTCCGTCCGTCTACATATTAACTTCCAGCCTTTCATACATTCTTGTGTCTGTAATAAACGGAACAGCGACTTGCCCAACCAAAATTAGTTCTGATTTGCATAGGGGCCGATTCAAAAGTTTATGATTTTAAGTGAGTCGTTTTGGTATAAAATCAAGTATTTTTATAAAATTAATTTGGTCGAAGATTTTTAATTTCTTTGGATATCAAATCTGAGTGTATGTTTTGGCCAGATAAATTATAATTGTTGTTATGTTATCTATTTTGAGACGAACCTCATATTCACATATTTAGACAAATCAAAAAACATTATTGAACGAAGTCGTTGTGAATTTCACGAGGAAAACTAGATAAGCAGGCGAGTAATAACGGTACAAATCACGAAATATTTGAGTTTAAGATGACATGCCCGTCGATATGCTAATAAGCACGCCCAAATAAGGAAATATTGACATTTCTTCTGTCAAATATTTAGTAAAAAAACACGTGTTTTTACTATTGTTTACATCTCGTTACAACTAAACAGCCTTCTTCACCCCTCGTGTTTCAGAGCGGAAAATGGGAAAATATTAACATTAGATAGACAAAAACATTATTTTGAAATCATTTTTTTTTTTTCAAAAAATATTTTTTGGAATGGCATTAAGCTAAAAATAAGATTTTACCACATATCAATTGCTAATTCAAACTCGATTTTATGCAATTGATGAAAAGGTTGGTCCATATAGAAGTCAAACGGACTACATGTATACCTTTTACAAAAATCGTCTACGCCAGAAGGGAAAAAAATCAAACAAACCTGTGTTCACTAAAAGTTTACAGAAAATGTTTTACAGTATTATGGTGTGATGATGCACCATACCTAACATTTATTTTAAAAACAGACCAAACCGGTTTTACATGTATGTTGACAAAATAATTGGAAATTGATTGTTTAAAAAAAGCCTTTTGAGACTGAGTTTTACATAAAGTAGTAGTACCTATTAGGTGCATTTGGCTCCATTCTTTTCGAATTTAGGCAAAGTTTATCCAGCTGTAATGAAATTACGTGTATTGGTTTTGAACAAAATATCCCTTTTCCACAATGGTTTGGCTATTCTGTTATGAGATGGCGCCTCTAATGTGTCGCAACTGCTTGTGATCATCTACAGTTTCAATTGATATATTGTTTAGCTGGGCAAACTGTTTTTTTTTTTTTTTTTGTAAATAGAAGCAGCATTAGATTTGGTTCAAAAACTCTTTACATGAACCTTAAAGGTGCAATATGGTAAATATGCACAGTACATGTACATGCATAAATTCACACGGTAGAATAAACATTTAAATTGCATTCTTTCTTGTAATTTGTCTATTACCGAATATTTATTAAATTCACCGTTAGGCAGATTAAAGTATTGTTCACCTTTAATTAATTTTCAAACCGATTAAGTAAGTTTAATGAATTTTGACTCTAGCTAAAATAATATTTGTCTAGGTCGGAATAACTTAGGCTGATTATAAGGATTTAGATCTTATCTTACAAAATCTTATTCAGCTGTTACTTGTTTCGGAATCGTCCAGTCGGTAGCGAACTGAACTCATAGTCTCTTACCGTACATGGCTCATTTATTCGAATCTCAAATGATTTTTCGTTTTTTTTTTATTTGTATTGCGTATATTACACACTGTCGGTCTACATGCTTGTTAAGATTAACTCAAAATGATCAAAGATAATAATAATAATAATAATAATAATAATAATAATAATAATAATAATAATAATAATAATAATAATAATAATAATAATAATAATAATAATAATAATAATAATAATAACAATAATAATTATAATAATAATAACAATAATAATAATAATAATGTACTGTTGCTACTCCATTGACAAAAACGTTATATGAAAAGTCAATGTTTTACACTCATAATAGATTGTTGACACAGATATTATTTAAATCTAATTCATAAGGCTTGTAATATTCTTTTTCGTGTAATGATTGAAAATGGTGGACAGAGAAGTTTCGCTAGGTCGAACCATTGTCGAAAAAGGCCCCCATGTTCTCATACCTGTGATGTCTATGGTCGAGAGATAGAGCATCAGTTATACGATCAAGAGGTCCGGAATCCTATTCGTATTGATAGGAGCGACGATCTATTTTTTCAGATCAGGGTCGAAGATAGAGGGGATATTTTAGAATTTAGATCAGGGAATTTCAGTGAAAATAGTACAAGCCTAATTTTTCTGTTACTCGTTGGAATCGCCTCGTTGAGACGGTTCCAATAAGTACCCACAATATAAGGTTTCGTTAAGAAATAAAGATTTAGACTGGTTTTACACCCACTTATCCGTACCTCTGATCAGACGACATAGGTTGTGCGTCGGAACGGTGCATTGTCCAGGAAGCAGATTCGAGAAGGATTTGAAATTGACTTGTAATAACTTAATTCCTTATCGGTTTAAGATAAACTGGTTTAGGCCATACCTCATATTTGAGCATATTTGATATTCGAATAGTCTTTGCTTTTTATCTGAGGAGGATCATTGCCTCATGTTTTCGTCAACTCTTGTCGCTAAGGCACTGTGAGAAGAGTTTTGACAAGTTTAATTCATTTATCACCAAACGAACTTGTCTATCACATTCAATAAATGTTTGGGTCTTCCTATTGCACCCATTGTAAAAAACTGTTTTGATTGGTTTATTTATTATCTGTGAAAGTTGAAAGTTTATTGCATGGTAGTAAAAAGAAGTAATCTTGTTTTATTGGATTTAAAGTTAAACTGACATTCATTTACATAAGATGGGATTTTTGGATTAAGCAATGCAGTAAAGATGGAAGCGATTATCGAAGAGGTATTTTATTTCATTTATTCCGTAGTAAATATTTAGATTTTTCTTACAAATAAACCCATTTTCGTTGGTTTTCATTGGAATAGTTATGATTCGGTGGTTCATTTATTTATTTTTTTCTTTACAGACCTTATTATTATTTTTTTTTATCTCTGATGTCTGTACGCCTAACGAGGGCCTGTCTACAAATTATGCACGGTAGGGGCGTGCGTAATTAAAAACTGTGATCACTTACCGTCGATATATATATATATATATATTTCAACAAAATTATTTTTATCACGAAAGTGTGGACTGTGCGTAATTGGTAGACACGCCCTTGTCCACAGCAGCTATGAAATTGCATAAATAAATCAAGCAAGAGAGCCAGCCGTTGGGAATATATCCACTCTTACAGTATATGAACTCAGAGCGTACCAACCACCACGAGAAATCTACCGTATGTGCGTTTGCGAAAAAAGGCACAGATCAGCTAAGCATCAGAGTTACGTTAAGATCTCTCTCTGAACTATGAACATTGCTTACATTACATTACTTACATAACAACTAGACACAGTAAAACATATTTGTAATCTTTAAATGAAATAGCTATGCTAATTATTTAGTAAATATAAAAGTCAAAGAATAAATATTTGTACAGTATACCCGCCTTAATTGTCAGCTTAAATCGTCGGTGGGAAAAATATTGTATTGTAAAAATACATGAACGGCGACAAAATAAATTGGTTTTACGTGTAAGCTATTATTTTCAATTACTTGGAACAAAGCTTTCGGGTTGATCTATCTCGGATGAAATGTCATTGTAATAAAACTAATTTCAAAAGAAATGAATGAATGATTTTCAATTATGGAGTATTAGGCGATTTGTTAAAGCCATAATACAATATAAGTATCATCACCAAACTGCTCAATCGAGGGTTTAGCGCAAGATTGTACTAAGTGTATATGCATTGCATATACACTTAGTATAGTCTTGCACTGAACCCTCATAATGTCAAAAGATTCTGAATATAGTAGTCTTGTTCGACAGACAAATCAAAGGCCTTACTAATTGTTACGTGCCAATGTAACAAGAACAAAGAAGCCAGCAACAAACTTTACAATTAACAATATTTATTGACAACAATAACAGAATTATTGACAATATGAAACTTTACAAAAACAAATTACAATACCTTGGATGTTTAATCCTAAAGTTTTAATTTTAGCATAGAACATTAGAAGACTCTAGAGTCTGAATCACTTTCTAGAAGTCCTTTCTAGAAAGATCTGAAATCTTCTACATATATATTACCTAACAGTGTCAAGAGATATTGGAAAATCCCCAGACTAATTCTAAAAATAGACACGGTAAAAACCATTAGGATTATATATAACACTAATATTGCTCTCTATGATGGTCCAAGGTCGTCAATCTCGGGTGGATATATTTGGCCTAATTTCTGAATCTAGAATAATCATTCCACATTGCACCCTCGGTACATTTACCAACATCGTGTAATTGGCAAAGGGATTTTTTTCTGTCATTTAGTAATGAATATTACATGAAATTGAATTAGTGGGAAAGGTGAGTTGTGTTTGAATTTACTTAAAGCTAAAATAATATCGATAATTTTGTCCTATTATCGATAATTTATTTTATCTTATAACTATACAAATATCCGTGTGATAACATCCTGTATGATATTTTTTATGATATCACATAGTTATTTTTAGAACAGTGATATAATGCGGTTGTTTTTATAAACTTGAATTTTAGAAAGAATCATCGACGAAAACAAGACAAATAGAGTTTATAAGATAAATATAATACATACTCAATGTATTGTATGAAAAAATATCTAACTCGGTTGTGAGCATTGATAATTGTCTCGGCAGAGCCTCGACAATGATCACTTCTCCCAACCTCGTTAGATATTTTTTCTCATACAAAACACTAAGTATATATTATATATACCCCTCTTTCATAAAATATATACGCGTTTTCTGTTTGTAAGTCTTCACGGCCCAATTAGACATTTTAAAAACCCTTTACAGCCAATAGAAACGTAGATTATTTTGATTTTTTGAGTGTATTCGCTAATCGGTTTGAACGATTTCGAAGTGTTTTTGGCCGATTTGGGTGAGTGTTTTGAATGAATGATTAATAAAATAAATAAATAAATAAATAAATAAATAAATAAATAAATAAATAAATAAATAAATAAATAAATAAATAAATAATGAATGAATGAATGAATGGATGAATGAATGAATGAATGAATGAATGAATGAATGAATGAATGAATGAATGAATGTAGCACAGGATGAGTGATTGTGAATGGTCTTGGTAGGAAGTATTGTCAATTCCAAGATGGTTAACTGTGACACAGTGTAGGTTCGTTCCGCAGAACACATTTATCGATGAATTTGGAGTAATAATGGTTTACGTCCAGGCTCCGAAGATGTCTACATTCCTGTATGCGAACTTTTGAAATGCGACATCCGGTTGACATCTATTAGAAATTTCTCACTTATCAATATTTATTCTGAAAAGTTCAAAGATCTTCCCTTTCGCGGGCCGAGTCTCATCTATAAAGCTATAGCTTGCTTCAGTGAAGGTACTTTGGAGTTTGTGAGATTAATGTACTTAAACTATTTCCATCTTTTCTTGCAGAACTCGTTCAGTGGGAAGATGGACCGTATTAGGCCAGAAAAACTCCCCCGTCAGCGGGTCCAAAAGATCTGGCGAAATGTCAGATGGGCAGAGGCATTTCCGGACGACTCACTTACTATGGACGCCAGTGAGATCACACCAAATTTCGCCCTCCGCAAGGTGGCGCTTTTGTTTGAGACCAAGAAATACAGCGAGTGTGCCACCTTAATTCGTCGTCTGAATTGTGTGACATTAAGCAACATTCTGTCAGAGGTCCCAATCGACGTGCTGCATGATTCACTTCCACAAAGTCTTTGTATTCTAGAAGCCTTATATGTCAAACTTTATGAAATAACCGAACATCCTGGTGATTTTCCTCGTGATAAAATCCAAGTGGATAACTTGTTACTGAAACTTGTTGCAATGTTTGCGAAACAGTCTAGCATGAATAACAAACACGAGAAGAATTCAAACAGTGTATACCCTTCGTGTCGTAGTATTCTAAGAGTGATAACATGGATTGAACCAAATCTAAGACGCCAAGTTAAGTCTAAGAAACGTACCCTGGATAAGTGTTTACGCCATCTTGGTCGTCATGGTCTCGTTGAAAGCTCTGAAGGGACCCTGATGAATCTTCACGACGCTTTCAAAATCGAGTTCGAGAAGGTAGTCGGGCAATACAGAAGCGCTATGCAAAAACTCGAGGAATTACACATGTCTGCCAAACACCCTACCGGAAGTACCGTAGCCTGGGGCCCTGCCCCTTCCTCTTCGAGTCATCACAGAATGATGCAAATCAAGAGAGACGATGTCCAAGATAGGATCATTAAAAATAGGACATTGCATAATTTGTGCGAGCCTGCAGTGTCGAATCAGTATTTAAAGAAGTTCATTCATGTATTGGAAAAGAGGATTGAATATGACAAAATAGTGTTGTTTCATGATACCGAGTTGAAGAAGATTAATAAATCTGAAGCAACAGAACAAACATCACTTTCCGTCAGTCTAAAGGAGTTTTCTGAAGGTAAGAATAGGCCATGAATACACATTTGTTCAATGCAGTCCAATTAATGAAAAAAATACATGCATAGTTTAATAAGTGTCAGTAAGTAAAGCTTTCAAGTAAGCTGTTTAAGGAAACCTATTTGCTGATATACATACAAATAACTTGATCCAAATTGGTTTGAAATGATCTGCAGTATTTGCATCTACTCGCTCAGAAATACTCCCATTTTGTAAATTGCTTCTTATGTCATTTACAACTCAGGTAAACAGCGAAAACCGGTCGCTTTTTAGAACATTACTTAGGCTACACGATAATTTTTATTTGATTTTTTCACCATTCACATTTTTTGAATTCTTTCGCCTTTAAACATATTGGAATTGGTTCTCCGAAACGATTTTAATGGACTTCAATAATATAAGAGCTTGTGCATAATATTTCCAACAATATCAAATGCACGCCAAGCAAATACTCTGGGCAGCCCGTATATCTGCATCTTCACTTTGCGGTTTCTAGATAGAATAAGTATCGAAGTGTCCTTAGACAGTCAGGAACTCTTCTAATTAAACTAAATGGTTGTCTAGACTGGTTGATGTTTGTCCTTTCCACATATATCAGATTGTTGGAAATGCCACACCAGGCTCATAACATAGAGTACAGATAATGTATAGGGCTAAATATTCTTTATCTTATAACTATACAAATATCCGTGTGATAACACCCCGTATGATATTTTTTATGATATCACATAGTTATTTTTAGAACATGATATAATGTGGCTATTTTTAGAAACCTGCATTTCAGTTAGAAAAACCGACGAAAAGAAGACAAAAAGATGTTATAAGATAAATATAATACGTACTTAATGTATTGTATGCAAAAAATATCTAGCTCGGTTGTGAGAATAAATAATTGTCTCGGCATAGCCTCGACAATTCTCAATTCTCCCAACCTCGTTAGATATTTTTTTCATATAATACACTAAGTACGTATTATATATATCTATAGGTTATGCCATTATTCTACAACTATTACGTGAAGTACTAGAAGAAGACCAACTAACGGAGGACGATGATGGTGATGACGTGTTTACCAGTGATGAAGACACCATTACTCCACTGGCGTATAAAGAGAGACTCAGGTCTCTGTCAGGTCTCAATGGAATGTTTGCACACAGAAATATGGGAGGTACGTACAACAAACAAATCGTTATATAGTGCATCGTTAGGGTCCAAAGTACACGCTACTATATAATTACATGATAGTTTATTGCAAGTACACGTGAAATGAGCGCGAACGATTTCTTATAGACAAGCACATTCTAACTTGGAGCATTATTAGAAAAAAATACATTTATACTCGTGCAGGTTTATTCTTTTATTGAGATACAAATTCGAGCCGTCTTTTTACTAAAATCAATGCAACATTTACGGAATTGTTAAAGGTTATTTTTTTGATATTAGGATATGAATTTTCTTCGTTCTTCGATCCATATTTTTTCGCTGTTTACGGTGTAATTGAGATCATAGGTATGCATGGGTTCGCATGGGTTGAATGTTGTCAGTGGTCTTTGCATGAAATTAAACACTGAATGTTCTGTAACGAGTATATTGTTTTGCTAAATATAAGCAGTATGCTGTTGAACCATTTATCATCAGACAGAAGCTTTCTGGTAAATTCATATCAATATGAGCCTGTGCGTGACATTTCCAAGAATTTGCAATGTTCGCGAGTTGTAAAAATTGAGCAGCGTAGACAACACAAACTGTAAATATAGAGTAACCTAATGTTCTACAGTTAATTTGAGTCCTTATATATCTATACAATGCATAGTAAAGACTCTGGCCAGACTGTGCCGATGCTGGATAGAGTCTTTGCTTTGCGCATATCAGAAATTGTTGGAAATGTCACGCACAAGCTCATATCTAGTTATTCATCTATTTGGTGATCATTGTCGTGAGGAAGAGTGCCAGCTTCAGCTTCGTGACCAAGAGGTCACAAGGTTTAATTCTCCGTAACGGCTTCCTGTACTAGTTCACAAGTTCTGCGCACTGGAAACATGACATAGAAAAATTAAAGTTTGAACATCTTTTTCCAAAACTGCTTGAAATGACTTGAAATTATTAAATTGCAGCCTTTGTACGATGAATGCCCAAAATAAATGTAAAGACTATTGAAATATTTTAATTAGACACAAAATTTAGTGTTTTCAGCGTCAGTGCTTCAGGACTCGGAACCAAGCAAAATTTATTCAGAATTCCGAAATCTGTATTCCGACCATTTCAAAAATTCATATGAAGATCTAGTTTAAGAACTAAACTACAAATGTATAATTTTATCAAGGCATCCATCATTTCATTCATCTTTAATTGTATTTGACAACCGATCACACTAAGATGACAGATAATCAGTTTATGGTCGACTCTGACCCATTTACGTCAATAAAAAACAATGAGGCAAATCATTTATCTGACCGATTACTGCTAATTAATTATAAACTCGTTAGCCCTATGATATAAATTTATGCCTTCCTTTGGACTTAAGATTTTTGATAAGTAGGTATACATGTATTGAATTTTCAATTTCTCGAAATAAGGTTTGGCATTTCAAAACGAACCAACCTTCACGAATCAGGGTAAATGAGGGCCTAATGGACTATGAACATGTAAAATAGATAAATTAATGCTTTTCGGTGGTTTATCGAGAAATAACGGTAGATTATCTCTTGTTCTCACCGCAAAAGCAGTGAAATTATCAAAAACTTATTTCCTGCTTTTATCCTACCAGGCGTCATCTATGCGGGGCGAAATAAGTGACGTAACAATGAACGTTGCATAGTAATCACGCGCAAAATGACGCGTTTTACGAATATATGTCTTAGAAAATTCACATTATGTCTTCATTTTTACAATAAAAAAATAGAATAATCGTTTGTTTTTCGAGTAAGATCGATTATAATTTCATTTCGTGAACAACAAAAGCTATATGTTCACTTGTGGCTCCGCCACTGTGAAAATATAGCTTTTATTGTTCACTCAATGACTATAAATCGATCTTACACTGAAACAAACGATTATTCTCTTTATCTACTGGATAAAGACATCTGCAAATTAAATTTCCGACAAACAACTTTGACATAAATGTTGTGGGTGTACAATAAAGTTCCGGTCTGTTTGAACGACTTGATTGGTTAAATTTTGTTTCTTATAAAGCAGTTAAGCAGTGTGATTTAATTAGTTCTGTTCAGAATGTAGCCTTGTGGTAGGTGAAAAGAAAACGTATATATTTTTCCTTATCTTGTTAACAATACAGGGGTATATTCAAACGTGTAAAAAGTTCACCTATCTACGTGGAGTGAAGGTTATTTTAACTAATAACAGAAATCAACTATTATTAAATAACCATTATGTATACATTTTACTGATTTTATCGTTTGTATGGTATTTGTCATTCATATACAAGTAATTCAACATTTAATACATCTAGCGTTTTAAACAAAAAAGGTGATATATTGCATAAAAAAATCTTATTTTTTAAGCCTATTTTTGCTCCCCGGTGGCAAATCTTGTGTTGAAAACATGGAACCTTCTAAATACCAAACCAGCAATAGCGCTCTATTTTTTTTCGATTCGCAAAATGCTTTTAAATCATCGCGTTTCAAATATTTTTGATAATGGTCTTTCATATATATATACACCAAATCCTTTATTTACTTGGAGCAGACAAATATATGGTCGATTTGGACCAAAATTTTGTAATGGCAGCTTCAATCAGTCGTATCAAAGAGATTTCAAGGCATCGAAAACATTATGAACTCTTAACCGGTATTAAAATTTAAATTTATTGAAACGAGAAAAATCAAAGCGCTAAAAGCGCCGAAGGTCTGGTTTTTAAAGAGGCAAGGTGACAATTGAAGGCATGCACTCTACTTTCTTTAATCTTATTAGCAAGGCTTTTTTAGGCGAGGGAAACCAAGGGTTCCATTCACCTATAGGGATCGTAAGCCACATTCCGAACTTACTTCAAAGTAAAAATGTCGAACGGTATGCTCACTATATAGCGCTGAGTCCGCCAAAATCAATTAATTCCCAAGGTTTAGATTACAACGCACGATACCGCTTTGCAGACAGGCGCAACTCGCGTTTTTATAATTTTAGTTGAGTTGATTGGTTTGCTACTAGTCAGTCAATTTATCCATTCGATCATTCCGTCTAACAATCGAAGTTATGCTGTTTTTCTAGGGGCACAAGCTCGTCGGCTCTTTCTCTTACATTGAATTGAATTCCATAAAGAAGTTGTATTTTACTGTGGGAACACAATAAATTGATAGGCTCAATATCTCCCTTTCCAACAATATCGTCCACCCTATACTCATATCCCATTATTTCTTTATTTCTACCCTAGATATATATCAAATCACACTCATGTTGATTTATTGTCTGCAACCTGTTCCAAGTTGGCCCAGTCTAAAATTTTGTCGCCTATTTAAGGGTTTAAGGATGGGACAAGGCTTTTAATTTTTTTCTAATTTAGATTAGTCTATTACAAGACAACAAATATTTAGACAGGTCCAAATCGTAAAGGGTTGCAGATTACATACAATATATGGGCAAATTAGTAAAATTTGTAGCAGAAAGGGTAGATAATATTTGGGAGAAAGGAGAAAGTGTTAGTGAGCAGCATTCTCTTCTTTTCCCTATTCGCAAGGTCACCCGTCAAGAACAAGTATAAAAGCTATGCATCTTTTACACAACAGTGATTTTGGCAGTGATAAGTAAGAAAATATCAGGCAGACATGATAAGTACTAGGTGAATAATCAAGGTTATATTCCAGAAAATTGACCTTGTGTGTTGTTTCGTCTATTCAGTTCCCCGGCCTTCAGTACTATCAGTACTTTGATTTTAGCACAGCGTAGTAATATGCAAGCATAGACTGGTACTACTGTTGACTCATGTATGAAGACTTTTATGATAGTCGACAGTAGGAACAGTCTAATGAAAGCACTGTGTTGGACACAGAAAGCACTTCATGTCGCACAAAAGTTGATGACGTATACAAGACCTATTTTTTGCGCGCGCGTAAGCACAAAAAAGCTACGTAGTACACACGTTGTTCGCTTTTTAACTCGATTGTCTTTTTCCTAGGCAATTTACAAGATACAGGGTTGTTTCCTATGGCCTGCTAAACCAGGCCAAAAATGATTTATGACGTTTGAACTCGCAAAATACTATACAGCATCATCATCATGAACCCACCAAATGTAGCTTACTTTTTTAATGCTCGAAGGATCATCGAGAAATAAAGGTAGACTATTGTTTGTTAAACTCACCACCTAACCAGAGTTTATTAAAAAAAAATGCATGTGTACCCCGCTTTCGTTTATTTCACTCTATATGACGTTATCAAAGTGCAGCCAAATAAGTCACGTAGTAATGAACGTAATGAACGTTGCATATAGAAATCATGTGCAGAATAACGCATTTTTTCGAGTAAGATCAATTGAGACCTTAGTTCGTGAACAACAAAAGCTATATTTTCACTCGTGGCTTAGCAAACCGGCTTTTAACATGTGCAAAGTAGGGTTAAATTTCGCAAACGTTTCGCAAGAGTTCCCAGCTTGGACGCAGGCCAGAGTTTTAAAATCTATATGTCTAATATTTGAATTAAGAAAACGCTCTTTTCATCTCAAGTCTGATTAGAGCCAATTATTGAGCATTTTAGTATTATAGAAATACGAAAGGATAGATATTTACCAAACAGTTTATTTAAAGCGATTACATAAGTGTACTGTGAAGAGACGGAGAGAAATGAATGATCAAAGAGACTGAATAAATTTTGTGAACAGAAAAATACGACACGCCATCTTAAAGGGGTATTCTACGAAACAGAATTTATTTTCTCTTTAAATCAAGGATATTCCACTTGAAAAACACAGATTCAATAAACTGCAATTTAGTTTCTTAATTTTTGCTTCCTTGATAGACCTCCGTCGCAAGCGACCAAAGTCTCGAAACTGCAATTAATTTGTTTGTTTGTTTGAATGGGTTTAACGCCGCTTTCAACAATCTTGCAGTTATATCGCGGTGGCCGGAGCACCTAACAATGGATTCCTGGTATTTCTTTCACCTGTACTACCATAACACCCTTTCCTAGCCTCTGACTGCTATTTCACATTACGATTATCTACCCATTGGTGAAAGACAAACGTCGGAAAGGATATTTGCCGCCACCGGGGATCGAACCCACGACTTCCAGATTAGATGTCTTATGCCTAACCAACTGCGCTATGGTGGCGGCCGAAACTGCAATTAAATCTATTTTATTAGCTCGGCTATTTTATAAGCCCAATGCATTATGATCACCTTGGCGTCGTTCGTGTTGGCGTAGGCGTGATATACTTCAAACTTTGTCTTGTCTCTGTTGTTATTTGGGATATCTTCATGAAACTTGGCATGTTTATTCACCGTCACAAGAGCTATGCAGAGCATCAAGGGGGATAACTCCGGAAGATTTTTTTTAAAGAGTTATGTCCCTTTTTTCGACATAGATTTTTTGCATTATTCAGTACCTGTAGCCGAGCGTTGCACCCGTAGGCGGTGCCATTGTTTAAATTTCGATCATCAACGATCAGGCAACATATGAAAACTTATGGCTAAAAGTGTAAATGTACAACGAGATATTAGTAAACAGAAATACATAAACACGTATAGATGAACAAGAAAATATAAGTGATCAAGGTCACTTTTGTCTAGACAGTGTATAGACAAAAGTGACCTTTGATCACCCACTGTAACTTGTTCATCTATAGTTTCAAAACAGGCAAATTCTGTCTCTTAAGAAAAAATATAAGATGAAAAAAAGAAAAAGACGTAGGCATAAAATAAATCATTTAAGAACCAAAACATGAGTCTATTTTTTGTAAAAAAGAGACCAAATCTTTCTATGAATTGTGGTAATATTTTGGCTTTTTAATCCCCATGAGAAATGTAAACACAGACGCCCATTTTGTTACCTAATAACTAGTATGTATATCTTCCATAGATTTGAAATATGCTCGCAAAAAATGGAAATACATACTGTAAGCCTGAAATAGTCACATTCTGTGTACTGGCTTAGAAGCAATGTTTTTTTTTTTAAATTCCAGACATTGTTTATCTTATTTTCATTTTGTATTTTTTTTATTCGTAAGTGACTAAGACATTATTTCTTTTTCTTCAATTAATGCGAAGTAGATTCATATCATATACCAGAGTGACTAAGTTTTCAGTTTAGTTTTAAAATCTTCTTTTTCTATGAAAGAAAATAGCAGAATCTTCATTTCTAACCCTCATTTTATGTCCTCGAAACAACAGTAGTGATTTTCGACTAAGCGACAGACTTTTCATATTGTGACCCCCCCCCCCCCCAAAAAAAAAAAAAAAAAAAAAAAATCGTTGTAGATTTATGACCTGCCACTCAATATGTGTCATCTAGACGTTCAGATTTTAGATCGGAAATAAATAAAATCTACAAAGTACGCGAATAACCTGATCTATGAAGCAAGAAACATCTTGAAAATTGTAGTTTAAAATGATATATAATATAGGTGGCAGTACAAGCAGAAGAAAGTTTCGCAATTTTAAAGGGCGGTCCTTCACTGAAGGTTTGTACCGATGTTCGAGTCTTACGTGTAACGTATAGATAGCACGGGTGTGGTGTTTTGTATCATAAATATTTTAACCCTTTGCTGTTTAATCCCTGCTTTTTACGTGCCTGTGATTTTATGATTGAGAAAACATTGTGAAAAAAGAAGAAATTGCTTCTGTCAAGCAATTTCTTCTTTTTCCACACTATTTTCTACCCTACTGAATGGTTATTTTTCAAATTAAATGCACTTTAAATTTTCGTCTGCAAAACCTTTGATTTTGGACAGGTCCAAAATTTTGTAAAACAGGAAAGGGTTAACTACATGTACATTCGTCTATACTACCAACAATTTAGGCCTAATATCCTTAAAATAGCCAGGACTTCATGCTTGGTGCATTGTTGTCTTAACATTTGTTAGAATGTTTTAGGAGACGCGGCACTTGGCGGTTCTAATATTAACATTTATAGGATATAGTTACGTATTTGAGACTTGTAATATAACCATTGTTAGTCCATTTTCAGTTTTGATTCAAGCAATTTCGAGTGCAAGGAAATCTTATGGGTCTCACTATTTTCTATACTTCATGTATTTTGCGTTATTAATGAACTGGCAGGGCGGGGCTAAGTCGTGATGTGATTTGGCGAGTTATCTTTTAAATATTTTGGGTTCATTAAAAAGTTAGTCAGCAATAATCGTGATCGTATGCAACTAACTATATCCTTAAATCAAAAGGATTCACGTGCATTGGAAAATTGAACACATTTCATCGTTGGGTTACCAAAGCCTCGTAATTTCAACTTGAACAAGCTGAAGTTACGAGGGTTCGGTTACCAACCTACGCTTTACGGTCTCAATCTAAGTATGTCGACTATATGTAGAAGTAAATAATAATGAATAAAGGCTGATTTACCTTAACCTTAAGTGCATCGACCCGTTACTTAGGCTCCGCCCTGCCAGGGGAAAAAACCGTGGATTATATCATAGTCAATAGAGAGACCCGGAGTATCAAAATAGCAGTTACGATTTTGAAGTACTATGTACGTCATTATCTAGCTGCATGTAGTCTAAAAAGTGGAAAATGGTTAAGTTTTTTTTTAAAAAAGAGCTTATTAACAAAGTAGTTATCTTAACTTGCAATTATGTACGTGTAAATGTATCATGTGTGAAATTTAAATGTATTTATAAGCACAACTAACCATGGTTATCGTTTCTTATACACTACGGGGATTTCGGGATAAAATAACGTTTTCATACATAATGTATCTTTCAAGGTATCCTAGTTTCCGAGTTTCGCTTTGCACTCGCACTTGCTAGCAAGTTTCAAGAGAAAAATATTCTCATATAGAAGAGCAACCAGCATGCATGCGTTAAAGCTGTATTATACACGAACATTTCAATAAAAGAGAATAGAATGGAATCCAATCGCATGCGGTAATACGGCAATATGTGCTGTCAAAACCTCATAACTTCAACTTATTAACGTTGCAGCAATGCAGTTTTCGAAGCTAAAAAGCGGTTTAGAAATGTACTTTGAAAAATTATCCCTCTGTTTTGTAAATAAATCAATTTAATACAAACATATTTTCAATAGTTTACATTATAACTGTCATGATATTTGATAAATTTATTGGTTTGTCAAAATAACAATGATATGACAAGATATACGATGTGCTTAATAGTTCAATTCAATAACACGGGGACTACTGTAGCGGTAGTGAATCATAAATTCGTAAAATATCAATTATTATATATTTATCCTTTATTATATCAATGGATTAGAACAAAAATATAGTATGTGTCTATACATTGTATAGACTCACATTTCGTTTTTGCATTTAGCCCTCGATAGTCTGATTTTAGCTGGATTTAAAAATGTTATTGCGCATATATTTCTTACTACACGCGGACATAGGACTGTAGCTATTCATGAATTATAGTACTTATAGTACTAAAGCTAAAAGTGAAACTTTTATTTATTTTAGATTCTGTTTCTATGTCAGGCACATTCAACCGACTTCACACTTAATCCCCGATCATTCACTTGTAAGACGGCTGTTTTCTTTGGCAGCCATAGCACTTAGACTTACATTCTAACAGGTATCCATTAACACCTTGGCGGAAAGAAGCAGCGTGGAGTTAAATTTCTATCAGAATAAAATCCTCGGACTTGTCGGGGTTCGATTCTATGACCTCTGTATTTTTGACAAGTAAAATCTTAGGTTTAAATTCGTGACCGAAATAAAGTAAAGGATTTGTCATTTCTCGTTTCACCTTTTCTTTCTAAAACCGTTTTATACTGTCCCTTAAATTTCCGACCCATTTTCTATTACTGGTGATAATTATTCCAAATCGTTAGTCCGCGACGAATACAGTAAAATTGACAAGGTGAATGATTTTGAAATGATTTAGGAATGAAACTGAATGAGTGTGAGGAGCGAGTTTTGAGTGAATTTAATGGGAGGTAATCCTATATTGCAAATTTTGTTCGAGATGAACAAAATTTGCGAAATTGATTACATCCCTTTAATAAAAAAAAGTGCATACAAGTTCTGTGGACAGCTTCAAATTTCTTCAAGAACCTATGAGGCGCTAACTATATGAATTATGTCAGTGAAATCGCGATTTTTCTCTGTCAAAATTTGTTTTGAATGATGTTGTTGATTCTACATTTTTCAATAGGTTTGATCGTTTTTTAATGGTTTGAGTGAGTGTTTGGAATGAATGATTGGAGCGCTGAGTGATCGATTTAGAATGGTTTAGATTGAGGCGAATGTCAATTTCACGATGTTATTAACTATATGTCGTTCCTGTAGTTTGAATTGATTGCAGTTATCAAATGCTTTTAGCCAACTTACGCCATTCTGTTCAGCTATCGTAAAAAGACGAGCGATTTTTTTTATTTTCTTCTCTTTTATTTGTTATTCAAAGTGTGTCCCTTTAGTTCACAGATAACAATAGGCATTGTGTGGCAATATAGATTTAAATTTATATATTAAACATTTCTTTTATGACACTTTTCCTTTTCAATAAGGCTATTATATTTCTTCTTAAATTTCAATTGAATACATGTATTATTCACTTTACTTAAGAATGTTTGTTTCGTTGGTCAGTTTTCTTTTTTCAATTATCTCTCTGACAAAATTTATTCTGACTCTTTTCAGTTCAGTTCACATGTGAACTATCCTTTATGCCGTTGCACTTAAATTTCGTTTCAAATTAATTGCCCAAATTTAATGCATTTTGAGCCAAATTTTGCAAAAATGTTTAAGTTGAAATAAGACAGTGTAGGCTAAGATCAGACTGCACGTATGTGGACGGTGATCTTAATCTATGCTGTCAACTCAAACTTGATAAACAGCAGGAATATATCGTGAACAGAAAAAATGTTAAGGAAACTGCAAAACTAAGCACAGTTGAACTTATCTTTTATGTCCCCAAAAATACCCTATTTAACCAATTCTCATGTGATCATGACCCCTAAGTTTTATCAAACAAGCGATTTCTTCAGAAAGCACAATGTGTTCAGAGACGAAGGAACTGAATGTCGCGCCACTTTGAAGTTTTCGTCTGCAACTTTTCTCAAATTGGACAGGACTGAATAATCTTGTTAGACAGACTTCAGGTAGTGAGCCCGTCGGGAGTAATGAACTACATGTGTAATACAATGTTGACCGAGGTTTCCTAATGATTTTCATTAGGAAACCTCGGTCAACAATGTCACGCGGAAGATCATGAGTTCCGAAATTTTTCAAACCTTTTACGGTTCCACTACCTTTAGTGACCAAAACAGATTTCCAACAACTCCCCGTGCAATGGTGAATACAGAACATTTGAAACCTGATTGAAAATTTCTAGAGCGTGGTTAGAAAGACTCTCGTCAGATTACGCGGTTGCGCACGCTAATCAGCGTCTTGCATATAAGTAATGACAACACATGTGGCCATTTTCATACGCCTGTCGATAGAAGGGCCGAATAATATGATCACCTATGGCGTCCGGCGTCCACTTCTTTGTCCGGAGCACCTTATGTCTGATTAACTCGAAACTTGGCAGGGAGTGCAGTGCACAAGACCCGTGACTCTACCTATATATTTCATACTAAGACATACAGCAGTGTAACAGGCGTATTTTGTAATAATTTGCCACCTTGTTGTATTTGCGTACTTTTGAAGGACAGTTTGGCTTATAAGCGATAGCTCTTTCATAAGTGATGAGTTTTGGGAGTGTGCTAATAATAAATGATACTACTGTCATAGAAATAAATTATTTATAAACCCAATGACATTTATAATTTTCCAGGCACTCGACCCTCCATTATTCCACTTGGTCAAACATTTCGGCATGGCAGTATAAATGGTATCAACGGACACATCAACAATCATATATCAGCTACAATACCTTCGAGAATAGGTGAGTGTTACGTGCTCATTTCGCCACAGGATATCAGTTAAGCAAAATATCAGGACCAATTCAATTATTTAATAAATATGTTGAATTATTATGGAATTGGACCAGTAATGGTTCCGCAAAGTTTTTGAAGTAATCGACTTTAACAGTGTTAATCAAGTTTCCCTAATGATTTCATTAGGACACCTCGGTCAATTTTTTGAAAGACCACGTGTCCCGAAATGTTGCGGAACTATTACAGGTTCACAGCCATATTGCATCTAAACCAAATATATTTCTGGAACAGGAACTTATTAGGATGTTCGACACGGCGTTAATAAATATTATTGAGAACCCATACCAATTGAATGTTTTGTCAAACCTTTGCCAAACGTGAAGTTTGACAAAAATATTGTCAACAATATTTATCCTGTTTTTGCCCATTTAGGAAATGTCACTAGTTCTCTCATTCAAACGTTCAGTATATCTTTAAGACTAACATGAACTACAAATTTTATAAATTTTCCAGTCATATAGGCCCATGTAAAGCTCTTCTCGGCGACTTGGGCTTTGTATGGATTGTACTTTTAAAACCTAAGATATGCCCTTTATTTTCCCAGGTAAAGTATTGCTTGTGAATGAAGAACAGAAGATACAAGAACAAGAGATAGAACGTTTGAAAAGTCAATTAGAGAAATCAGAAGAGATGGTTAAATATCTACAGCAACAAGAGAGGCAATATATACAACAGTAAGTGTTCCAACACAAAACTTGATCCACTGCAGAAATACAAAGCTCCTACGGTCTGTATATCAAGTCACAAAATTTGGCATGTTAAACACAAGCAGTAACCAGGATTCATAGGCATGTCATATAAGTAAAGCAACTGGAGAGTCCACGTTTGAGACAGGCAATGAGACACATTATATCGAGGGGTCAGTGAAAAACTATTGTAAATGTCTATATATTTATGGGCATTTACAGTAGTTTTACAACATGTTAAGTTTTCAGAGTTTCTCATACTACATTAAAATACACCTTAAGTCAAGCTTTGCTTATGTTGATTTTCAAATTATTTTAACAAAAAACAACATAAGGTATACAATATTTAATGTACCTTAAGATGAGTTATTAATCCTTAATATTTTTGTCTTTAGAAGGAATGTTTTATGTATACAAACAACCAGATTAATTTCGAGTCTAGATTCGATCATTTGGCATTTGAACAGTTAAGTTAACTTTTGTTAAAATTTCATACAGGATTGCGCAGTTACAACAAAAAGACTTGGAGATTGGGACAGACAAGTCATCACTAATAGACAACTATGCTAAAATATACAGTGTGGACAGAGAGACAGCCTTACAAGCCTTAAATTCATTAACAGAGTTAAAAGAAGTTCATTCATTAAAGGGGAAGATACTCTTCTCCGTCATAGTGGTAAGTTTGCTGAAGCGTGACAATAACTTGGATAATCAGGGGTGGGGAATTTCCATGTCCGACAAGAGGTTTTCCTCTTGGTGGCAAGTACATTTTTTCTAGGCCACTTGTCCGAGGACAACTTAATACCAGAGCACATCTTGGAACAGTACTAAAATGATCTAGGAGAAAAGTCATCCTCATGTTTGTATTAAAGGGTAGAAAGCATTGTATTTAATGAAGAAAATGCTGGATTACAGCATTTTCTTCATTAAAAACAATATTTTTTCAATATCTTTCTATCCATTTCTTTATACCAATAAGTTCATTTTGTTCATGGGCAAGTAGGAAATCTTAGTTGACCATGGATAAGTGGAGAAAATTCTTATTGGTACTCCCCTGATCATTATAAGCAAATTGACTTATGTTTTATCAGGGACTCATTTTATTTAGGTTCCTTGGTTTACCTAGAATATCTTTTATCAATATTCATATCTATTAACATCACAAAGTAACTCCTTAAATCAGGAATTCTAGAAGATCTAATGTTCTAGTTAGATTTTATTGATACACTTGACACAGAACAAGGACCTTAAAGATTCATGTAGAATACATGAACAATATTGCTCATATTAAGGTTTAAGCTATTCCTATTTTTCTACTTTTACATAGAAACAAATGAATAATAGACTTTAGTTAAACATCCCCAAGTTTATATAGGGAAGAAACAAATGACTGATATACTTCAGTTAAACATCCCCAGATTTGTAGAGGGTAGAAACAAATACAAAAAAAATGATATACTTCAGTTAAATATCCCCAAGTTTATACAGGGTTATTGTTGTACCCTTCCATACTCACAATGAACTTATTTGAATCATTTATGCATAATAATTCATATGAATGAAACAACTTTAAGTACTATATTGAAGACACAGCTAGTGTTAAGCCTGCCTGCAAATATACCCTCAACAAATATGTCGTATTCTTCTATTTTTGCTTCATGAAATTATTAAATGTGAAAAGAGTATCTTTTAATTACATGGAGGTATGAAACTAAAAACTTATCTTACTGGTGTGTGAATTCACTTTGCTTTTTCATGCATGATTAGGTTTTTACTTTCTTACCTCTCTGAAATTATTAAATACTCTCCTCATCTCATAATTATCATATTGTCCTTTTTTAGCTTGCATTTCGTTCAGTTCAACAAGCCATACAAGAATTACGAGGCAAATTACGTCACATTCTAAAACTACCAGTTCCAAGTGTTCCCATGACAACAGAAGACCCAGTTGCTATAGAGATGGAGTCACATATAGACAAATATATGATGAAAACAGCTCAGAGGTTTGATCTATCAACATGTGTACAGGTAATTCATTTATAAAGAGGATAATGGTTTGTTTCAGTGTAGGACTATTCTATATTACATTTTCATGAGAGGGGGGAGCTTTTGTTGTTCACAAAATGAAATGAGTCTGTGCATGATATTTCCAACAATTTGAAATCTTGATGAGGTACAAACATTGAGTAGCGTAGACAGCAACATACTGTAAATATAAAGTTACCTGATTGTCTACAGATACTTTGAAACCTTATCTACCTACTAGTAGTGAAGACTCTGGTCAGACTGTGCGGATGCACAGGCTGGCCAGAAGCTTTGCTTTGTGCACATGTGAACTTGTTGGAAGTGTCACAAACTGGCTCAAATATCAGTTCTGGAAAAACAAACAATAATTCTATTTCTTTAATACAAAAATTAGACAATTGTGAAAATGTTAGGACAAACTTTCTTACAGTGTGTCATTTTGCACTTGCTTGCTATACACAAGGGTCGCTACAACATCACTTATTGGGCACCCCCTAGAATACCTCCTCAGCTCAGTATAATCTAGTTTTTCTTGATAATCTACTTTAATACAATAAAAAATAAATTTGAAAGATAATTCGGTTACAAAATTCTGAAATGAAAAAACTTAATTGCTTCTTTTGTTGTAATATGTATTTCAAATTACAATACAGTTTCTACTTATAAAGGGGGAATGAATACCTTCCTTTGTTTTTTAATAATGTCATCATTGTCAATCCCCCACCCCTCCATCCACAATTTTTCTTTAATAAAAATGTTTTCTTTTAAAATTGAACCAACTCCTCATTGTTTTCTTTTTCAATTTTAGCCAGTCTAAAATTTTGCTAAATGGGAAGGATGAAAAAAACAGATAGAACTGGTTAACATATCATCCATAGTTTTGGTCAAATAAGAATTGTTGTCATTGCCATTTTAAAATTCTTGAAATGTGACCCGTCATGCAAAAAAGGACCATCTGGGAAGTGTGAAAAGTGTTAACCCTGATCAGACTGTGTGATCAGCACAGACTTGACCAGGGTTGAAATTTTCGCAAACAACAAAGCTTCTGAATCCAGAATGATTTTTCTACCTTTGTAAGTAATTATTTCCTAAATACACCTTCTAGTTGACCAATGCTGGAGCCAACCCTTTTTCCAAATATTCATTTTACAAAGTTCCCAGGTGGTCCCTTTCCGCATGACAGGTAACAAATATCAACTACAATTTTGAAGAAGGGATGTCGAAATGGATTTTCTCTCACTGCCCTTGGACAATTTTTTGCATGTATTTAACATCTACCCTGTTTGGAGATTTAGGAATCCAATTTTTAGAAGTTTATGTAATATACATAATTCCTCCTTTCTTTTCCATACTTTCTACCCTATACAAATTAATTTGTAATTTTGATTGCAATTCAATTTTTCCTCTGAACCTTTTAATGAAATGACTAATGCTTAATGGTAGTACTAAAGTTAGTGGACCCATAATAGTTCTGCATTTTGAGAACTAATGATCTTTCACAATATTAACGGAGTTTTCCTTATGAAGTCATTTGAAAACCTATGTTAACACTGTTAAAGTTCAATACTTCTGAAAGCTTGCGGAACTATTAGAGGTCCACTTTCTTAATTATTTGACCAAACCACTGATTCAAGATCCACATGTTCTTAGACAAATGCCCAATGATAACCCTTTGAGTTGGACAAAATTGGCATAGAGTATCAAATACCCTGATTGAAAATTTGATTTTTTGCAGGAAGTGAGCTCACAGATCTTTGCCACGTTGTTTGACTATCCAAGTTTAAAGTCCTGTGAAGGACTCGTTAATTACATCCAAAGTTGTGTTACAAATGCTTGGCAGTTGAGTGTTCAAAAACCACCGTATGTGATATTGTATGATTCTAGAACTTTCAACCCAGACTACCACACAGCCTTGTCAATAGATAACCAGTCAACTGTTATACAGAACTTTATATGGCCAGCTTTACTACATGGTGTAAATGGGCCTTGTGTTTTTAAAGGAATTGTTGAAATATAGCGACACAAAACTTGGAAAGTAGAGCTACACAGTCAAGGATCAAGGGTTTCTACAAAAGAGGTTCAATCTCAGCCTAAAAATCAAGTAATTAGTTCCACAGTATCTGTATTAATAGAGCTAGGGATATTACACAACAAATTGCTCAAATTTTGTAGATCATGCAACATTAGGATTAAAAACAGAAGAGACCCTTATCCTGATCGGTGTTCAGGATTACAAAACAGTTTTCCAATTATACCCCGCTTTGCACCCAAGTGCATTTGCAAACTGCAAAGTGGGGTATAATTGGAAAACTGTTCACACCATTTTGTGATCCTAAGCCCAGGGCAGATTTCCTTTATTTCTAGAATTTCAAGTTCAATGTCAGCCTAGAAATTGAGTATTTACTTCCATAGTATCTCTTTATAGATAGGGATACTATGTGACTAATTGCTCAAATTCTGTAGAATTTCCTGTTCTATACAGTAGTCAATATTAACAGTATTGTTCCAATTATATTTTGTCAGTTGCAATGATGCAAAGAAAGGACAAAGAAAGAAAATAAAGTTATTATTTATTATCTGTATTTCTTTATAAATTTTGGTTTATGCTAACGGTAATTGGTTTTTAAGTGAGAGCATCAAACTTAGATGAAAAGATATATATAATTGGATACTACATTTTTTCTGTCACCAGTAAATACAGTGGTTAACCAAATTTTGAATTTTCAATATATTCAAGAGATGAAGAGAGTAATTTTTAATTGCATTGAGGTATGAAACTTAAAACCTAACCCTGAATGAAAATGCAAAGTGGATTCATACATGAGTGTGATTATGTTTTTAGTTTCATACCGCCATGAAATTGAAATAATACTATCTTCATATCTTATAATTAAATGTTGTGAAATCAATAATGGAAGAATTTCTCAAATACAAGACAAATTTCTCTGGGTTCTTGTTGGTGAAAAAACTCTAACTAAAATAGCTGCATACTCAAAATTGTTTTCATTCATGAAAAAACTAATTGTTCAGCCCATCAGAATGCATGAAAATTGATGGAAAAATCATTTGAACATGAAAAAAGGCATTGACTGATCCTTTGATGTTGGTACCAACATAATAGTCTTGTCCAAAGCAATAATATATAGTGTGCCATATGAAGGCTTTATTTCACAACATTCAAAATTTAGAGCCATTGTTTATGTTTTTGGCCGACAAAAAGAGTAACAGACCTACAAACAGGTCTCAAAGAATATGGGACCTGTTGATGCAGGGTCACAGAAATGTATGATTGAGAATTTACAACAAGAAGCAACCCTTTTTAGGCAAAGTTGATAAGGAGTCTACACATTAAATAAGTTGCATTTACCACATTTAAGACATTCACCCCGCAAAATGCTTGACTGAAGAATATCAAGCCAGTCTCAACTATATTAAATTTCAATATATTTATAGGCACTTACAATAATGTTGCACTAACCCCTTGATTTTAAACAAACTGATTGGTTGATAGGACTTGGAAAGTGTCATTTGCTCTAAAGTCTTACAAGAAGGTCTTTTATATGGCCTAAGGAGAAAAAATATAAGCAAATTATCTATCTAATATCTTTTAAAATTTTATTTCTTTAAAATTAATTTATTACCTAAGAACAACTTACATCACCTATCTACTTCATACTTATGATAAAACTTTAAAACTGTCATTCTAACTTTGTCATAAACTCCTAGAAAAATGGCACCTCCTATAGAAATCCACAAAGTTCTTGGTAAAATTCCACTGAATAAACTGAAAAAAAGGAGAAAATATATGTGCAACACAACCTGTACATAGACTATTACCAGTAAATTTTTATTAAAAAGAGTATGATATATTTTTTAGAAGAAATCATCTATGGAAAGGGGAAATGGCTTGTTTCATGCAATTTTGTTTTTGCAATGATTTCTACTCCCTTTTTACTTATTAGTTAAATCCTAACGTTATTTGGAATGCTCTTTGAATGTCTTTCATTTCGTACCTAGTTGAAATTTCAACATTTAAGAGATCAAGAGAGTATTTGTTGATTTTATTGAGGTTTGAAACTAAAAACAAAATTATATGTATAAATATGCAAAGCTAATTCATAATAGAGTGTTATTAGGGTTTTAGTTACATACATCCATAAAATCAACAAATATTCTCTTAATATCTTACTATTTAATATCATGAAGCAACAATGGAAGATTCATCAACAATGATAGCAGTTAATATAGGGACTACTTTTGTGGAAGCTTTCAAGTTAGCTGCATAATAAAAATTAATCTTCTTGAGAAATAAACCAATTTTTCAGCTAATCAGAATGCACCACAATTTGTGAAATCATTAGGAAACCTTGGTTAACATTGTTAAATTTCATGACTTCTGAAACATTGCAGAACTATTACAGATCCACTACCTTATGTCAAATGTCGGGTTATCATGCAGAAAAATAAAATGAAAAATATCTCTGATAATCCTTACCCTCTAACTCCCTTTTCTTTATATATCACAGACAAAGCATATCCTATACTACCAGTTGATAGAGCAGAACCCTTCTGTAAAAGACAAAATCTATAGGTTCAGTAAACCAATACAAAGTTGGCATACATTTCTATGGTATTTTTTTTTTTGCCAAGATCGTTTTAGGTCAATTTTGTCATCCAGCAAAATTAAACATTAAGCAAATTGTAACATAACTTAATCGTCTAGATGTGTATTGTAATTTGTACCCACATTTTCTCCCTTAAGCGCCTTTGTTTCTTAAAATAACAAGCACCTTTAACGGCCCTTATACAGACATTTTATGCAAAAATAAAGCTTCCTGTCTATGTTTTGAATAAATGCTGAGGGTTTTCATTAGTAGAAATACTATACCTCAGCTAGCATAATCCTAGTTTTGGCAACATCTAGTGGAGTGGTGAGACCAGCAGCCACACAACCTGGAACAAGACATGTTTCTTAAACACTAACACACCTACCTATGCCATTTTCAGAAATTTTCAACATGTATTTGACCTAGAAAAATGACAGATGACCTTGATATCAAGCCGCAGGTCTTGTCACAAGTAATAGGCATGTGAAATATGAAGGCTCTATTCCTTGTCTATCAAAAGTTATGGTCAATGTTTGAGATTTTGGGGAAAAACAGACAAATGTAGAAACAGACATACAGACAAACATACAGGTCAAAAACAATATGCCCCTGATCTTTTGATGTGGGGGCAAAAAAAACCTAACACTTATTGGCCTCGTGTTTGACCCTTAAACAAAGCTTCTGACCCTGAAAAATCTGAAAATATCCTATTTTGATCCTTAAAAATTTCTCCAAAGAGGTCCATTTGGACTCCTTTGAGAGAAAATTCTATGGTTCAAAACTAGGTTTCCAAACTTTTCTATTGTGTATCTTTACTATTCAGTATTCTATTTATTAATTTTCCCCTTTATATTATTACAAAAAAAGGTCAATTCATACTGAAATCTGTAAAATTCTACTCCAAATTTGCTTTTCCTATTGTTTTGACCCCTTCAGAATGAGTTTTGACCCAAAGAATTTCTTGGTTTAGGAGTCAATTGACCTGAACATTGTAGTTCCAGATGTTTGCTAAGTGTCATTTCAACTTATCAACATGTTTCCATTCAATTCCACTCTCTAAGAATATAAGGACAATAACTGTCTGACATTGGGGTATCTAAAAATCTTAGAGTGTTTCTCGTATAACAGTCCCTCTCTTATGATAGGAATAGGAAATTCAATTAACAGAGTATGCAAGGGTATCCAAACAGATCCATATTCACATCTACGTTATTTGCTGATCAGAATTTGAAATAATTGCCAAAAACATTTATTTATTCTAAAACCAATGGATGGCCAAATAATGTGCAGAAAATATTGGTCTTTTTTCTAAAGTTTCTAAAATTTTCGTAAAAAGTCAGTCAAAAGCGATACAAAATTATAATCAACTGAACATGATTTAGAAGGTGATTTTGCCTGCATTCTAAATTGTTACATAGTCTTACAAAGTCATCAAAGGATTTATTCTCTTATCAGGTTGATATCATAGTTTGGTATTAGGCAACTAATTTGTCAAAATAGCTTTCTTTGTTTTTTCATTGTGAAAAGACTCATGAGATATAAAGAATCTGTAATGAGATTTTATTTGAGACAAGCTGATCTTAACCAAGTCTAGAATTGAAATGTTATTAGGCAAGCCTTAGTGAGCTTAATAACTTTTCTATTCTAGATGAAGATGAAATCAAGTTACATAGAGGATAAACATTTGTTTCAGTGTAAGATTGATTTATATTTCATTTCGTGAACAACAAAAGCTATATTTTCCACAATATAGCTTTTGTTGTTCACGAAATGAAATATTAATTGATCTTACTTGAAAAACAAATGTTTATTCTATTTCTTTATTGCAAAAATGAGACAAAATGTGAAACTTCTGGGACATATTTTTTTGTAAAGTGCGTCATTTTGCACTTGATTGCTAAGCAACATTCATTGTGACGTAACTCGTTTTGCCCTGTATAGATGACGTCAGATAGGATGAAATGCACAAAAGCAGGGTATAAGTTTTTGATAATTTCACTGCTTTTGCACCAAAAAGCATTAAAGAAATATTCTTTTTCTCACATTAATACCATTATTTGAAACGCTCTGAGGACAGAAATACTGCAAGCCGAGGCTTGCTAAATAACTTTTCAATTCAAGCCAAGGCTCTCTTATAGACTTTTCAAATCTAGACCAAGTTAAGATTAGCTTGTCTTAAATCAAATCTCATTTCAGGCCTTGATTTGTACCTACCTGATATAGCTCCACATATAGAAGATTGCCAGGCTTCTATTGGACTTCCCTGATATCTGGACCAATGTGTCTGTAAATGAAAAGTGTGGAAGGGAAGTGATTAGTCCTTTAGAGTTATTCCCCTTCATAGTACAGATTTCCCCTTTTCTTGTTGAAAACCTCAAATGTTGTTACTACAGGTATTTAAGCTGACTTTTTACAATTTGCTCGTCTTTTATCATTTTAATAGTGAACATTCATTCCATTGTTTTCAAGTAGATATCTTTATTTATGGCTGTTCTCTGTAGCAAAACATGAAACAAAAAGTTTTCTGCATGATATCATCTATGCCTCCCTAATCAAGAAACAGAAGCTCCCCTTCTTTGGTATAACAACATTAAATTGCATGTTTGGCTGCTGTTTTAAAACAGAAGTGCTAAAACTAACCTTTAAATACTCCCACATTGGAAACTGTATAAAAGAGAAAGGTACTTCTCTTACAACTGTACTCAAATAGCCTCTGAATAGTCCTCTATAACCCTACAAATGTGATTATAATATGAGCCTGTGTGTGACATTTCCAACAATTTCAAACATGCGCAAAGCAAAGACTCTAACCAGCCTGTGCATTTGCACAGTCTGACCAGTCTTCACTCTGGGCATAGTAGATAGAAATGGCCTCAAATTATCTGTAGAACATCAGGTTACTTTATATTTACAGTTTGTGTCTATCTACGCCTCTCAATGTTTAAACCTCACGAACATTTCATTTTGTTGGAAATGTCACGCACAGGCTCATATCATTACATTTACTCATTAAGGTAGTGAACCTGTAAGAGTTCCGCAACATTTCAGAAATTATTATCTTTAACAGTGTTAACCTAGGTTTGCTTATGATTTCATTAGGAAACCTAAGTTAACATTGTGAAAAGACTTGAGTTTCGAAATATGGAAGAAGTATTACCGGTCCATTTCCTTTATGTCAGAGATGAGTTTGCAAGGATTAATATTTTCAAAAACCCTGATTGGGATATTTTGCCAAAATTAGTTAAAAGTCTAAAATGTGGCATGACATATCCCAATTAGAAATCCTTACATCCTTAAATCTTAATCAAAACAAACATACCTTTGATTTAATAAGAGTGAATCTGATAAAATGACAATTCAAGGTGTATTTTCATTTAAAAAGAACCCTTGTCAAGCTGAAAACAGCCTTGACAGAAGGTAAAGGCATATGTGCAGTCAGGTCATAGTCCAAACCACCTGTTTAAAGCTGTCTTAAAAAAAGAAAAGTCAAGTAAATTATATTTCATTATTACATTCTGTCTCAAAAGTAGTGCATTCAATAATTTCAAAACTTTGTATATTTAAGTTATTTTGTATAGACTTTAATTCAGAAAGACAAGAACTAAGTTTGATATGAGTTAGATATGGTAAGAAGTGGAGAAAAAGCCTATCACAAGGAATTTATCCTTTTCATGAATGTTTCAAAAGTTTCATGAATATTTCAAAAATATTTTTTCCTTCAGGCAGCAAAAATGAGTTCTCTTCTTAGAAAACACACATTTGTGCAGGCTGATCTTATATGCTTTCTGTCAAAACAGGAATTTCCAGGCTCAACATGAATAGAGTTAATTTCTCTGTTCAAAATACATGTAACATCTTTAAATTTCTGGGTGTAAAGTAGTAAGATTACCTCTGATATCAGTGTTTGTTTCAATGTTTGTAATGAAGACATGTGTAGATTGGCCTGTGTTCTCTGTTTTACAACTTCAACTGGTACCCGTATTAAACACGCACCCTGAAAATATACACAAAACAGGGAGGTGGTAATACATATATAATACGTACTTAGTGTATTATGCCGAGACAATTATCAATTCTCACAACCGAGTTTGATATTTTTTCATACAATACACTTAGTACGTATTATATTTATCTTATAACCTCTATTTGTCTTTTTTTCGTCGATGTTTCTAACTGAAATGCAAGTTTCTAAAAATAACTAACAATATATCATTGTTCTAAAAATAACTTTGTGATATCATAAAAAATATCATACGGGATGTTATCATACGGATATTTGTATAGTTATAAGACAAAGATTGTTCCAACATGTCAAAGCACAATTTTATTATCAGCAGCATTAACTTGTTTGACTAAGCAGCTTAAATTCTTTTTAGCAATTTTAGTCTCTAAATATAACAAGAGTACCGCCTATGGGTGCCTACTCCACTGTACAGTGCTAGATGGTGGATAAAAATCTGAGTTGAAAAAGGGCATAATTTGCACAAAATGTATCTAGATTTATTCCCCTTGATAGTAATGGTTACTCTTTTGATGGTGATCATATGTGCCAAGTTTCAAGTGAATGCTGCAAGTAGAATTAGATATATCACAAAATGTCAAAGTTTTTCATCACTTTACCCTTCTTTCTATCTTTTTTTAACATGTAACATTTGGTTACCCACAGTTGAATTCAATTTTTTTTTCCTAATTTGGAAATGAATGTATTTATCTTGCCGGTGTTCCTTTTGGTACCATACATGGATTTAAACTGCCATATTTTCTTTTCAGACCGTGGGATATTATCCCCTTTGTGGCAGAACCATAGCAAATGATGCTTCATTTAATCTTTTTCCTTTACTCTTTAGTTCTTTTTGCCTCCCTGTGTTTTTTAAATACTTGATAAAAAATTGTAGAGAAGGGAGGAATTACTTTTTATAAGCAATTTCTCCCTTCCCTACAATATTTTTAACCAATTAGCCATGATAGGTTAGCTTCATTTAAAAAAAACACCCACCATTCATTGCCATCTGCAACCTCTTTAAATTTGGACCAGTCTATTTTTTTTAAACTCTAAAAAAAGATAAGACTCACCACTTCTCCAGCTGATGCAGCTGCCATGTGTACAAAGGGAGACCACTTTGAGCCCACTGTCCTGTCACCAATATACTTTACTCCCTCATATGTCACAAAGAACAAACTGGCTGTGGAAAAAGATTAAGCTTTTATCAGACTAGAAATGTGTAACAAACACGGATGCCCCTTCAAACGTTTAATTTCTATCCTTGACTTTTTTGACCTTCAGCCTTGACCTTAGGCGTATCAGGACAAACTCTTTACATGACCCTAGTACTCAACCAGGGGAACAACTGTGAAAAGTTCTTTTGAAATTTATCCATAAATGTAGAAGTTATTCTTTGTATAAGAATGGGACCCACCCACCCACTCACCCATCCACATAACTACACAGACATTTTGAACGTTTGGACAGTGGTAATTCTATATGCCCATAGCCATTTTATGGCAGGGGCATTAAAATTTCTTGGTGGTTGTAAATATCCTTTGATCTTCTTTAATGAAAGAGATTTATTCCTGTAGATTGAGCATGGAGGGGGGGGGGAGTTTGGAATGTAGATTCAAATATTTCTTTAATGGTTGCAGTTTCCCTATGTATGAATTCTCAATAGATGAATCATTAGAGTACCCACAACAAAGGGTTTCAAAAATACAAACATATTTTAGACCTGTGCCTCCCCCTTATATAGAGATCAGATTGTTGGTGACATGAAATGGTAAAGACTATGGAGCAAGGCACAGGAATTTATTTGGTGAGTTAAAGGCGAACTGGGTAAATTTCAACAGCCAAGTCTGATTAACTTTTCCAACTCAAATCACTTTTCATCTATTCTGTTTATCTTTCCACAATCTTTTTCTATGTCATTTCCACATAAACATACCAAACTTTAATCAAATCCCTTTTTACTACACTAAATGCTCATCATAATGAGGGAGATGTGATTTGGGGTGTTTGCTGAGGGCAAAGAACTCACAGGTTTTAAAAATTTCTAAATGCTGTAGTAATAAAAAGTTCTACAAGAGCAAACTCTTAAACAACTCTAAGATACCTTTATATTTAAAATGTGAAATCGGTGATTTTGTAGTTGATTGCAATCTCAACTGTTCAACTTATTCTAAATACATGTATTTGTTGCCATGCAGCTAAAAGCAAACATCAATCCATGCCTTCCTTATAATTAATGAAAGGATGGAGAAAGATTGAGAACAGACATGAAAAGCTACTATCTCTCAAATATTCCTCCACCAAATAAAGTCTACGTTGAACCTATCCCGACAAATATTTGAAGGTCCTGACAGTTTTCGAGGCTATAAGCTAAGTCACAATTCTCAAAAGATTAAGTCATCAGTCATTTACTACGTCAATGTAGTAGCAATTCATCCATGGGAATTTAATAGTCAATGAAATGTTTTTAACAGAAATTGAAATTAAAATTTTAGAAATATTTTTTCAGATATACAACTGCAAAAGAAGATCCGACAGGTCATGTCTCATGTGAGCAAGCAATATGATACTACATATAAGTAGTTACAAACCTGTTGGAGCTGATCCCAATGCAGCTGAGGCAAGCCCAGAATAGATACCATGGAAACCACCAGCCTTCCAGAAACCCTGTGCGCTCTGTAAGCGTGTTTTTACAGTATCCAATGGAAATAAAGCTATATCAACACAAGTGCCTGCTGCACCTCCTGCCTGTAAAATTACAAGAAAAGAAAATCTTTAAGGTAGTAGACCCGCAATAGTTCCACGATGTTTGGGAAGTAATGAACTTTAACAGTGTTAACTGAGGTTTCCTAATGATTTTCATTAGGAAACCTCTGTAAACATTGTGAAAGTTAATGAGTTCCGAAATTTTGCAAATCTATTAGGGGTCCACTTCCTTAATTATGACTTATCACTAGTAATCATGTCTCTTTTTAAAATAGGGTTAAGTGCAATACTGTACTAGTGTATATACACTTAGGACAGTCTTGCACTGAACCTAGATATTCCTTTCATAGAATTTCTAGACTGCCCTTTTTCAGATAATGGGTCACATTTTAATAGAGTTATTCTAGTAAATATTCAATAGCTTACGATATATTTAGTGTTATTTTAACCCTTTGTTCTGCTGCTGTTCAAGACATATTCCTTCAGTACACAAAACTTTGGAAGATAGTGTAGCAGGGTTTAAGTGTCACAATCAATCATAAGTTTATTCAATTTCCCAACTAAAAAACGGTTATCAATTGTGATTCGAAACCAATTGCCCAGCACTACTCTGAAACTGACCCCTAGACCATCTTATGGACTTGCATCAGAAAGTTTTGAGAGTCCTAGCCACTTGTTTAAGAGTCTCAGACTTGCAAACCCAGTGTCCCTTAAAACCCTGGTGTAGTCTTGGTTCAGCCTGAACAGATGTGCAGTATGATCTTAGCCTATATTAATATGCCTCCTGTCTTGTAGTTATTGTGGGAAAATTTTGAGCCAGAGAAGTTGAAAAGTCTCAAAATGGACAATTTGTTAGAAAAAAATTAATTTCAGCAGGAATAACTTTTACTTCAAAACTATACTTACAACGAGTGCAGAAGGAAAGTAGCCTGGTTGGTATTTCCTATCCATTTTTCACAACCTTACATCTCTTAATCAGTTCAAGAATTCAATCTTACATCTAAAAGAAAAAGAAAGAAACTACTTTAATCACCATTTTAAGTTTAAATATCAAACATGCTTGCTATGCTTATCAATAAACAAAGGTGGCAAATTGTCTCAAGATATACTGTTACACTGCTAAATATTAAAGTACAAAAAAAGACCAAAGGGATATAGCTAAGAAATAAAGTTTGCTAGAGTTACAGTTCTTGCACATTGCAATCCTTTTTCATGAGAGGAACATAACTGACAAGTTTCAAGATAATTGGACATTATGTGACAGAGGTATGCTCTGGAAAAGAAGTGGACACTGCTTGCTTGCTGAACTACAGAAAAACACGTAATTCATTCTGTCTTTCAACGGGCGTATAAGAACAGTGATCTAATACAGCAATGCTATAGCTTATTCAGTATTAAGTCTATGGTTAATGCATTCTCAACCAACCTTTTTTTGACACCTCTCAAGAAAAGAAAGTTTGAAAATCATTGTGGACAAAACAGTAGATTTTAATAGTAACTAAATTCCCCCCCCCTTCCCGGTTCCTTTTACTTTAAAAGTTTAAGTATGTAAGGATAACATCATTTTGAAGGTGTATTGTGGTATAATAAACCAATTTTCATCAATCAGAACACAAGTATCAGAACACAAGTTCTGCTAACTTAGTTTAATCCCTCTCAATTCTGCTTCCTGGAAATGAACCAGTACCCACAACGAATGTATGAGCCAAGGAAAGAATCAAGATCACTTGCCATGCCTAGAAATCAAGCTCTGCGACCTCTTGATCAAGAGGTTGACGCTTTACCTTTAAACCACAGACACTACACAATGACTGAAAATTTCAGGCAAAAAGCAAAGCGCTAGCAAACATAAGCATGTGCTTTCCTGCTCTCCTAAATGGAGTGCTTGCTTGGGGCACATGAGAAAATTGACAAGCAACATCAAAATGTGACTATTACTGATTATTTTAAACAATCTCTTGATATTCATTTACATGTAGTTAGAGTTTTGAATCACTTGGATGGTGAAACCAATGAATAACAAATATATTTTTCTTCTTTCTATAAATCTAAAAATGTTTCCTGATTGCTTTTATGAGATTAAGCTTTCAGTCGAGTCACTTGTTAGTCAGCAACCAAGTTATTTTTAGAAAGTGCTTGGGGTTTGTACATGATAGGCTGCTCTTTATATAGACCCTCTTGAGAACGCCTTCATATCCTGAATGCAGGATGATTCAGGGATAATGATTGTGTATGTAGTTATAGTCCGTTTGACTTTTATATGGTCCAACCTTTTCATCAATTACATAAGATAGAGGTTGAATGAAGAATTTGTATGTGTTAAAATCTTAATTTTAGGTTAATACCATTCCAAAAAAATAATTTTTGAAACGAAAATGATTTCAAAATAATGATTTTGTCTATCTTGTTAATGTTAATATTTTCGCATTTTCCGCTCTTAAACACCAGGGGTGATGGAGGCTGTTCAGTCATAAGAAAATGTAAACATAAAGAAAAAGCACATGGTTTTATACCAACATTTGACAGAAGAAATGTTTATTATTCCTTATTTAGATATGGTAATTAGCATATCGACAGTCACGTCACCTTAAACTAAAATATCACGTGCTTTGTACCGTTATCACTCGCCTGCTTATCTAGATTTCCTCGTGAAATTTACGACGACTTCGTTAAATAATGCTTTTTGATTGGTCTAAATATGCGAATATAGGGTTCATCTCAGAATAGAAAAGGACAATTATCAATTATCTGGCAAAACGGTTTCTGAACAAAGAGAGAATACATTCACATTTGATATCCCAAGCAATAAGAAATCTTTGACAAACTTTATTTTATGAAAATACTCAGTTTTACACTAAAATGATTCGCTTAAGATCTTACACTTTTGACTCCGCCCCTATGCAAATCAGCACTATATTTGGTTGGACAATTCGCTGTTCTATTTAATACAGACACAAGAAGGTATGGAAAGCTAAAAGTTAACATGTAGACGGACGGACAAAATCATTATTTAAAAGGAAAAATTCTGGAAAACAAGTATCGCCATGGTATTAGATGGAAAATATGATATGACAAGAAAGAAATACATTTCATTAATTCAATTCTGAGATTTTCGACGAAATGTTGGTCCATATAGAAGTCAAATGGACTATATCCTTGTCCATTTTACTGACCATCTTTAGACTTTCAAGAACATATAGATATAGAGTAATGGTGCTAATAATCAGGAAATTGTTGTCATTCAAATTTGTTAAATTTTCTACTGTGATTTTAGTTTCCCTAACATTAATTTTCTGTGTCTCATGGAAGCAATGAACCAGACAGAGGTACAGATTTGAGGGAAATAAAACCAGTGTAAAATTTTCATTTTTCATTAACCATTAATTTTGTTGTGGGTTCTCATTAGAATCGTCTTGACAACATAGGGTTTGCATTATCATCTTTGAAATACTTTGATCTAAATTCCAAAACAGGTCTTTTTCACCTATTACTGCGGGGCCGAATTTCGGCCCCATTCCCAATCCAAAACGGCCCCATTTTTTTCCCAATTTGAATAAAAAATTCCCAAAGCTATGTTCCATTTTTGTTTTTCTCTTTTTTTAACAAAGAATAGAAAAGTAAAAAATGCGCTCGACGTTATTACTTTTGGAATCGATAAAAATTCAAAGTACGACATGTGTAAGTGCCGAATAACCATTTGTGTAAAGCTAGTCAAATACGAATAAATCAATAATATGGTTCCCGCATAAGATAGCAGTAAGTCTTTGTTTGCGGGAACCCAATCTCCCGAAAATACGCATATTTTCGTATAGTTTTACTGTTTATAACATTAACCAATGACAGATCGTAGTTTCATTGTCTAAGCCACGATGTCAACAACGACTGAATTATAAAAGCGGGGAAATATGAAATAAGTTTGCAATGTTGGCCTCACACAATAGTTAATTCATCTTTCGTGAAGAAACTTTGAAAATGCCATTCCAAATCTTGTTTGATAGTTGATTTATTCGGCTGTACAACCGTAACTGATATAGGCGACAACAATTCCCTAACAACTTCGACCAGCGATGTTAATGGCAATAAGTCATGCCCTATTTATGATCCCATAACTTTTTTCAAGTCCAGTTCTTCTGATCAAGTGACAAGTGAACAACAAGTCACTGAATTTTCTACAGTTCAGTGACTGACAGTCACAGGTAGCCAACACGGGTGGGGATGGTGTCAAAATTAACAACAAAAATAATTATGAAAATCTTTTCATGGAAATATATGATATATTCAACATAATTATTTTGATAAAAAAGGTTAATGTTATGATTTTTTGTAGTTAATGTTAGGTAATATAACACTATCCCCACCTGTGTTGGCTACCTGTGGATTCAGTCACTTGGATATATGTACACCTATTTGAAGTTCTCTCTCTTAGAACAATTTATACAAGTTTTATTTTTTCCCAATTTAAGGCTCTTGTCGATAATTTTTCCCAATTTGGGTCCAGGGGCCCTTTCCCAAAATACCTGGAAAAAGCCCTGCAAAACAACCTCTATATGTTACTCTGTCAGCAGTCATTAGAAATTAATTTCCAACTCAAAATTCATGCACTATGGCTGATGATAGCGATATCAAAGGATCGAATCAAGGGAGGCAACCACCCTTGTTCACTTTCATAACAAAATGTTGAAGCTACCTTTCATTTTTAACTTCTATCCTGATTTGACAAGAGGAATAGCCTGCTTTAGTGTAGATATGAGCGCATTTGAGTATCTATTAGCACATTTATGTACTTCAACTTGAAACATGAAACCAAGTGACAGAAGGTAGGGGAGGTAATCGGCAAACTTTCAACTTCAATAACTTCCTTATTTCTCAATCGATTTTGAGAAAATAAACAGCAAATGTCTTCATAGACCTATTATAACAACCAAACCAGATTATCTGGTTCTACAAAATTAATTTTCTTCTGATATCGCTACTGATGATGACCTTGACAGATGACTGAGCTATAAAGATAAAGTATTTACCGAGTGTTTAAACTGTTTCATTGCTTCTAAACTGGGCCAGGGTGATACCTGTCCTTCACAAGGCTGTGCTTGATAGTTGTAGTTGGGAGTGATTCCGGTGTTCTTCCGCATGTCATGTTGCCAGTTGGACGGCTTCCACTCGACTCCTCAGTACCTGGATAGACTGGTGCCCCTCATTAACTTTTCCCGCCACACTTCAGGGTCATGACCTTGTTGTTTACCAACCTTTGACCTGATGTAAACCACTCGTCACAACATTCCCCCGACTTTCTCTAAAAAGGCTCGGTTTCCATCTTGACTTTCCAGGGCGGGAACTTAATTCTGTAGAAGTGTGGTTAATCCAGGGTACTGGATTCCAATGGCTAAAAGCCATACACTTTGGAGCTAAAAGCTCTCATAATGTTTGGTATCTGTGAAGAGCTAAAAGCTCTGTTACCATTCATTAAGCCAATATATACCAGCTAAAAGCTGGGCATAACTTACCAAACATTATTGTCTAAGTCGGCCTGACTGCTTGTGTGTAATACTGATACGGCTAAAAGCCAGTACCAATTACTGATACGGCTAAAAGCCAATACCAGCCTGTAAGGAGGGGAATGCCATGAGCTAAAAGCTCTCCCCTGATCTGTCTGTCTGGACTTGGGCCTAAAAGACACCTTTGATTGACTAGTTCAATCCTGTGTCAACTATTACTTTGCCTTAACCTGATCACTTTACTTGGTTACCTTAGGTACTACCCCACTGAGTTATCCCTCTTGGAGAATTGTAAGCCCTTACCTGTGCAGTAACCTTTATGTCCCATCAACAAAGGTATAAATTAAGCCCCTTCGCCCTAAATATACAAAGGCCAACAGAGCCAGGGTCACTAGGGGTCACACAACCCTGCGCCTATATTTATGACTATATATCAAACAGAACCCTAACCTACTCCCCACGGCCATAACCTTGTCTTAAAACTGGCAGAACTAATAGTTCAGAATGACAAAATACTGTCCGTAAAGATATTTAAAACTGAAAGGGCTACAGAATACCCCCAGAGTCCTGTTAGAATGGCTTACTGACATAAGATATATGAAGAATATTCCTTAAGACCTTAAGATAAACTGACATAGAACAAATTAACAAAAGTCTGTCCTAAGCTGACAGAGAAAAGGCTAAAAGCCTATTCTAAGAAAAACTGACAGAAGATTCATGAGAAAGACTCCACATAACCTTAAGATAAAACTGTCATAAAACAACTAATAAAAGTAGTCCTAAGCTGGCATAGAAAAAGCTAAAAGCTTAATCTAAGAAAAAACCTTCCCTTTGTCAACGTTACCTGCACAGCTTTTCCAACCTCCCTTTGGTAGATCTGTCTTAATGCCAGTCTCAATCCAATTTTCAGACCATGGAGCCCCAAAGAATGATATCTTTGAGGTGCATCCGCCTTCCATGTCTGAACCTAAATGGTGAAAGGTGTGCTAAGCCTTTACACCAACTGACCCTTATTGTTTTGATCCTAAAACCCTTATGGATCCCTTTACCAAGTAAAGCTGACTTTTTTGTAGTGATCATTAAAGAGTATCAGTCCGTCACTAAAGATCTACAGATCTGGATTTGCCTAACTAATAGATCTACCTTTTGCAAGTAATAGTTGCTTTTGAGAGATAATTACTAAAAGCAAT
Source organism: Fragum whitleyi (assembly GCA_948146395.1). Taxonomy (NCBI): domain Eukaryota; kingdom Metazoa; phylum Mollusca; class Bivalvia; order Cardiida; family Cardiidae; genus Fragum; species Fragum whitleyi. The sequence goes on from OX411555.1 coordinate 52,753,424, forward strand.
TACTCCCATTTCTGAGTCCTTACCCTTCCGGAATTTTCTCCTAAATGCCACTCTTCATGCATATTGCTTTGCATCACTATAACTTTAAGGCACATTGCAGTTGTTCCTAAATTTGATCAGAATAAGTAGGCTAAAAGCCATACCAATAGCTGATCTCTCAACTTCTATTTATCTGATCGTTCCAGTTCTATTCAGCTAAAAGCCAAAACAGACACTAGACCCTCGATAATTTCTTAAAGATTTTGTGGAACATCATTTCGTCCTGTTAAGAACTGCTTACGAAAGGCTCACTATAACTTTTGTACCTAACCTTTTTGAGGTTTCTTTTACTCTTACTACCAATTCCCCCGACTTTCTCAAAATTGGACAGGATGGAACTCTTAAATCATTAATCTCCTGTAGAGTTCTTTTTCCAATCTCACAGGGGAAATGGTTCGTAATAATGCTCTGAGCTGGCCAATTCTCAGGCAAAATTACCAATCTGTCTCCTCAGTTAGCCTTTGCTTGTCACATTTAGACTAGACTAGTCTTAAAGCTTTACTACCTTGTTCCATTTTGAAAGAGCAATTGCTTGAATTTGAATTCTTGTAGAAAAAAGAAGTGCCTTTACTTTCCCTGCACTTTATTTCTCTAAGTCTTAGTCTAAATACATTTCTTATCCATTTTCCTTTTTCAACTTTGATGGAAATATGTGATGCTTTACAATAGTGCCTCTTGATAACTTCAATCTCCTGCGTTGACAAAGGGAAGGTGTTTTTTTTTACTCGAGGATAACACGATAAAGGGCCGAATGACTCTTATTTCCATCGTGGTCCTAACTCTTTCCAGATCTTATCCTACACATAGAGAGAGAGGCAATGGGTTCTAACCACTGCTACCCACTTTTACAGCTGGGTGGACTGGGGCCCTGTCTGTAAAATGTCCTGCCCAAATTCACTACCCGCCTCCGGTGGGGCTCAAACCCGCAACCACCAGGTTACGAGTCGAGCGCGCTAACCACTTGACCAACGAGGCAGACAAAATGAACCCAAAGAACTTTTTTCGTTTTTCCTCGTCGCCAATAAAGCATTTACCGAGTGTTTCCAGACTGGGTCAGGGTGATACCTGTCCTTCACAAGGTTGTTCTTGATAGTTGTAGTTGGGAGTGATTCCGGTGTTCTTCCGCATGTCATGTTGCCAGTTGGACGGCTTCCACTCGACTCCTCAGTACCTGGATAGACTGGTGCCCCTCATTAACTTTTCCCGCCACACTTCAGGGTCATGACCTTGTTGTTTACCAACCTTTGACCTGACGTAAACCACTCGTCACAACATTCCCCCCGACTTTCTCTAAAAAGGCTCGGTTTCCATCTTGACTTTCCAGGGCGGGAACTTAATTCTGTAGAAGTGTGGTTAATCCAGGGTACTGGATTCCAATGGCTAAAAGCCATACACTTTGGAGCTAAAAGCTCTCATAATGTTTGGTATCTGTGAAGAGCTAAAAGCTCTGTTACCATTCATTAAGCCAATATATACCAGCTAAAAGCTGGGCATAACTTACCAAACATTATTGTCTAAGTCGGCCTGACTGCTTGTGTGTAATACTGATACGGCTAAAAGCCAGTACCAATTACTGATACGGCTAAAAGCCAATACCAGCCTGTATGGAGGGGAATGCCATGAGCTAAAAGCTCTCCCCTGATCTGTCTGTCTGGACTTGGGCCTAAAAGACACCTTTGATTGACTAGTTCAATCCTGTGTCAACTTTTACTTTGCCTTAACCTGATCACTTTACTTGGTTACCTTAGGTACTACCCCACTGAGTTATCCCTCTTGGAGAATTGTAAGCCCTTACCTGTGCAGTAACCTTTATGTCCCATCAACAAAGGTATAAATTAAGCCCCTTCGCCCTAAATATACAATGGCCAACAGAGCCAGGGTCACTAGGGGTCACACAACCCTGCGCCTATATTTATGACTATATATCAAACAGAACCCTAACCTACTCCCCACGGCCATAACCTTGTCTTAAAACTGGCAGAACTAATAGTTCAGAATGACAAAATACTGTCCGTAAAGATATTAAAAACTGAAAGGGCTACAGAATACCCCCAGAGTCCTGTTAGAATGGCTTACTGACATAAGATATATGAAGAATATTCCTTAAAACCTTAAGATAAACTGACATAGAACAAACTAACAAAAGTCTGTCCTAAGCTGACAGAGAAAAGGCTAAAAGCCTATTCTAAGAAAAACTGACAGAAGATTCATGAGAAAGACTCCACATAACCTTAAGATAAAACTGTCATAAAACAACTAATAAAAGTAGTCCTAAGCTGGCATAGAAAAAGCTAAAAGCTTAATCTAAGAAAAAACCTTCCCTTTGTCAACGTTACCTGCACAGCTTTTCCAACCTCCCTTTGGTAGATCTGTCTTAATGCCAGTCTCAATCCAATTTTCAGACCATGGAGCCCCAAAGAATGATATCTTTGAGGTGCATCCGCCTTCCATGTCTGAACCTAAATGGTGAAAGGTGTGCTAAGCCTTTACACCAACTGACCCTTATTGTTTTGATCCTAAAACCCTTATGGATCCCTTTACCAAGTAAAGCTGACTTTTTTGTAGTGATCATTAAAGAGTATCAGTCCGTCACTAAAGATCTACAGATCTGGATTTGCCTAACTAATAGATCTACCTTTTGCAAGTAATAGTTGCTTTTGAGAGATAATTACTAAAAGCAATTACTCCCATTTCTGAGTCCTTACCCTTCCGGAATTTTCTCCTAAATGCCACTCTTCATGCATATTGCTTTGCATCACTATAACTTTAAGGCACATTGCAGTTGTTCCTAAATTTGATCAGAATAAGTAGGCTAAAAGCCATACCAATTGCTGATCTCTCAACTTCTATTTATCTGATCGTTCCAGTTCTATTCAGCTAAAAGCCAAAACAGACACTAGACCCTCGATAATTTCTTAAAGATTTTGTGGAACATCATTTCGTCCTGTTAAGAACTGCTTACGAAAGGCTCACTATAACTTTTGTACCTAACCTTTTTGAGGTTTCTTTTACTCTTACTACCAATTCCCCCGACTTTCTCAAAATTGGACAGGATGGAACTCTTAAATCATTAATCTCCTGTAGAGTTCTTTTTCCAATCGCACAGGGGAAATGGTTCGTAATAATGCTCTGAGCTGGCCAATTCTCAGGCAAAATTACCAATCTGTCTCCTCAGTTAGCCTTTGCTTGTCACATTTAGACTAGACTAGTCTTAAAGCTTTACTACCTTGTTCCATTTTGAAAGAGCAATTGCTTGAATTTGAATTCTTGTAGAAATAAGAAGTGCCTTTACTTTCCCTGCACTTTATTTCTCTAAGTCTTAGTCTAAATACATTTCTTATCCATTTTCCTTTTTCAACTTTGATGGAAATATGTGATGCTTTACAATAGTGCCTCTTGATAACTTCAATCTCCTGCGTTGACAAAGGGAAGGTTTTTTTTTTTTACTCGAGGATAACACGATAAAGGGCCGAATGACTCTTATTTCCATCGTGGTCCTAACTCTTTCCAGATCTTATCCTACACATAGAGAGAGAGGCAATGGGTTCTAACCACTGCTACCCACTTTTACAGCTGGGTGGACTGGGGCCCTGTCTGTAAAATGTCCTGCCCAAATACACTACCCGCCTCCGGTGGGGCTCGAACCCGCAATCACCAGGTTACGAGTCGAGCGCGCTAACCACTCGACCAACGAGCCAGACAAAATGAACCCAAAGAACTTTTTTCGTTTTTCCTCGTCGCCAATAAAGCATTTCCCGAGTGTTTTACTGTTTCATTGCTTCCAGACTGGGCCAGGGTGATACCTGTCCTTCACAAGGTTGTTCTTGATAGTTGTAGTTGGGAGTGATTCCGGTGTTCTTCCGCATGTCATGTTGCCAGTTGGATGGCTTCCACTCGACTCCTCAGTACCTGGATAAACTGGTGCCCCTCATTAACTTTTCCTGCCACACTTCAGGGTCATGACCTTGTTGTTTACCAACCTTTGACCCGACGTTAACCACTCGTCACAACAAAGATTTTCATTAATTGCATTATTATTGATCTACAATGACCTGGCACTCATTAAATATTCCTTTTGACCCCTATTGATAGTCAGATATTATGTTTCTTAATATAGACTTAAACTCGCGAAGCTTAGATCCAATTAAACGTATCATATCTCATTACGCATACGGAAATTTAGCGCAGGTGGTAAAGCTGTTATCCTAAAACCCAAATGCCATGAGTTCAAGGCGGGACAAGAATGATTATAATTCACTTTTTTTACGGTAACATTGTTTTACCTATTTTAAGACAAAAGTGTAGCTTTAGGGTATCTCTATTCTGACAGTCAGACTTTTTTTAAGATTTGATCATTGCAAAGTGCTGTCCATTCATCACTGTAAATAATAAAAGTGGATTACGGAAACAATAACAATTAAGTATCTCCTTTTGTTGTTCAAAATACATCGAAATCAAAACTGAACAATTGAACTTTTGAAATGTATCTATATCAAAAGATGAAAAGTATTTTTCTTGTCCATTTTACAATCTATGACGGTATGAAAATAAACGCCTATACTTGGTTTTATTGCGTTTATCAAATTCCCTTTTAGGCGTGATTACGTTATCAATGGAAAAAACCCTGGTTTTTATCGTATCTTATGATTCAATATCATAAAGCAAATGAGATTTCTTTTGCGACTAACTTTTAGTGCAAGTTTACTAAATACTCAATGTTATTTTCATTGGGGTATGAAACTCTTTTTTTTTTTTTTTTTGGACGATCAGAATACAATAGTCTTGCTTAGTCCAACAACCAAAATTGAATTATATGACAATGAAAAAATAAAAATAATTGCAACTGGAAAAAAAATAATAACAAATGAACAATTAAAAGGGTTAATGTAAGAAATAAATGAAAAAAAAACCTAATGATAATTACAAGGATTAAAATATGTATTCCTGTCGGGTATCGAACTCGTCCCGACAAGTTAACGTGTTACGGGAAGGCGTCTGTGACCAATGTACTACAGCCACTTATTCAGATTACGTGAGATAATATGGATAAATCGGTAAAACGTAATTTTACGCTGCGGAATTACTTGAACACTGACGGAAGTTAATGAGTGCCAGGTCATTTCAGATAAATAATAACTTCTATTTTTTATCTATTCAATTAACTTGTCAAAAAAGAGAAACTCTCCTGCAAATTTGTTGTAACAATACAAGGTATAAACAAAATTGAAACCATCCGAGAAACAGGTGTATTCCGAAAATAATATTAGATAACGCGAAAACTAATTTTAGGTCACGTAGAACCATATATATATTCAATTAGGAAATATTTTTCAAACTAATTTTCAAAACTTAATAAAAACATTTATTCTATATCATACATCATGCAAAAACATTCGCCTTTCTTGCGATAACCTAATAAAAACTTACCGGTATACGGCTGCCACTAGAACAACAACAACAACAAAAAATGTTCAGCAAGGTGTCACTCCGATCAATTTTTAAACAACAAGTAAGTAAGTCAGTCGGTCAGTCAGTCAGTCGGTCTGTCAGTCAGTCGGTCAGTCAGTCGGTCGGTCGGCGGGTCAGCGGGTGGGATGGACGGTCGGTCAGACAGTCAGACAGTCAGTCAGTCGGTCGGTCAGTCAGTCGGTCGGCGGGTCGGTCGGTCAGTCGGTCGGTCGGTCGGTTAGTCAGTCAGTCGGTCGGTCGGTCAGTCAGTCGGTCGGTCGGCGGGTCAGTCAGTCGGTCAGTCAGATGGTCTGTCGGTCAGTCAGCCAAGTAGCCAGCCAGCCAGCCAGCCAGCCAGTCAGTCAGTCAGTCAGTCAGTCAGTCAGTCAGTCAGTCAGTCAGTCAGTCAGTCAGTCAGTCAGTCAGTCAGTCAGTCAGTCAGTCAGTCAGTCAGTCAGTCAGTCAGTCAGTCAGTCAGTCAGTCAGTCAGTCAGTCAGTCAGTCAGTCAGTCAGTCAGTCAGTCAGTCAGTCAGTCAGTCAGTCAGTCAGTCAGTCAGTCAGTCAGTCAGTCAGTCAGTCAGTCAGTCAGTCAGTCAGTCAGTCAGTCAGTATGTCAGTCAGTCAGTCAGTCAGTCAGCCAGCCAGCCAGCCAGCCAGCCAGCCAGCCAGTCAGCCAGCCAGCCAGCCAGTCAGTCAGCCAGCCAGCCAGCCAGCCAGCCAGCCAGTCAGCCAGCCAGCCAGCCAGCCTGTCAGTCAGTCAGTCAGTCAGTCAGCCAGCCAGCCAGCCAGCCAGCCAGCCAGCCAGTCAGTCAGTCAGTCAGTCAGTCAGTCAGTCAGTCAGTAAGTAAGTAAGTAAGTAAGTAAGTAAGTAAGTAAGTAAGTAAGTAAGTAAGTAAGTAAGTAAGTAAGTAAGTAAGTAAGTAAGTAAGTAAGTAAGTAAGTGAGTAAGTAAGGAAGGAAGGAAGGAAGGAAGGAAGTTAGGAAGGAAGGAAGGAAGGAAGTAAGTAAGTAATGCTTTATTTCTAATTTTGGGCCCAAATGGGCATACAATTTTCAGATACAATGTTTTAAACAACGAAAGATAAAATATAAAAAAAAGGATAAAAATAAAAAATGACATAAAAAAAATCATGGAATCTGACCTTTAAAATAATATATTTTGTGAATACTTGTGGCTATTATTTCTAATCCGAGATCAAGAATGGATTCTCAGAGTTTCGACAAGCTGTCCGATGGTATCAAAATGGAATTTTTCGATCAGGAACCCGACCGATCGAGTGTTGCCTACCACAGCTGTAGAACCATGGTTGGCTTGAGCATGTGGCATCTGTTGGAGTAGGCTGTATGTTCAAGTCGCGGTAACCTGAATGAGTGAAGTCTGCACTTTGTGCATTCTCTTGAAGTTTCTTTCTGCAGGTATTCGATGATCAGTGACCCCCTGCCTTCCAAATTTGCCTTGCAAAATGTCGTGGGAGTAGGCTTTCTTTGAAACAATTCAGAAACCGTCAATATAGAGCAACAGCTCATCATATTTTAATTACGACGTAATGATCCTTCGCAAACGTTCAACTTAAATTTTTCTGTCATCATGGTTGGGTGGGTGGATAGGGGGTGGGGGCAAACAATCTACCCCTTGTGCTCATTGCCTGAGTTTTATGCCTAACCCATGGTCCTTTTCTTATGTGTTTGATTTTAATACTCCTGCTTACCGGTCCCTAGACCATCTGATTTCCCCCAGTTTATTGTGGAAAAGGAAACAATAATATGTTCATTAAAATTTATTTCTTAGAATAGCCTAAGAATTGTGTCTGAGTCTCCGCGCCAGCGACGCCAGTAGTGTAGCTTTCTGACGTAAGTAAAAGCAATATCAATATCATCATATTTTCAATTTTATCTGTTTACTCTTCTGCAAAAATATGTGTGTGGTAATAAAATTGTAGTATCGTTGCTTATCTTGTGAAGGATTATGAGCTCCGAGGAGCATTAAAGTGTCACCTCGACCCTCTTGCTAGTAACTCAAATTTGAAGATATTTACGTCCTTTACTTGTCTAGATATGTTCGCAGTATGGCAAATATTACGTAAGAGATAAGGAAAAGGTGGAAGAACAATATGTTAAATTTGTGACCGATAAGTCATAAAGACCCTTGATGTCATCGGAAAAGCGCAAAAAGAACTAAGATGATCAATCTGCTCATTCTGGTTAGGATTGAAGAGATCGATCTCAGTTTCTGATTTTCCAAATCCGAAATGGGCATTTGACAGTATCATGTGAATATCTTAATTAATTGCCCCTGTTTAGACCATCCCTGTGTTCAGGATGAAAACGTTAGCGCTTTCGAAATGATACCACGCTTTGCACGTATATGCACGTGCAAAGCGATGTATCATCATAAAGCGCTCGCGAAACGCTGCCGTGCGTCTAGGATGACAAAACGGTACGAACTGTTTGCAAATAATATCCCGCTTTGCACGCGCACTAGCGTGCAAAGCGTGATAAAATTGGCAAACGGTTTTGGTCATCCTGAACGCAAGGCAGTTTTACATGTGCGCCTAGACGACATCTCTTCGCGTGGTAGGTGGGTGATCCGTCAAAATGGGACCTGTCATGCTTAACTAACGTAGTCATTCGGCCATTGACATATCAAATGAATGCGTTATATCAATGTAATGAGTTGTGAAAACAAGCATGATTTGCGGCCTTATCATTGCATAATCTGCTGGTCACAGTTACGATCCCCAACGGCGGCACTTATCCGTTACGATATATGTCTCCCACCATTGGGTAATCCTAAACGTAAGTCATTTAGATGGCGTATAAAAGAAGGACCGAAGGCGCATCAGAAGAGCCCACTTTCTTTCGGATGGATGGATATCTTTTGTTGGGTTCCTTCTGGTAGTATTCTTTTAATAATGTTGAAAACATCTACGCTATAGATTCGAAAATAGACATCTGTGAATTGGAGCGACCGCCCTGTAAAGTAAGTTATACGTATTTAAATAAATTTCGTAACATATGACTTTTAGAATAGTCTGTATTAGCTACCAAATTATCCAGGACATATAAATCTAACCCTTCACGGGAAAGTAACCATCTTGGAAGTCCGAAGTATTTGATTTGAAACGCATACATACATGTTCATACAAATTTCAAAATTTATCATTTGGAAAATACTTCCTTTACATCTTTCGAACGTAAAAGCCGATTGTCTTTGTCTGTAAAATATACCAGCAAGAACTTTATCAGTTCTAAAATTTGACTTAACTTAGAATTTTAACACAGTTCACACGGCTAAGATCAAATTCCTGATGATAAGAATAAAGGAGGACGACATTTGCAAATGTCAGTACATAACAAGATTAAGATGTCGTCAAAAGCGGTCCTACTTTTCGTCATTCTCATCCCAGTCCTTTGCAATGGATTTGTACTTGATGCGTTTCGAAATCGTGAGTACATTTAACAACGTCGTTAAATTGACATCCATTCCGGTCAAAACCTTTCTAAATCACTCATTCAACGCTCGATTCGTGGCATCAAAACACCTACTCCATTCATTTATTTGTGAAATGTTCCGAATTTGTTCAAAAGAATATTCACATTTCTTTAATTTTTATCAAATCATTGTGCAATTTTGTTTGTTGGTGTGGATTTAAGAGCCTCAAATTTGACTGTGAAGCCAACAAAACAGAAGAGTATGAAGAATTTAGCAAAGGGATGAAATGATAAAATCATTGATTTCGTCCAATTCGAAATAAACGATATTATGTTATCTCCCTTTAATTCTCCCTTTAATTTCGTTCAAAACTCGCTCCGTTCATTCTTTTTTTTTCGGAAATCTTTCTAAAATCTTTCACTTTGTCGCATTTTACAATATCTACAGACTTCATTGACGTAAAATATACTATTGGCATAAAGTTAAGCATATCGTATATAGAATTATCCATGTTCGAGAGTTGTTAAAAGATTAACCGGATTTTGCTTCGCAAAACTTTATCTTTGAATTATTCAAACTATATTTGGTATTATTCGCTGTCGGAATTCAATCCACACATGGTTATGTAAAATTTGTAAAGTTATCGAACATAGAGCTCGTGCATCTGCCATATAAAATGCCATGGTAACGAGTACCCGGCGCAGCAGATAAAATTATCCATATATTTGGTCTTCGTTTGTGAATATTCTTTTTTTTCTAAATGTTGAAAAACTTGAAAATTAATTGAGATTCTGGAATACGTATTACAAATGACTTGTCTTAATTTGAAGTAATTTGACAGTAGAATCTTTCGATAAGGTTCGTTTAAAATGTGGCGGGGTAAGTGTTTCGGAACGTTCTAGACAACGTCAATTGAATGCTCGGAATATTTATTTTTAATTATTCCATTCGAAATGTACAAAAATACCGGAAATACTTGCCACGCTTAAACGGAATTGTTCATTCTTCCAAATACTTTATTTTCATCGGTGAAGACGCTTCCGTGCCCTGTGAGATAAGACGAAGAACGGACAGAGAGAAACTTATTCAAGCAACTTTATGGGCGTCAATTGCCGCGTCTCTGGAAGATATACGCGAATTTCGAAGGGGCACCCTTCTGAGAACTTTGATTTTGTACCATTCAATTTTACCTTTATACAAACCGTAAAAGCACAGCTTAATTACAGGAACACTGAAATTATCCTTCCTCCATGAATGTCAAGTCGTGACACGCTAAATAACACATCAAATGTCTCGATTTTCGACAACGTCGCTAGCTTCATTTACTGTGCGCCGCCACCTAATACCCATGTATTTTTGTTTGCGAGTGAAATGGATATACATCCTTCAAATGCTTCAGGTTTTGGCAATTTGGGCAAACAATGTGTCCTGTTCATATGAGTATACTTTTTTCGCATAGCGATAAATCAATGGCGATTTATTGACCTAATCCGGATGAAAATTGAAGATCCCTCGTAATATGTGGGGCTAAAAAACTGTAACCTATTTTATATGACCAAACTTAAATTGCAATTAATTTTGAGACCAGATGAGTAAGCTTTTTTGTGAGTAGATATACAGTCAAACCTGTCTAAGTGGCCACCTGTATTCAGCAAGCTATCTGTATTAAGCAAGCGGTTACTGAGCTCCCAAATGAACCAAATGCACTGAAATTGGCCTGTATTAAGCAAGCACCTGTCTTTAGCAAGCATTTTTTAAATGTTCCATGAGTGCTTAATGAGCGCTTGCTTAATACAGGGTTGACTGTATTCACACTTGCACTGACATATGCAGTGAGTATGCGAATCTGAAAATCGACCTTTAATTGCGAAATACGCATAAAATCTCTGAAAGTAACAACACACCGGCATGCATGAAATCTTCAAAGTTTATTTTGTGTGACACCATCTTGTCGAACCAAGAATTACGAACGTTTTACTTAAAACCAACTCACTGCCTCTTGGTCATCAAATTCACAATCTTTATGTGTCATACGTATGAGACTTCCGAATAAATTCTCCTAAAGTTGAGTCTTACGAAAGATTCCTAGATTTTTAACAATTACGTGTACGTTTTCCTACAGTTCAGTCATACGAAAAATTCCTAGATTTTTAACAACTAGTAGAAACATATGCTTATCTTTAAACCAATATCATACGTGACCCGTCACGCAATAAAGGACCATCAGGGAACTCCGTAAAATAGATATTTGAAAAAGAGATCGGCTCCATTTTAGGTCGGTTGGTCGCATTTAAAAATTTGTTTTCACAGGAAGGTAGATTGGTCATTCTAGATTTAGAAAATAAGCAAAGTGCGAAAAGTTGCGACCCCGATCAGTCTGCACAATCCGCGCACTCTGATAAGGGTTGACACTTTCGGCTATACCTAGATGCCCTCTTTTCTTGTGACGGGTCACATATATAACATTAATGTGACTACATCTAAAGCATGTTCATTTTGCCCATGGAGACTTCGTCGCATACCGTAAAATCGTCATTATTATATATACCCGTCGCGCGAAAAGGGACCATCTGGGAACTCTATGAAATAAATATTTGAAAAAGAGAATGGGTCCAGCATAGATCAACCAGAGGTCACATTTCAAAAATTTTTTCACAGGAAGGTAGATTGATCTTTTTCGACTCAGAAAATAAACAAAGTGCGAAAAGTTCCGATCCTAGACAGTCTGTGCAATCTGCGCAGTCTGACTAGGGTCGACACTTTACGCGCTACCCAGATGGTCCCCTCTCGCGTGACGGGTCACAATTATTAACTAGTACGATGAATGTGATTATCAAATTACATTTCTAAGATTAGAGCCTAGTGAATAGATATCACAATGAGGACATGTTTCCCATCATTTCCCCTCATTGTTTTAAAGACCCTAAATGAAAATGATGTGGTCGTGACTGTGAAGACCATGCAGTAGCCAAAGGATCTACACACTATCAAATTGTCACATTAATTTATTCAGTAATAATTTACTCTCGTTAAACGGAATTAAGAAACGGCCAACTGCGACCAACATGTGGAGGAATCTGTTTCAAATACAACCTGAAATCTTATGATATCGGTCTACATACTATTTCCGTATTGAGCAGAAGCATTGTTGAAATGAGCCATTTGAGTGTTAATTAAAAATTGGGCGTATTTAGGACGAATTCGTATCCGATCTTCGCCTAGCGACACAAATACTGAGAAAAATAGTAATGAGACCTTTCGAAGACCTTTCGGTTTATTTTAGGGCGTTTTATGACACACCCACTATTCTTTTCTTTTTGTTGTTGTTTTACAGTTACATGTATATGTGTAATTCGTCCTGCCGCATCTTTGATCTCTGTATCTACAGACGACTGAACTTTGTTACGCGTCAATTTATTATAAGTATTGTAATCATTATGATTACTTTTTTGCAGAATCTGACTGGAATGGATTGAAAGGTATGTAATTTTTATTAGTGATTAAAGTGACTAAATAAGAATATAATTTTAAACATACATGTACTGTTTTTTAAATAAATTTCCATGACTATTATGGATATATGAACGTTTGATTTCAAATGTATAATAGTAGGCCTTACAATTCTACTTTAAAAACAACAACAACAACAAATGAACAAACGTTGGGTTAAGGTAGGCAGACAAGGCAAAGAAAAAGAGAGAATTCATCTTGATCAAAACCATTCCAAAACACTCGCTCAGGGCTCAATTCATTCATTCAAAACACTCTCAAAACACTCATAAACACTTCAAACTCACTGAAAAAGATAGAATCAACAACGCCATCCAAAATAGATATAGCTAGAAAAAAATCGCGGTTTCACTGACAAAATTGAAATTGTAAGCGTCAGATTGTTTCTTGAAAAAATAGGGAGCCATTGGTAGAGCTTGTATACATATCTTATTAAAGGGAGGTAATGAATAACGCTAATTTTGTTCATAATGATCAAAATTATAGAAACTGGATTACCTTCCTTTAATTTCACTCAAAACTCGTTCCACACACTCAGTCAATTTAATTCCGAAATAATTCCAAAATCATTTATCTTGCCAATTTGATGATGTTGTTAACTGCTCATATGACAAATCACATTTCTTCTGCAGCGACCTGGACCTTAAACCCCTTCAGTGCCTTCAAGAGTTATCCAAGGATCCAGCAAGATGCAATTACTGCTGGATGGACAAAAATGATGCCAGATCAACCAGCTTGCTCAGGTTTCGATTAGCATTCTGTATTTTTTATTCATAAGTCAAGGAAGTCTGTCAACTTCATTATTTTCATGCCAAGGGAACTTACTTTACTTTGAACCTCAGGTAAGGAAAAGGTAAAGTTTATTTCCTTGGTTTGTGTTGCAATTATTCGAGACGGACAAGGTTCTTCATACAAGTTTTATCTCTGGATTCTGCAAATGGCTAAATGAGGCGATCATGGAAATATTATACCACTTATCATGAAACGGCGACGACAATTTATCGCATGTATCGTTCACTAATTTTAAAAAGCGAATGAAATAAATGTTAAGGATTTTTATTGGAATCATTGTTTTGAAAATGATTCAAATTAGCACCCGTATTGAAAAGAGTTCTTTTTTACACTTTGAATTACCATAGCATTTATGTTTCAATATTTATCTCAGGGTCCTCGAAATTCCTTGGAACCCGGCTGTGGAAGGACAACGATATGGGTATCATCCTAATATACGACGCACACGGCTATATCGCCGGGATCCAAGCTGGGGTAAGTAGGAGTCGAAATACTTGATTGGGTAAATCAGTAGCCTAAAGAAGAATGGTTCCACTGTCGACTATCAAAATTGCTACAGTTAAAAATACAATACCAAATTTACAAGATGAATGATTTTGAAATGACTTCGGAATGAAAGTGAATGGGCGTGTGGAGCGAATTTCGAGGGAGATGAAAAGGAGGTAATCCAATATCGCTAATTTTGTTCATTATTAACAAAATAAACGTTATTCATTACCCCCCTTTAATAAAATATGCGCTGTCAATAACTTCCTAATTCTTAAAGAATCAAGCAGACGCTTACAATTTCAATTGTGTCAGTGAATTCGCGATTTTTTCTAGCTATATCTATTTTGAATATTTTGATTCTATCTATTCCAGTGAGATTGGAAGTGTTTATGAATGGTTTGAGAGAGTGTTTGGATGAATGAATGGAGCACTCAGCGAGTTATTTGGAATGGATTTGATCGATATGACCCTCAATTTAAAGATGTTATTAACTGTATATGTACGACTGTATTGATAAGACTGGTGCCACCGTCGACTTCAAAACACTTTTTTGAAGTCGACGGTGGTAGTAGACTAATCAGTCCATTTGTTACGCATTTGGGTCTAAACAAAGCAATTCATTTTCCTTTATGAAAAGCGGTAATTCTGTCAAAATTCACTTAAAAAATGTCTGATCTTCAACTTCCTCTTTTTATACGCCGCCGGAGGCGGACGTATATTGGCGTCATCTTCTCCGTCTGTCCGTCCGTCCGTCCATCCGTCCGTCCATCCACTTTTCTTGTCAACGCAACTCCTCCTAAACTACTGGCTGGATCTTCTTGAAACTTGGTCAATGTTATCACCTCAATTGGTAGATGTGCATGAAGGAAGGATTTTACGGTTCGTTGATTTTTGCCTGAGTTATGCCCCTTGATAACTTAGTCTCTGGGTCCACTTTTCTTGTCAACGCAACTCCTCCTAAACTACTGGCTGGATCTTCTTGAAACTTGGTCAATGTTATCACCTCAATTGGTAGATGTGCATGAAGGAAGGATTTCACCGTTCGTTGACTTTTGCCTGAGTTATGCCCCTTGATAACTTAGTCTCTGGGTCCACTTTTCTTGTCAACGCAACGCCTCCTAAACTACTGGCTGGATCTTCTTGAAACTTGGTCAATGTTATCACCTCAATTGGTAGATGTGCATGAAGGAAGGATTTTACGGTTCGTTGATTTTTGCCTGAGTTATGCCCCTTGATAACTTAGTCTCCGGGTCCACTTTTCTTGTCAACGCAACTCCTCCTAAGTTTCTGGCTGGATCTTCATGAAACTTGGTCAATGTTATCACCTCAATTGGTAGATGTGCATGAAGGAAGGATTTTACGGTTCGTTGATTTCTGCTTGAGTTATGCCCCTTAAAAACTTAGTCTCTAGGTCCACTTTTCTTGTCAACGCAACTCCTCCTAAGTTTCTGTCTGGATCTTCTTGAAACTTGGTCAATGTTATCACCTCAATTGGTAGATGTGCATGAAGGAATGATTTTATGGTTCGTTGATTTCTGCTTGAGTTATGCCCCTTAAAAACTTAGTCTCTAGGCCCACTTTTCTTGTCAACGCAACTCCTTGTATGTTTCTTGCTGGATCTTCTTGAAACTTGGTCAATGTTATCACCTCAATTGGTAGATGTGCTTGAAGGAATGATTTTATGGTTCATTAATTTTACCCTAAATTATGCTCCCTTAAAACTTAGTAGCTAGGGCTTATTGAAATTGCAGCCTTTTGAACACAACTCCTCCTTACTTTTTTGTCTTTATTTAAATGAAACTTAGTCAATGTCATCACCATAATTTGTAGATGTACATGGATCAAGGATTTTATGGCTCATTTATTTCCCTGAATTATGCCCCCTTAAAACTTAGTGCCTGGGGCTTATTGAAATTGCAGCCTTGTGAAGGCAACTCCTCCAAACTTTTTGTCTTGATTTAAATGAAACTTGGTCATTTTCAATTTGGTTCTGTCAAAATAAGTAGTGTCTACAATTATTTTCGTGAAACAGCAGCAAAGTGGCGGCGTATTTTGTGACGATGGCACTCTTGTTATATATTAGATAGATTCTATGTATAGATGTTTTTGTCGTACTTAAAATTAGATTCAATGTCAAAGAACTCTTTGGAAGAGTATACTTATGTTTGAAAATTGGAACGAAAAAAAATACTCAAAACTTTTAATTTTTGGATTCATTTTCAACATCAGAGTATAAGTTGCGAAAAATATTCAAATTATTTTGAATTTCGACAATATTGGCTAATCAGTGATCCTTGAAAATTTGGTTATATGGACCTGAAGACTCTTGACAGATCACTGGAAATTGAATAAGTTGTCTAAGACCTTAAAGAAATTCTAGACTCTGGATATTCGTTCACTTAGTGGCAGAATTAATTCAAGCATTTAAATCTTTTAAAATCAATTTTCAGCCCATTTTTTCTGGGCCCTGCACAGACTCTAGGTGCACTAGTTTGAGTACGAGATCAAAGGTCAATTTTGCCTATGCAAATGCACTTGTATAGACACAAATGACCTTTGAACATTAAGGGTCAATTTTGCCTATACAAATGTACTTGTATAGACACAAATGACCTTTGAACATTAAAGGTCAAACTACAGGCTGATGAAATAATTACCAATCTGCCATGGTTATAAGAACACCAGTATATGTTGACCTGCGTTGAACACGGTCCCTCTAGCATGTCCACGGAAAGAGAGATGTGTTTTTTAATTACTTATTTCTTTATTTCTGTGAGGATAACAAGATCAAGAGAGGAACTCTAGTCTCATTTATGGTCCTAATATTTTATAGCCACTGCTACATAATTTTTCAGCTGGGTGAACTGGTACTCTGTCTGTAAAGCGACAAAACCCGCCTCCGGTGGCAATCGAATTTGTAGCCATAAGATTACGGGTCGAGTCAATCGGAAACCCTCGGCGATTCTGCGGAATAGATCTCGGGAATGATACGGGCGCATCCATGAAAGCGCGTAATTTCGCACGTGGGTTTATATGACGTCACAAATATAACTGAGAATGACGGTGCGAAAAACAAAATCAACGTAAGATAAAAATCGGGCATACTGTGATTTGAAAATAAAACGCAGTGATTTACTGCGTTTTGCTTTCAAATCATGATATGCCAAAATAATCTCTATAGACGATCTGAAAGCATTAAAGGAATTTGCTTTTCTACAAGCGTATTAACCAAATTACCACCAGGAGCCGAATTACCTAAAAATGGACCAAAAATTAATACACTTACGTCCGAGGTACTTTCCAGTTTACAGAAATGTCCGAGCGATGCTCCGAATGGGGTCGAGTACGCGAACCACTCGGCCAACGAGATAGACGCTGTTAAGTCTGTACCCAAGATGCGCTTTCTTACAATGAAACAAAAAATTGTCGCATGTTTTAAACTAGTTATAATTTCCAATTCTTTTCTTTCAGATCAGCAAGAATATCAGTCCTAATCCCAACCATTTCCCATTCCCTCCCCTTGTAAACTCACCAATGGTCCTCGATGGAGATAACTACTTCGTCACCGCTTATTTTGTAGACCCAGGTAAATGCTGATCACAATACAATCGCCTAACGAATCGAATGATTCGTTTAGACCGAAATCGTAATTTTGTCTCCGACATTTTCAGACAATTATGCAACTTTTAGTAAATGATTTAATGAAATTTAAAATCTTAATACTGTGTGAATCTGCGAAGCAGATAAGGTTTTTTAGTTTCATACCTCCATGAAATCAACCAATAATCTCTTCAGATCTTATTATCTAATATCATAAAGCAAAAACGTACCGATTTATTTATAACAAAAGACCCCCCCCCAAAAAAAAAAAAACAAAAAAAAAAAAAAAAAAAAAAAAAAACACCCAAACTTATGGTTCTACTTTGCAAAGAAGCTTTCAAAAAAAAAAGATAAAAAGATTCTTACTCAAACTTGATTTCATTGAGAAATAAACCCATTCTTAGCCAATCAGAATGTACAAGACAAATTTTGAAGTACACAACTTTAACTAAATCATTTTGTTATAGATGCCAATAATAACGTCTCTTATTAATAAATAACACGAGATCCTTCTGTTTTTAATTGATAGTCTATTTCACAAAATTTTCAGCTTCGATCTGCACCGGCCGCTCAAAGAGTCAGTTCGATTCTCAGGGTACTGGTACAGGTTTATGGATACAAAACGGAACTAACCCACTCACACAGTCGGTCAAAATGCCAGCCACACAGGGCGAAGCTGACAAGAGCATATGGACCAAAGGAGCGTGTTTTGCTTCTATGGGTAATGGTCTATCTTATTTATGCGTGTAATAAAATACTAATCGTTTCATATGGAATATGTCTATATTGCAAGAAACGATCAATTACAGTTAATAACATCGTCAAATTGACACTCAATCTATCGAAATCACTCTAAACCATTCATTCGGCGCTCCATTCATTCATTCCGAACACTCACTCTAATCGATCAAAAACGCTCGAAATTCATAAGAAAACATTTCAAAATCGCTCAAACCTATCAACATTTAATTCAAATAGATCAAAATATTCTACGATTACATTGGCTGGTGCGGATTTCAAAGTGCTTGATTGGACTTTGAAGACACAAATAAACAGAACAGACAAGTATGTATAAATGCATTTAATTCAAGATGGGTGATTTTTTTTTTTAGATTATACTAGTCAACTAGATATCGCCTTTTAACATTTTTTTTCAATAGAAGGGAGAAAGGCCATTTTAGATACGGAAAATGGACAAAGGACGGAAAGTATCGACCCTAGTCAGTATGCGCAATTCGCGTAGGCTGACTAGGGTCGACACTTTTCACACTCACAAGATGGTTCTATGTGACAGTTATATATCATTAATAAGTAATTTAACTGTTTACAGGTGTCCATTATTGGTACAACATTGGATTGAACATGAACTGTGACAATTTCTACCCTGTGTTCCTACTCTACAACCAAGGAGTTCTCAATGCATTCGGTTGGGCATTCGGTATGGAGATCAACACATCCAAACATCTTGAACATCCCCCACAGTCGTCATATAGCGTAGGTTGTTTGTTTGATTCGTAAGGATGAATAGGGCCTTCCGCCAACCCATCACGAATATGATCTGACTTTTTATTAGAAAATGCCCTATCTGGGAGGCGCAAAAGCTATCGACCTTGCTCAAAGTGAGCTAATAAATACTGACGATCTTAATTCCATCTTAAATAACTATTTTACATTGTGATATATTTCATTTTTCATGTAGGATCTCTGTGTACATCTACTGAATCCGATCCATAACTCGAATATTTATTTTACTTAGAGTATGTCTGATCCAACGGACTTTGTTGGACGCATAAAATAAGTGATTGTTTCTTTCAATGAAATGCACAATGTATCGCGGGAGAAGGTCATATAGATTTTACGTCTATCTTTGATCGATACATTTCTCATTTACAAACAGATGCATACATGTACGAGTAACGGCTCGCGCTCATATGTAATCTAAATTTTCGAGGACTTTCGGTAGCTTCTAAGGCGGCTAGGTGTATAGATATGTCACCTGTTTTTATTTTTATAGATAGATCTGTGATTCGCCCATTTTTATAAAATGACATATTTTGGCATAAACGCATTGATTCTGTTGGACTAAAGACAAACAAGTGAACGCGTTATAAATGTAAGTTTATTGTGTTCTCCATAGAATTATTTGCTTTATGGACATTCTGCAATGTATATTATCCATTTAGGAAGTTAAAACAATGGGGAAAAAGACCTTAGTTGATAAAAACAGCAAATGAAATAACAAAGTGTTTTTTAATATTCTGAAAAAACCCCTTTCTGTACTTTCAGATGTTTATGACAGAGGTCCCTAAATGTCTGTCCAAAATGGGAACGCTGACAACATTGCATATTTATCTAACAGATAGTGCAATACAAGACGTGTGCTGAATAATGGAGCAGCATTCTACGCATTTGTCTATCAATAAATAAGTTCTGCCAATATACGAAGTCAAATCTTATTTTTAAGCCACCCTTTTAATATCACATCGGGCCGTTGTACTCACTGGATGATCAGGTAACAAATTTAGCGACACCCAGTATAACTTCGTTGTCATTAATACCGTGGTCAGTATAAGCTTTTAGTCTTTTACAGTTAAAAGCAACATGAATTTGATAAGGTGAGTGTTTTCGGACTGATTTCAGATTGAAATTTAATGAGTGGAAGGAGTGTGTTTTGAGTGAGATTAAGGAAAGGTAACATAATCTCGCTATCTTCGTCCAATCGGACGAAATGAACGATATTTTATTACATCCCTTTAAAGAATCTACGTAGTTTTCTGAGTGTGTGTCTTCACGGACCAACCTGACGTTTTCAAGTTCTCATCAGCCAATAAATTCTTGGTAGGATTTATAAATTGTTTTTTATTTTAATTTCAATCTGTTTTTGAACGATTTTTGAATGGAGCGAGGAGTGAGTTTTTTCAATGAATGAACGGAGCGAAGAGCGTGCAATATAGAATGCTTTTGATCGAGATGAATGTCAATTTCATGATGTTACTAACTGTAACTTAGTAAATTGAAAAAAAAGTTCCGGAATGATATGCCCCAGATTACTCTAATATGACACGAAATAGCTTCAGTCTACATTTTGCTACAGTTAACTATACCGCGAGATCGACGCTCATTCCGATCAAACTCATTCTAAATCAATTACTCTGCGCTCTATTCATTCATTCAAAAAATCTATGGAACCATCCATTATCACTAAAGTGCTAAACAACTTTATTCAAAAGGCTCCGAATGAAGGCGGTATAATAACATTTAAACTAATTGACCACCGTCATGATAAATCGTCGTTAGAATATAAATGTGACCCGTCACGCAAATAAGGACCATCTGGGTAATGCGTAAAGAATCGACCCTAGTAAGACTGCGTGGAATGCACAGATTCACTAAGGTCGAAAATTTTCGCACTTTCCCTTTTTCTGAATCTAGAATGCTAAATCTACCTTCGTGTGAAGGATTTTATGAATTGCGACCTCTGGTTGACATGAGCTGTACCCAATCTCTTTTTCAAATATTAATCTTACAGAGTTCCTAGATGGTCCCTTTTCGCGTGACGGGTCACATTCATGCATGGATACATATATTATAGCCAACGTAACTTCCTAATATGGCTCTAATTCAATTTTTGCTGTACATCTATATATACGCGAAGCTCGTATAAATGGCCTTCGACTTGATTGACTGCAGTCATGATAAATTGATGGTCTTTCTTGCAAGAGAAAGGATTAGGTTCGGCCCATTAAGCGTATTCGGACATTTGGACAAAAAGAGGACATGATAAGAACGCTGCTTAATTGGGTTTCATTAACCCTTCGCCTTGTCAGGCGAAGATCCGCAAATACATTTATGTAAACCGGTAGTGAAGTCAACACCATCTCTTTATTTTGTGATAATTAGATTGCAACTACGACTGTGATTTTTTTAATAAAGATCCTCGAAAGAACTAATTGGATGTGTCATTTAAAAGCTCAAAAAGGCATCACATGTCGTGTCTTTGAACAGATGCTCTCTCACATCGTATTCCTTACATTGACATTCTACCCGATTAAAATCATTCAAAATCGCCCGAAAGCGTCCCATTTATAGCATTCAAATCAATCTCCTAAATCTTTCATGCACTCAAAACTCATCCATTTACGCTCAGAAAACGTTCAAAACGATCATAGGTTCATTCAAATCGATCTAATTATTGAAAAAAATACTTGACTGATGTGGATTTACAAGTATCTCATTTGTCTGCAAAGACACACACACACTCCTTTTAATACACACTTTGGTTCATTTGAACGAAATAAGCAGTACTAGAAATGCACTACCCCCTTTTTTTCTTTCTATTCAAAACTCGCTCGTCCAACCATTCCAAAATCATTCTAAAGTCATTCCCGTTTTCAATTTCACGACGGCCTTAAATGTAAGAAAAAAAAAGCTGGTGCTTGCTACCATGTATGTATAATTATAAAAGATTGGTATTTAGACGAAAACGTTTTTAGCAATCTAAGTAACTCAACTTTAAGCATTTATTCATTAGATTTCTTACGGTCTATTAGAGGAGTACAAGGTAATATGACCTTTGTATCAACCCTATCAAGATTGGCTAATGTACATTTTGTTCGCTTTCATGTCTAAGGAAGCGATCGGATCGCGCTTCGTCTTGTATTATACATTGTCACTCAATTGTATACAAATATGAAAGGAAAGCTATATTGGTAGTACATTAGACTCATTCAAGAAGATACAAACCAATTAACAGTTGACCGATGGCCAAAGGTCGTGCGTGGGTTGGCAATTATATTCTGTTGAACTTATTTTGATGAAAAATAGAGTAAATTTAGGCGAATCGTGTTTTTTGTATTATTTTTAAGCTATATTCAGACAAAGCAGAGTAACATTAAGATCAGTGAACGCAGAAGACGCATTTTCAAGGCTTCCATAATTCGGTATATCGCTCGGACATTTCCGTAAACTTGAATGTGCCTCGGACGTAAGTGTAGTAATTTTGGTTTCGTTAGGTACAGTTAGCGAATTAACAGGATCTTGTTGACGGTTTGGCGTTGAAACGTTCTCCCGTGAAGCTTTATTATCAGTGCGTACCATGACCTACTTAAAACAATGACGTGTAGTAGATGTGCATAGCCATCAACTTTGAGGTCCTAATGTGTTCAGTGTCGCCTTCGAAGACGATCGGAACCTATCGCGAACATGCCATGAATGATTTGACCATCAGTTTGTGTTGACGTCTCTTTTTTGCGCGCTGGGCGTGGCCTGTCATCTACAGACCAAAATTTTTTTGATGGCTACGGACAAGTTCATTATTTTTTAGTGAGGTCAAGTAATTCGGCCTACAGTTTGAAAAAAGAAACACAATCCTGCTTCGACCATACTGAAAACCCAATGACGTTGTTCGTTAGTCAAACGTCTCATTTGTGCATAATCCATAAACATTTTGAGATAAATTTTGCATACACGTCAACAACGTAAGAATTACCCAATTTTCAAGTGACGCATTGTTTCAATAATGAAAACACTTTATTTACACAATAATTAATTTGTGCGTACACAATTTCGTACATAGTATTTTACATATAGGACCCTATTATTCAAAGATCCAGGGGTATTTTGGGTGGAAGTTTACTTATGACGCTAAGTATATATTGTCGCGTCCTTTCTTATTAAAGAACCAAAGTGATTGTTTATATTTTTTTAGTTTTTAGGTTCGTTAATAGCTAGAAAACCCTGGTCTGTAACATGGGTATGTATTTACAGAACCAAAGTACATGTATATTAATTAAATCAAAGTACTGAAAGTACTGATAAGTTGGAATGCGTTTAAGACTTCTAGCCACTAACGAAGCTGACGCCTCCCGTCCACCACAGGTGGTCACATAATACGTCTCGTCTTTTGACGGGCGTATATAAATCAATGTATTTCAACAACGAGAGACACTTAAACTCCTGAATCGCTATACAGACCTGAAACTGATGAGAGAAAAAAGATAACAAGAGGGCAGAATGGCCCTAAACCGCTCACCTGAATTTGATTGGCACAGTGGATCTTCTCGAAGAAACTTTTGGCAAAATTTCATTCAAATTTGCCTAATTGTTGAAGAGGAGATATTATTCGAAGAATAAATAGTGGTAATAGACCCTGCCCACCCATTCATTACAGAGGAGACTCAAAATAAGCCCTGCCTTGCCACGCCCATATTTATGGGCTAATCAAAATTTTGCCGACAATTTTTTTAAGGTCATCAAAGGAACATCCTGGTAAAGATTTATTGAATCGGTCTTGTGATTCAGGAGGAGATGTCATCCAAAGATTCCTGGCTCAAAATAAGGCCCGCCTTGCCATGCCCATATTTATTGGCCAAAAAAGATTTCGTGAACAATTAGTAAAAAGGGTCACGCAAGGGACATTCTGGTAATGTTTCATTGAAATTTACCCAGTGGTTCATGACGCGATGTCGTTCAAAGATTTTGGGCTCGAAATAAGCCCCGCCCTGCCACCTCCATATTTATGGACCAATCAATAATTCGTGAACAATTTTTCAAAAGCGTCACCCAAGGAACATTCTGGTAAAGTTTCACAGAAATTGTGTCCAGTGGTTCAGGAGGAGATGTCATTCAAAGATTTCTGGCTCAAATAAGGCCATCAATGAATAAATTGGACAATCAGAATTTTGCGAACAATATTTGAAGAGGGTCACCCAGGCAACATTCTAGCAAAATTTCAATCTGCCCAGCGGTTTAGGAGATGAAGAAGTTTTAAGAAGTTTTAAGAAAGTTGACGACACACGAAGGGACACGGAGTCAGGGTGATCCTAAAAGCTCCCCTTGAGCACGGTGTGCTCAGGTGTGCTAAAAAAGAAGAAAAGGATACGGCCCATACACTTATACACTCAAAACAGTTTCTATGTTATTTTTAAAATGATTTCTGCTCCATATATGTAATCAATTACTTTTTTAAATAGAATTGTCGCAAAGTGGATGAAAAGCTATTTTCGCAGGGAAGTCTTTACTTCATGAGTTCGAATCTCAATACAATTTT
Organism: Fragum whitleyi; assembly: GCA_948146395.1. Taxonomy (NCBI): domain Eukaryota; kingdom Metazoa; phylum Mollusca; class Bivalvia; order Cardiida; family Cardiidae; genus Fragum; species Fragum whitleyi. Next base: position 52,777,784 of record OX411555.1, read on the forward strand.
TGGACGTAGTTCTATTGTGACTTCGACCTTCGTGACTCCAAAATTGGACACGTTCTTGGGTCATTGACAACTTTTTTGTCAAGTTTTATGATTTGGGTCAATTTGGTGTTCAGTAAGAGTGGGAACTGTTCACGGTAAAAGTTTACTTATGACCGTGACATGTATGACCCCTTAACAATAGGGCATTTCTTTTGGTCAAGGGCAACATTTATCTAAAGTTTCGTTATTGCAAGTCAATTACTTCACCGTTAAGTTAGCGGAAAGCAAAAGGTCAGACAGACAGACATGATGAAATCAATATATGCTCCTCTACTTCTGAGTTGGGGGTACAGTTAATAACACCATGAAATTGAAAAAGTGAATGATTTTTGAATGATTTAGGAATAATGTTTAATGAGTGAGCGGGGCGAAATTTGAGTGAAATTTAAGGGAGGAAATCCAATATCGCTTATTTTGTTCAGGATAACAAAATTAGCGATATGCATTACCCCCCTTTAATAAAATATGCATAAAAGTTCCATCAATAGCTTTCTATTTCGCCAAGAACCAATCAGACGCTTTAAATTTCGATTATGTCAGTGAAACCGCGATTTTGTTCTTTCTTTATTCATTTTGAATGTACACGTTGATCTTATTTCTTTTAGTAATTTAGGGCGTTTTTTAATGGTTTGAGTGAGTGTTTGGAATTAATGGAGATTGAGATTGATGTCAATTTCAGGATGTTACTAACTGTATGATGGTGCTCTTAAACGTGTTCAGGTGCAAGAATTAGAAGAAAAGAAATTAAACTAGTAGGTTTGTTTCAAATGGCAAATTATCTTGGTGATGGAATGCAATCGGACAAAGATATTCATAATTCCGTTAAAGATGTGATCGCCAGAGTTTCATTGGATGAATTTTGGGTTTTGACAATGAAACATTCGTGTAGAGTACTGCAATATGGCGGAAAACAAACGCCAATATGTTGCAAAAATATCTATGAACTTTAAAAGTGTATACTATGACAAAAGCTAAAGATTTATATTTCGCAACTGTAGACAGAAATGTACATCGCGACATTACCAAATAAGCAGATCACGTGATTGGCCCGTGCTTTCGCCTCAATACAGAGAAAACAGATCGCGACATTACCAAATAAGCACATCACGTGATTGGCTAGTGGTATTGTCTATAGCTGACCTTATTGGATTTATCACATGATTTCCAACTATAGTAAAGCAAACATGTGATACTTGTAAATTCGTACGCAACTTTCAATAAATATCGTTTAAAACATACATTAGCGTGATAATGATATACATGTACATGAAGTGATAGATGTGTCCCTGAACAGCATTATAACTATTTATGAAATAAACTGTATGTCAATGTCAAGTTGAGATATACAAAATAGGCCGATGTGTATTCACATCCTGTTCACGTGATATATGTTATCAAAAAATCCGAAATGAAATTACCTTTTGTTCCTTTTGCGGTTTTGTTAAATCTAAGTTGGAATTGCTCCGCATTCCAACTTAAAAACTAGTATCAAATGAATTTGGATATTCTTGTGTCCGTTTCTTACGTTCTTTTAGTCAAAACCATATATTCTGACAGCACGGAGGGACGTAAAACATATCAACACACGCACAAACCTAACCCTTCAGGCGACCAATAGGGACTATCTGGGTTGTGCTTCAAGTGTCGACCCTATTCAGACTGCGTGGTTGATTTCCTGTGTCTAAAATGATCATTCTAACATTTCCCTCTAAGAAAGATTAAAATGCGACCTTCGGTTAGCCAACAGACACCAATCTCTCTTTTTCAATAAAAAATTCAATGGGCCCCTCAGGTGTCCCCGTTTCGCTTGTGTGTCGATTCGCAATTTGCATGATGATGTTGGGCCAACTTATTTCTCACCCCGGGCGGGTACTGTTGCCCGCAATATCTGGGTATCTCTCAGAAAGCGGGCTACCAGCTCTAGACTGGTCCACATATCGACTATCAGAATAGCCTAGAACAGGCTATTCTGATATTCGACAGTGAGACCAGTCTACACCCGACCCGAGAGCTGGCGAGAAATAAGTTGGCCCATAGTTTTCTTTACCCCACCGCTGAAGTTGTTAAGGTCGGTAACCTCTTTCACATGTTGAAGAATTCCGGAAGTGACCCAGCCTAATTCAATTGTGTCAAGAACTGTAAGAATAGACAAACATACAATTAACAAACGAAACAAATTCTGCCTACGATATTTTGGGAAGATGTGGCATTATGATCTAACAAGACCAGGAAGTGTAAAGAAAAGAAAAAAAAGTAATGAAAAGTCATAAAGTACCGAATTAACTAAATGAGACATATAATGTTATTAACAGGAAAAGCTAGGCTTAACCCTTTTTCAGATTGTAGATGACGAGTTTAAATAAGAACACCGCATACGAGTGCAATGCTCGGCTGCAGTTGAGGGATTATGCAAAAAATCTAAATCGAAAAGGAGATTGACTCTTGCCAAAATACTTTCAGAGTTACTACCCTTAATAGCATTGATAGCTTCCTAGATGGTAAACACACAAGCCAAGTTTCATGGTGATATCTTTAATAGCAACAGAGATAGCCCAAGTTTAGAGTTTGTCATGACAACGCTAATAATGATGACAAGGTGACGACAATATCTCCTATTCTCCTCGAAAAAAAAATGTACTAAATATTCGTATATTTATCACCACAAATAAAATCTGTATTTTATCTTAAATTACCTGGTCCACAAGAGTCTTGAAATCCATCAATGAGAAATCGCAGGTAACGCATATTGCCATATAAGAGTGACGTCCTCACATGCTGTTTGACGCCATATTCATGGCTACAAAACAACATTCATATTCATTCTAAGCTCATTCGCATGTTTATTAAATTAAGTATTATACCGGGGGTATTTCTTGTCCGCGTCGTAGGTCATACTAAATGCTGATTCTGAAACACACTCACAAAAATAATCTAGCATTTGTTTCCTGATAGTACCCTTTCTCAAGAACGGATGTCGTCTATGCTGTCCCGCGTTCAGGATGGCCAAACGATGAAAACTGTTTGTGAATTATACCCCGCTTTGCAAGGCAGGGCTATATTCATTGCGTCTGAAATTTATTTGATTTCAACGGGGTATAATTTCGCTTTTGACAGTTAATCAGTCATACCACGGCGGATAAGGTTCAGCCATTCCTGGAATTCATTTCGTCACTTGTACAATTACTACCTTTCCAAACCCATATTCCACTTATGTTTACGATTATTCTCCCAAGGATACATGTATCTTCTGAAACAACCATAAACCCCGAATCCACACAAAAATAAATAAAGCTCTTATAGATGCTAATGTTAAGGTCGGAAATAAGTACCAAACACGGTTATTATTCAGGAAATTATGCACAGGTCTAGACTAATTGTTTTCTTGGAACTCTCACGCCATTTGATCTTTGAATTGACAATGCAAAGTTTTGACCCAATGCATTTCCGTTAAACTTTTATTGCTCTACTTTGCTCATTACAAACATACGGATCAAAATGATTCGATTCTTCAAATGAGAGAAGAAAAGAACTTTTTTAAAGTTCATTTAGGTATGAAATAAAAAAAAAAAACTCATCACACTGTATGAATACGCGAAGCGGATTCATACGCGGGTGTGATTAGGTTTTTAGCTTCATACCTCCATGAAATTAAAACAAATACTCTCTTAATGTTTTATAATCTAAAATCGTGAAGCAAAATTGGATGAAATTCTCCATATCAAGTCAGATTTCTTGAGGGACTACATTGTGCGCAAGCTTAAGAAATAACTGCGTGCTCAAAAATGTCTTCATTGAGGATTGAAATCAATTTTTTTCAGCCATTCATGATACATCAAAATTGATGAAAACCAATATCAAACTATTTTAGAATGACAACAAGTCCAGAAACGCGATTTCCCAACAATAAGCCACGCTGGCATAAGTTTTGGAATCATTACATGTTGGCCACACAGAAATTCTACTTCGAAAAATATTTGGGCCTTTACTGATTTAGTTAACTATAATTCCGCAAGAAAGAGTGAGGTTCGAGAAACCGTTATCTCCTATAATTTTCAATGTAAAATTGATCTTTGATCACTCACTTGAAATTGCAGGTCTATATATCGGTGATTATTATGCTTTTACTATGTTTTTCCATGTGCACTCAAATTTTCGATCAGTAATTCTACCCTACCCATCTTCTACAAATAAACTGAATAAATCGTCGTTTCATTCGCTAAATTCTCGCAACTACGTTTACGTAGTCTACGAAGAAAATCGACGAATTAATATTGATTGTGTTTTAATATAGAAACAGGCGGGAATGAAATTGTTAAAATGGGAAAACACGGTTGAGTAAAGGATAGTATATGATTCATTGTCAAATCGGTTCTACCGACCTTCTTTAACAATATTAGACTTAATAATTCGAGTTAGATTTCCATTGATTTGTCGTAAATACGTGACTTTACCTAGATAAAAAATTCTATGTGTATAATTTAGAATTGTTTGAAGCGTCACTCACAGGCGCATTCATAAAACAAATCCCTATGTATGAGAAAGTTATGTACTTCTGGAAATATCTGAATCAATTTGCAAACAGTACTTTTATATTCTAAAGAAGGACCTGGTCAGACTGTGAGATTTGCGCAGAATTACCATGGCTACCATGGACTAGGGTCAAAACCTCGCTTAATATTTTCTGAATCGCTTTTACTTCATTTTTGGTAAGGACTACTTGTGTAGTTCTGTTAGACACAACCCCATCTTTTAACATTATTTTACGGGATTCTTGAATGGTACCTTTTCCCGTACGCCAATGTACACGTTAGGCAAATTTATTATTCTACAAAGACAACTCTTCCTAATATGGCTCTAATTCAATTTTTGCTGTACATCTATATATACGCGAAGCTCGTATAAATGGCCTTCGACTTGATTGACTGCAGTCATGATAAATTGATGGTCTTTCTTGCAAGAGAAAGGATTATGTTCGGCCCATTAAGCGTATTCGGACATTTGGACAAAAAGAGGACATGATAAGAACGCTGCTTAATTGGGTTTCATTAACCCTTCGCCTTGTCAGGCGAAGATCCGCAAATACATTTATGTAAACCGGTAGTGAAGTCAACACCATCTCTTTATTTTGTGATAATTAGATTGCAACTACGACTGTGATTTTTTTAATAAAGATCCTCGAAAGAACTAATTGGGTGTGTCATTTAAAAGCTCAAAAAGGCATCACATGTCGTGTCTTTGAACAGATGCTCTCTCACATCGTATTCCTTACATTGACTTTCTACCCGATTAAAATCATTCAAAATCGCCCGAAAGCGTCCCATTTATAGCATTCAAATCAATCTCCTAAATCTTTCATGCACTCAAAACTCATCCATTTACGCTCAGAAAACGTTCAAAACGATCATAGGTTCATTCAAATCGATCTAATTATTGAAAAAAATACTTGACTGATGTGGATTTACAAGTATCTCATTTGTCTGCAAAGACACACACACACTCCTTTTAATACATACGTTGGTTCATTTGAACGAAATAAGCAGTACTAGAAATGCACTACCCCCTTTTTTCTTTCTATTCAAAACTCGCTCGTCCAACCATTCCAAAATCATTCTAAAGTCATTCCCGTTTTCAATTTCACGACGGCCTTAAATGTAAGAAAAAAAAAAGCTGGTGCTTGCTACCATGTATGTATAATTGTAAAAGATTGGTATTTAGACGAAAACGTTTTAAGCAATCTAAGTAACTCAACTTTAAGCATTTATTCATTAGATTTCTTACGGTCTATTAGAGGAGTACAAGGTAATATGACCTTTGTATCAACCCTATCAAGATTGGCTAATGTACATTTTGTTCGCTTTCATGTCTAAGGAAGCGATCGGATCGCGCTTCGTCTTGTATTATACATTGTCACTCAATTGTATACAAATATGAAAGGAAAGCTATATTGGTAGTACATTAGACTCATTCAAGAAGATACAAACCAATTAACAGTTGACCGATGGCCAAAGGTCGTGCGTGGGTTGGCAATTATATTCTGTTGAACTTATTTTGATGAAAGATAGAGTAAATTTAGGCGAATCGTGTTTTTTGTATTATTTTTAAGCTATATTCAGACAAAGCAGAGTAACATTAAGATCAGTGAACGCAGAAGACGCATTTTCAAGGCTTCCATAATTCGGTATATCGCTCGGACATTTCCGTAAACTTGAATGTGCCTCGGACGTAAGTGTAGTAATTTTGGTTTCGTTAGGTACAGTTAGCGAATTAACAGGATCTAGTTGACGGTTTGGCGTTGAAACGTTCTCCCGTGAAGCTTTATTATCAGTGCGTACCATGACCTACTTAAAACAATGACGTGTAGTAGATGTGCATAGCCATCAACTTTGAGATCCTAATGTGTTCAGTGTCGCCTTCGAAGACGATCGGAACCTATCGCGAACATGCCATGAATGATTTGACCATCAGTTTGTGTTGACGTCTCTTTTTTGCGCGCTGGGCGTGGCCTGTCATCTACAGACCAAAATGTTTTTGATGGCTACGGACAAGTTCATTATTTTTTAGTGAGGTCAAGTAATTCGGCCTACAGTTTGAAAAAAGAAACACAATCCTGCTTCGACCATACTGAAAACCCAATGACGTTGTTCGTTAGTCAAACGTCTCATTTGTGCATAATCCATAAACATTTTGAGATAAATTTTGCATACACGTCAACAACGTAAGAATTACCCAATTTTCAAGTGACGCATTGTTTCAATAATGAAAACACTTTATTTACACAATAATTAATTTGTGCGTACACAATTTCGTACATAGTATTTTACATATAGGACCCTATTATTCAAAGGATCCAGGGGTATTTTGGGTGGTAGTTTACTTATGACGCTAAGTATATATTGTCGCGTCCTTTCTTATTAAAGAACCAAAGTGATTGTTTATATTTTTTTAGCTTTTAGGTTCGTTAATAGCTAGAAAACCCTGGTCTGTAACATGGGTATGTATTTACAGAACCAAAGTACATGTATATTAATTAAATCAAAGTACTGAAAGTACTGATAAGTTGGAATGCGTTTAAGACTTCTAGCCACTCACGAAGCTGACGCCTCCCGTCCACCACAGGTGGTCACATAATACGCCTCGTCTTTTGACGGGCGTATATAAATCAATGTATTTCAACAACGAGAGACACTTAAACTCCTGAATCGCTATACAGACCTGAAACTGATGAGAGAAAAAAGATAACAAGAATGGCCCTAAACCGCTCACCTGAATTTGATTGGCACAGTGGATCTTCTCGAAGAAACTTTTGGCAAAATTTCATTCAAATTTGCCTAATTGTTGAAGAGGAGATATTATTCGAAGAATAAATAGTGGTAATAGACCCTGCCCACCCATTCATTACAGAGGAGACTCAAAATAAGCCCTGCCTTGCCACGCCCATATTTATGGGCTAATCAAAATTTTGCCGACAATTTTTTTAAGGTCATCAAAGGAACATCCTGGTAAAGATTTATTGAATCGGTCTTGTGATTCAGGAGGAGATGTCATCCAAAGATTCCTGGCTCAAAATAAGGCCCGCCTTGCCATGCCCATATTTATTGGCCAAAAAAGATTTCGTGAACAATTAGTAAAAAGGGTCACGCAAGGGACATTCTGGTAATGTTTCATTGAAATTTACCCAGTGGTTCATGACGCGATGTCGTTCAAAGATTTTGGGATCGAAATAAGCCCCGCCCTGCCACCTCCATATTTATGGACCAATCAATAATTCGTGAACAATTTTTCAAAAGCGTCACCCAAGGAACATTCTGGTAAAGTTTCACAGAAATTGTGTCCAGTGGTTCAGGAGGAGATGTCATTCAAAGATTTCTGGCTCAAATAAGTCCATCAATGAATAAATTGGACAATCAGAATTTTGCGAACAATATTTGAAGAGGGTCACCCAGGCAACATTCTAGCAAAATTTCAATCTGCCCAGCGGTTTAGGAGATGAAGAAGTTTTAAGAAGTTTTAAGAAAGTTGACGACACACGAAGGGACACGGAGTCAGGGTGATCCTAAAAGCTCCCCTTGAGCACGGTGTGCTCAGGTGTGCTAAAAAAGAAGAAAAGGATACGGCCCATACACTTATACACTCAAAACAGTTTCTATGTTATTTTTCAAATGATTTCTGCTCCATATATGTAATCAATTACATTTTTAAATAGAATTGTCGCAAAGTGGATGAAAAGCTATTTTCGCAGGAAAGTCTTTACTTCATGAGTTCGAATCTCAATACAATTTTTGGACGTAGTTCTATTGTGACTTCGACCTTCGTGACTCCAAAATTGGACACGTTCTTGGGTCATTGACAACTTTTTTGTCAAGTTTTATGATTTGGGTCAATTTGGTGTTCAGTAAGAGTGGGAACTGTTCACGGTAAAAGTTTACTTATGACCGTGACATGTATGACCCCTTAACAATAGGGCATTTCTTTTGGTCAAGGGCAACATTTATCTAAAGTTTCGTTATTGCAAGTCAATTACTTCACCGTTAAGTTAGCGGAAAGCAAAAGGTCAGACAGACAGACATGATGAAATCAATATATGCTCCTCTACTTCTGAGTTGGGGGTACAGTTAATAACACCATGAAATTGAAAAAGTGAATGATTTTTGAATGATTTAGGAATAATGTTTAATGAGTGAGCGGGGCGAAATTTGAGTGAAATTTAAGGGAGGAAATCCAATATCGCTTATTTTGTTCAGGATAACAACATTAGCGATATGCATTACCCCCCTTTAATAAAATATGCATAAAAGTTCCATCAATAGCTTTCTATTTCGCCAAGAACCAATCAGACGCTTTAAATTTCGATTATGTCAGTGAAACCGCGATTTTGTTCTTTCTTAATTCATTTTGAATGTACACGTTGATCTTATTTCTTTTAGTAATTTAGGGCGTTTTTTAATGGTTTGAGTGAGTGTTTGGAATTAATGGAGATTGAGATTGATGTCAATTTCATGATGTTACTAACTGTATGATGGTGCTCTTAAACGTGTTCAGGTGCAAGAATTAGAAGAAAAGAAATTAAACTAGTAGGTTTGTTTCAAATGGCAAATTATCTTGGTGATGGAATGCAATCGGACAAAGATATTCATAATTCCGTTAAAGATGTGATCGCCAGAGTTTCATTGGATGAATTTTGGGTTTTGACAATGAAACATTCGTGTAGAGTACTGCAATATGGCGGAAAACAAACGCCAATATGTTGCAAAAATATCTATGAACTTTAAAAGTGTATACTATGACAAAAACTAAAGATTTATATTTCGCAACTGTAGACAGAAATGTACATCGCGACATTACCAAATAAGCAGATCACGTGATTGGCCCGTGCTTTCGCCTCAATACAGAGAAAACAGATCGCGACAATACCAAATAAGCACATCACGTGATTGGCTAGTGGTATTGTCTATAGCTGGCCTTATTGGATTTATCACATGATTTCCAACTATAGTAATGCAAACATGTGATACTTGTAAATTCGTACGCAACTTTCAATAAATATCGTTTAAAACATACATTAGCGTGATAATGATATACATGTACATGAAGTGATAGATGTGTCCCTGAACAGCATTATAACTATTTATGAAATAAACTGTATGTCAATGTCAAGTTGAGATATACAAAATAGGCCGATGTGTATTCACATCCTGTTCACGTGATATATGTTATCAAAAAATCCGAAATGAAATTACCTTTTGTTCCTTTTGCGGTTTTGTTAAATCTAAGTTGGAATTGCTCCGCATTCCAACTTAAAAACTAGTATCAAATGAATTTGGATATTCTTGTGTCCGTTTCTTACGTTCTTTTAGTCAAAACCATATATTCTGACAGCACGGAGGGACGTAAAACATATCAACACACGCACAAACCTAACCCTTCAGGCGACCAATAGGGACTATCTGGGTTGTGCTTCAAGTGTCGACCCTATTCAGACTGCGTGGTTGATTTCCTGTGTCTAAAATGATCATTCTAACATTTCCCTCTAAGAAAGATTAAAATGCGACCTTCGGTTAGCCAACAGACACCAATCTCTCTTTTTCAATAAAAAATTCAATGGGCCCCTCAGGTGTCCCCGTTTCGCTTGTGTGTCGATTCGCAATTTGCATGATGATGTTGGGCCAACTTATTTCTCACCCCGGGCGGGTACTGTTGCCCGCAATATCTGGGTATCTCTCAGAAAGCGGGCTACCAGCTCTAGACTGGTCCACATATCGACTATCAGAATAGCCTAGAACAGGCTATTCTGATATTCGACAGTGAGACCAGTCTACACCCGACCCGAGAGCTGGCGAGAAATAAGTTGGCCCATAGTTTTCTTTACCCCACCGCTGAAGTTGTTAAGGTCGGTAACCTCTTTCACATGTTGAAGAATTCCGGAAGTGACCCAGCCTAATTCAATTGTGTCAAGAACTGTAAGAATAGACAAACATACAATTAACAAACGAAACAAATTCTGCCTACGATATTTTGGGAAGATGTGGCATTATGATCTAACAAGACCAGGAAGTGTAAAGAAAAGAAAAAAAAGTAATGAAAAGTCATAAAGTACCGAATTAACTAAATGAGACATATAATGTTATTAACAGGAAAAGCTAGGCTTAACCCTTTTTCAGATTGTAGATGACGAGTTTAAATAAGAACACCGCATACGAGTGCAATGCTCGGCTGCAGTTGAGGGATTATGCAAAAAATCTAAATCGAAAAGGAGATTGACTCTTGCCAAAATACTTTCAGAGTTACTACCCTTAATAGCATTGATAGCTTCCTAGATGGTAAACACACAAGCCAAGTTTCATGGTGATATCTTTAATAGCAACAGAGATAGCCCAAGTTTAGAGTTTGTCATGACAACGCTAATAATGATGACAAGGTGACGACAATATCTCCTATTCTCCTCGAAAAAAAAATGTACTAAATATTCGTATATTTATCACCACAAATAAAATCTGTATTTTATCTTAAATTACCTGGTCCACAAGAGTCTTGAAATCCATCAATGAGAAATCGCAGGTAACGCATATTGCCATATAAGAGTGACGTCCTCACATGCTGTTTGACGCCATATTCATGGCTACAAAACAACATTCATATTCATTCTAAGCTCATTCGCATGTTTATTAAATTAAGTATTATACCGGGGGTATTTCTTGTCCGCGTCGTAGGTCATACTAAATGCTGATTCTGAAACACACTCACAAAAATAATCTAGCATTTGTTTCCTGATAGTACCCTTTCTCAAGAACGGATGTCGTCTATGCTGTCCCGCGTTCAGGATGGCCAAACGATGAAAACTGTTTGTGAATTATACCCCGCTTTGCAAGGCAGGGCTATATTCATTGCGTCTGAAATTCATTTGATTTCAACGGGGTATAATTTCGCTTTTGACAGTTAATCAGTCATACCACGGCGGATAAGGTTCAGCCATTCCTGGAATTCATTTCGTCACTTGTACAATTACTACCTTTCCAAACCCATATTCCACTTATGTTTACGATTATTCTCCCAAGGATACATGTATCTTCTGAAACAACCATAAACCCCGAATCCACACAAAAATAAATAAAGCTCTTATAGATGCTAATGTTAAGGTCGGAAATAAGTACCAAACACGGTTATTATTCAGGAAATTATGCACAGGTCTAGACTAATTGTTTTCTTGGAACTCTCACGCCATTTGATCTTTGAATTGACAATGCAAAGTTTTGACCCAATGCATTTCCGTTAAACTTTTATTGCTCTACTTTGCTCATTACAAACATACGGATCAAAATGATTCGATTCTTCAAATGAGAGAAGAAAAGAACTTTTTTAAAGTTCATTTAGGTATGAAATAAAAAAAAAAAACTCATCACACTGTATGAATACGCGAAGCGGATTCATACGCGGGTGTGATTAGGTTTTTAGCTTCATACCTCCATGAAATTAAAACAAATACTCTCTTAATGTTTTATAATCTAAAATCGTGAAGCAAAATTGGATGAAATTCTCCATATCAAGTCAGATTTCTTGAGGGACTACATTGTGCGCAAGCTTAAGAAATAACTGCGTGCTCAAAAATGTCTTCATTGAGGATTGAAATCAATTTTTTTCAGCCATTCATGATACATCAAAATTGATGAAAACCAATATCAAACTATTTTAGAATGACAACAAGTCCAGAAACGCGATTTCCCAACAATAAGCCACGCTGGCATAAGTTTTGGAATCATTACATGTTGGCCACACAGAAATTCTACTTCGAAAAATATTTGGGCCTTTACTGATTTAGTTAACTATAATTCCGCAAGAAAGAGTGAGGTTCGAGAAACCGTTATCTCCTATAATTTTCAATGTAAAATTGATCTTTGATCACTCACTTGAAATTGCAGGTCTATATATCGGTGATTATTATGCTTTTACTATGTTTTTCCATGTGCACTCAAATTTTCGATCAGTAATTCTACCCTACCCATCTTCTACAAATAAACTGAATAAATCGTCGTTTCATTCGCTAAATTCTCGCAACTACGTTTACGTAGTCTACGAAGAAAATCGACGAATTAATATTGATTGTGTTTTAATATAGAAACAGGCGGGAATGAAATTGTTAAAATGGGAAAACACGGTTGAGTAAAGGATAGTATATGATTCATTGTCAAATCGGTTCTACCGACCTTCTTTAACAATATTAGACTTAATAATTCGAGTTAGATTTCCATTGATTTGTCGTAAATACGTGACTTTACCTAGATAAAAAATTCTATGTGTATAATTTAGAATTGTTTGAAGCGTCACTCACAGGCGCATTCATAAAACAAATCCCTATGTATGAGAAAGTTATGTACTTCTGGAAATATCTGAATCAATTTGCAAACAGTACTTTTATATTCTAAAGAAGGACCTGGTCAGACTGTGAGATTTGCGCAGAATTACCATGGCTACCATGGACTAGGGTCAAAACCTCGCTTAATATTTTCTGAATCGCTTTTACTTCATTTTTGGTAAGGACTACTTGTGTAGTTCTGTTAGACACAACCCCATCTTTTAACATTATTTTACGGGATTCTTGAATGGTACCTTTTCCCGTACGCCAATGTACACGTTAGGCAAATTTATTATTCTACAAAGACAACTCTTCCTAATATGGCTCTAATTCAATTTTTGCTGTACATCTATATATACGCGAAGCTCGTATAAATGGCCTTCGACTTGATTGACTGCAGTCATGATAAATTGATGGTCTTTCTTGCAAGAGAAAGGATTATGTTCGGCCCATTAAGCGTATTCGGACATTTGGACAAAAAGAGGACATGATAAGAACGCTGCTTAATTGGGTTTCATTAACCCTTCGCCTTGTCAGGCGAAGATCCGCAAATACATTTATGTAAACCGGTAGTGAAGTCAACACCATCTCTTTATTTTGTGATAATTAGATTGCAACTACGACTGTGATTTTTTTAATAAAGATCCTCGAAAGAACTAATTGGGTGTGTCATTTAAAAGCTCAAAAAGGCATCACATGTCGTGTCTTTGAACAGATGCTCTCTCACATCGTATTCCTTACATTGACTTTCTACCCGATTAAAATCATTCAAAATCGCCCGAAAGCGTCCCATTTATAGCATTCAAATCAATCTCCTAAATCTTTCATGCACTCAAAACTCATCCATTTACGCTCAGAAAACGTTCAAAACGATCATAGGTTCATTCAAATCGATCTAATTATTGAAAAAAATACTTGACTGATGTGGATTTACAAGTATCTCATTTGTCTGCAAAGACACACACACACTCCTTTTAATACATACGTTGGTTCATTTGAACGAAATAAGCAGTACTAGAAATGCACTACCCCCTTTTTTCTTTCTATTCAAAACTCGCTCGTCCAACCATTCCAAAATCATTCTAAAGTCATTCCCGTTTTCAATTTCACGACGGCCTTAAATGTAAGAAAAAAAAAAGCTGGTGCTTGCTACCATGTATGTATAATTGTAAAAGATTGGTATTTAGACGAAAACGTTTTAAGCAATCTAAGTAACTCAACTTTAAGCATTTATTCATTAGATTTCTTACGGTCTATTAGAGGAGTACAAGGTAATATGACCTTTGTATCAACCCTATCAAGATTGGCTAATGTACATTTTGTTCGCTTTCATGTCTAAGGAAGCGATCGGATCGCGCTTCGTCTTGTATTATACATTGTCACTCAATTGTATACAAATATGAAAGGAAAGCTATATTGGTAGTACATTAGACTCATTCAAGAAGATACAAACCAATTAACAGTTGACCGATGGCCAAAGGTCGTGCGTGGGTTGGCAATTATATTCTGTTGAACTTATTTTGATGAAAGATAGAGTAAATTTAGGCGAATCGTGTTTTTTGTATTATTTTTAAGCTATATTCAGACAAAGCAGAGTAACATTAAGATCAGTGAACGCAGAAGACGCATTTTCAAGGCTTCCATAATTCGGTATATCGCTCGGACATTTCCGTAAACTTGAATGTGCCTCGGACGTAAGTGTAGTAATTTTGGTTTCGTTAGGTACAGTTAGCGAATTAACAGGATCTAGTTGACGGTTTGGCGTTGAAACGTTCTCCCGTGAAGCTTTATTATCAGTGCGTACCATGACCTACTTAAAACAATGACGTGTAGTAGATGTGCATAGCCATCAACTTTGAGATCCTAATGTGTTCAGTGTCGCCTTCGAAGACGATCGGAACCTATCGCGAACATGCCATGAATGATTTGACCATCAGTTTGTGTTGACGTCTCTTTTTTGCGCGCTGGGCGTGGCCTGTCATCTACAGACCAAAATGTTTTTGATGGCTACGGACAAGTTCATTATTTTTTAGTGAGGTCAAGTAATTCGGCCTACAGTTTGAAAAAAGAAACACAATCCTGCTTCGACCATACTGAAAACCCAATGACGTTGTTCGTTAGTCAAACGTCTCATTTGTGCATAATCCATAAACATTTTGAGATAAATTTTGCATACACGTCAACAACGTAAGAATTACCCAATTTTCAAGTGACGCATTGTTTCAATAATGAAAACACTTTATTTACACAATAATTAATTTGTGCGTACACAATTTCGTACATAGTATTTTACATATAGGACCCTATTATTCAAAGGATCCAGGGGTATTTTGGGTGGTAGTTTACTTATGACGCTAAGTATATATTGTCGCGTCCTTTCTTATTAAAGAACCAAAGTGATTGTTTATATTTTTTTAGCTTTTAGGTTCGTTAATAGCTAGAAAACCCTGGTCTGTAACATGGGTATGTATTTACAGAACCAAAGTACATGTATATTAATTAAATCAAAGTACTGAAAGTACTGATAAGTTGGAATGCGTTTAAGACTTCTAGCCACTCACGAAGCTGACGCCTCCCGTCCACCACAGGTGGTCACATAATACGCCTCGTCTTTTGACGGGCGTATATAAATCAATGTATTTCAACAACGAGAGACACTTAAACTCCTGAATCGCTATACAGACCTGAAACTGATGAGAGAAAAAAGATAACAAGAATGGCCCTAAACCGCTCACCTGAATTTGATTGGCACAGTGGATCTTCTCGAAGAAACTTTTGGCAAAATTTCATTCAAATTTGCCTAATTGTTGAAGAGGAGATATTATTCGAAGAATAAATAGTGGTAATAGACCCTGCCCACCCATTCATTACAGAGGAGACTCAAAATAAGCCCTGCCTTGCCACGCCCATATTTATGGGCTAATCAAAATTTTGCCGACAATTTTTTTAAGGTCATCAAAGGAACATCCTGGTAAAGATTTATTGAATCGGTCTTGTGATTCAGGAGGAGATGTCATCCAAAGATTCCTGGCTCAAAATAAGGCCCGCCTTGCCATGCCCATATTTATTGGCCAAAAAAGATTTCGTGAACAATTAGTAAAAAGGGTCACGCAAGGGACATTCTGGTAATGTTTCATTGAAATTTACCCAGTGGTTCATGACGCGATGTCGTTCAAAGATTTTGGGATCGAAATAAGCCCCGCCCTGCCACCTCCATATTTATGGACCAATCAATAATTCGTGAACAATTTTTCAAAAGCGTCACCCAAGGAACATTCTGGTAAAGTTTCACAGAAATTGTGTCCAGTGGTTCAGGAGGAGATGTCATTCAAAGATTTCTGGCTCAAATAAGTCCATCAATGAATAAATTGGACAATCAGAATTTTGCGAACAATATTTGAAGAGGGTCACCCAGGCAACATTCTAGCAAAATTTCAATCTGCCCAGCGGTTTAGGAGATGAAGAAGTTTTAAGAAGTTTTAAGAAAGTTGACGACACACGAAGGGACACGGAGTCAGGGTGATCCTAAAAGCTCCCCTTGAGCACGGTGTGCTCAGGTGTGCTAAAAAAGAAGAAAAGGATACGGCCCATACACTTATACACTCAAAACAGTTTCTATGTTATTTTTCAAATGATTTCTGCTCCATATATGTAATCAATTACATTTTTAAATAGAATTGTCGCAAAGTGGATGAAAAGCTATTTTCGCAGGAAAGTCTTTACTTCATGAGTTCGAATCTCAATACAATTTTTGGACGTAGTTCTATTGTGACTTCGACCTTCGTGACTCCAAAATTGGACACGTTCTTGGGTCATTGACAACTTTTTTGTCAAGTTTTATGATTTGGGTCAATTTGGTGTTCAGTAAGAGTGGGAACTGTTCACGGTAAAAGTTTACTTATGACCGTGACATGTATGACCCCTTAACAATAGGGCATTTCTTTTGGTCAAGGGCAACATTTATCTAAAGTTTCGTTATTGCAAGTCAATTACTTCACCGTTAAGTTAGCGGAAAGCAAAAGGTCAGACAGACAGACATGATGAAATCAATATATGCTCCTCTACTTCTGAGTTGGGGGTACAGTTAATAACACCATGAAATTGAAAAAGTGAATGATTTTTGAATGATTTAGGAATAATGTTTAATGAGTGAGCGGGGCGAAATTTGAGTGAAATTTAAGGGAGGAAATCCAATATCGCTTATTTTGTTCAGGATAACAACATTAGCGATATGCATTACCCCCCTTTAATAAAATATGCATAAAAGTTCCATCAATAGCTTTCTATTTCGCCAAGAACCAATCAGACGCTTTAAATTTCGATTATGTCAGTGAAACCGCGATTTTGTTCTTTCTTAATTCATTTTGAATGTACACGTTGATCTTATTTCTTTTAGTAATTTAGGGCGTTTTTTAATGGTTTGAGTGAGTGTTTGGAATTAATGGAGATTGAGATTGATGTCAATTTCAGGATGTTACTAACTGTATGATGGTGCTCTTAAACGTGTTCAGGTGCAAGAATTAGAAGAAAAGAAATTAAACTAGTAGGTTTGTTTCAAATGGCAAATTATCTTGGTGATGGAATGCAATCGGACAAAGATATTCATAATTCCGTTAAAGATGTGATCGCCAGAGTTTCATTGGATGAATTTTGGGTTTTGACAATGAAACATTCGTGTAGAGTACTGCAATATGGCGGAAAACAAACGCCAATATGTTGCAAAAATATCTATGAACTTTAAAAGTGTATACTATGACAAAAACTAAAGATTTATATTTCGCAACTGTAGACAGAAATGTACATCGCGACATTACCAAATAAGCAGATCACGTGATTGGCCCGTGCTTTCGCCTCAATACAGAGAAAACAGATCGCGACAATACCAAATAAGCACATCACGTGATTGGCTAGTGGTATTGTCTATAGCTGGCCTTATTGGATTTATCACATGATTTCCAACTATAGTAATGCAAACATGTGATACTTGTAAATTCGTACGCAACTTTCAATAAATATCGTTTAAAACATACATTAGCGTGATAATGATATACATGTACATGAAGTGATAGATGTGTCCCTGAACAGCATTATAACTATTTATGAAATAAACTGTATGTCAATGTCAAGTTGAGATATACAAAATAGGCCGATGTGTATTCACATCCTGTTCACGTGATATATGTTATCAAAAAATCCGAAATGAAATTACCTTTTGTTCCTTTTGCGGTTTTGTTAAATCTAAGTTGGAATTGCTCCGCATTCCAACTTAAAAACTAGTATCAAATGAATTTGGATATTCTTGTGTCCGTTTCTTACGTTCTTTTAGTCAAAACCATATATTCTGACAGCACGGAGGGACGTAAAACATATCAACACACGCACAAACCTAACCCTTCAGGCGACCAATAGGGACTATCTGGGTTGTGCTTCAAGTGTCGACCCTATTCAGACTGCGTGGTTGATTTCCTGTGTCTAAAATGATCATTCTAACATTTCCCTCTAAGAAAGATTAAAATGTGACCTTCGGTTAGCCAACAGACACCAATCTCTCTTTTTCAATAAAAAATTTAATGGGCCCCTCAGGTGTCCCCGTTTCGCTTGTGTGTCGATTCGCAATTTGCATGATGATGTTGGGCCAACTTATTTCTCACCCCGGGCGGGTACTGTTGCCCGCAATATCAGGGTATCTCTCAGAAAGCGGGCTACCAGCTCTAGACTGGTCCACATATCGACTATCAGAATAGCCTAGAACAGGCTATTCTGATATTCGACAGTGAGACCAGTCTACACCCGACCCGAGAGCTGGCGAGAAATAAGTTGGCCCATAGTTTTCTTTACCCCACCGCTGAAGTTGTTAAGGTCGGTAACCTCTTTCACATGTTGAAGAATTCCGGAAGTGACCCAGCCTAATTCAATTGTGTCAAGAACTGTAAGAATAGACAAACATACAATTAACAAACGAAACAAATTCTGCCTACGATATTTTGGGAAGATGTGGCATTATGATCTAACAAGACCAGGAAGTGTAAAGAAAAGAAAAAAAAGTAATGAAAAGTCATAAAGTACCGAATTAACTAAATGAGACATATAACGTTATTAACAGGAAAAGCTAGGCTTAACCCTTTTTCAGATTGTAGATGACGAGTTTAAATAAGAACACCGCATACGAGTGCAATGCTCGGCTGCAGTTGAGGGATTATGCAAAAAATCTAAATCGAAAAGGAGATTGACTCTTGCCAAAATACTTTCAGAGTTACTACCCTTAATAGCATTGATAGCTTCCTAGATGGTAAACACACAAGCCAAGTTTCATGGTGATATCTTTAATAGCAACAGAGATAGCCCAAGTTTAGAGTTTGTCATGACAACGCTAATAATGATGACAAGGTGACGACAATATCTCCTATTCTCCTCGAAAAAAAAAATGTACTAAATATTCGTATATTTATCACCACAAATAAAATCTGTATTTTATCTTAAATTACCTGGTCCACAAGAGTCTTGAAATCCATCAATGAGAAATCGCAGGTAACGCATATTGCCATATAAGAGTGACGTCCTCACATGCTGTTTGACGCCATATTCATGGCTACAAAACAACATTCATATTCATTCTAAGCTCATTCGCATGTTTATTAAATTAAGTATTATACCGGGGGTATTTCTTGTCCGCGTCGTAGGTCATACTAAATGCTGATTCTGAAACACACTCACAAAAATAATCTAGCATTTGTTTCCTGATAGTACCCTTTCTCAAGAACGGATGTCGTCTATGCTGTCCCGCGTTCAGGATGGCCAAACGATGAAAACTGTTTGTGAATTATACCCCGCTTTGCAAGGCAGGGCTATATTCATTGCGTCTGAAATTTATTTGATTTCAACGGGGTATAATTTCGCTTTTGACAGTTAATCAGTCATACCACGGCGGATAAGGTTCAGCCATTCCTGGAATTCATTTCGTCACTTGTACAATTACTACCTTTCCAAACCCATATTCCACTTATGTTTACGATTATTCTCCCAAGGATACATGTATCTTCTGAAACAACCATAAACCCCGAATCCACACAAAAATAAATAAAGCTCTTATAGATGCTAATGTTAAGGTCGGAAATAAGTACCAAACACGGTTATTATTCAGGAAATTATGCACAGGTCTAGACTAATTGTTTTCTTGGAACTCTCACGCCATTTGATCTTTGAATTGACAATGCAAAGTTTTGACCCAATGCATTTCCGTTAAACTTTTATTGCTCTACTTTGCTCATTACAAACATACGGATCAAAATGATTCGATTCTTCAAATGAGAGAAGAAAAGAACTTTTTTAAAGTTCATTTAGGTATGAAATAAAAAAAAAAACTCATCACACTGTATGAATACGCGAAGCGGATTCATACGCGGGTGTGATTAGGTTTTTAGCTTCATACCTCCATGAAATTAAAACAAATACTCTCTTAATGTTTTATAATCTAAAATCGTGAAGCAAAATTGGATGAAATTCTCCATATCAAGTCAGATTTCTTGAGGGACTACATTGTGCGCAAGCTTAAGAAATAACTGCGTGCTCAAAAATGTCTTCATTGAGGATTGAAATCAATTTTTTTCAGCCATTCATGATACATCAAAATTGATGAAAACCAATATCAAACTATTTTAGAATGACAACAAGTCCAGAAACGCGATTTCCCAACAATAAGCCACGCTGGCATAAGTTTTGGAATCATTACATGTTGGCCGCACAGAAATTCTACTTCGAAAAATATTTGGGCCTTTACTGATTTAGTTAACTATAATTCCGCAAGAAAGAGTGAGGTTCGAGAAACCGTTATCTCCTATAATTTTCAATGTAAAATTGATCTTTGATCACTCACTTGAAATTGCAGGTCTATATATCGGTGATTATTATGCTTTTACTAGGTTTTTCCATGTGTACTCAAATTTTCGATCAGTAATTCTACCCTACCCATCTTCTACAAATAAACTGAATAAATCGTCGTTTCATTCGCTAAATTCTCGCAACTACGTTTACGTAGTCTACGAAGAAAATCGACGAATTAATATTGATTGTGTTTTAATATAGAAACAGGCGGGAATGAAATTGTTAAAATGGGAAAACACGGTTGAGTAAAGGATAGTATATGATTCATTGTCAAATCGGTTCTACCGACCTTCTTTAACAATATTAGACTTAATAATTCGAGTTAGATTTCCATTGATTTGTCGTAAATACGTGACTTTACCTAGATAAAAAATTCTATGTGTATAATTTAGAATTGTTTGAAGCGTCACTCACAGGCGCATTCATAAAACAAATCCCTATGTATGAGAAAGTTATGTACTTCTGGAAATATCTGAATCAATTTGCAAACAGTACTTTTATATTCTAAAGAAGGACCTGGTCAGACTGTGAGATTTGCGCAGAATTACCATGGCTACCATGGACTAGGGTCAAAACCTCGCTTAATATTTTCTGAATCGCTTTTACTTCATTTTTGGTAAGGACTACTTGTGTAGTTCTGTTAGACACAACCCCATCTTTTAACATTATTTTACGGGATTCTTGAATGGTACCTTTTCCCGTACGCCAATGTACACGTTAGGCAAATTTATTATTCTACAAAGACAACTCTTCCTAATATGGCTCTAATTCAATTTTTGCTGTACATCTATATATACGCGAAGCTCGTATAAATGGCCTTCGACTTGATTGACTGCAGTCATGATAAATTGATGGTCTTTCTTGCAAGAGAAAGGCTTAGGTTCGGCCCATTAAGCGTATTCGGACATTTGGACAAAAAGAGGACATGATAAGAACGCTGCTTAATTGGGTTTCATTAACCCTTCGCCTTGTCAGGCGAAGATCCGCAAATACATTTATGTAAACCGGTAGTGAAGTCAACACCATCTCTTTATTTTGTGATAATTAGATTGCAACTACGACTGTGATTTTTTTAATAAAGATCCTCGAAAGAACTAATTGGGTGTGTCATTTAAAAGCTCAAAAAGGCATCACATGTCGTGTCTTTGAACAGATGCTCTCTCACATCGTATTCCTTACATTGACTTTCTACCCGATTAAAATCATTCAAAATCGCCCGAAAGCGTCCCATTTATAGCATTCAAATCAATCTCCTAAATCTTTCATGCACTCAAAACTCATCCATTTACGCTCAGAAAACGTTCAAAACGATCATAGGTTCATTCAAATCGATCTAATTATTGAAAAAAATACTTGACTGATGTGGATTTACAAGTATCTCATTTGTCTGCAAAGACACACACACACTCCTTTTAATACATACGTTGGTTCATTTGAACGAAATAAGCAGTACTAGAAATGCACTACCCCCTTTTTTCTTTCTATTCAAAACTCGCTCGTCCAACCATTCCAAAATCATTCTAAAGTCATTCCCGTTTTCAATTTCACGACGGCCTTAAATGTAAGAAAAGAAAAAGCTGGTGCTTGCTACCATGTATGTATAATTGTAAAAGATTGGTATTTAGACGAAAACGTTTTAAGCAATCTAAGTAACTCAACTTTAAGCATTTATTCATTAGATTTCTTACGGTCTATTAGAGGAGTACAAGGTAATATGACCTTTGTATCAACCCTATCAAGATTGGCTAATGTACATTTTGTTCGCTTTCATGTCTAAGGAAGCGATCGGATCGCGCTTCGTCTTGTATTATACATTGTCACTCAATTGTATACAAATATGAAAGGAAAGCTATATTGGTAGTACATTAGACTCATTCAAGAAGATACAAACCAATTAACAGTTGACCGATGGCCAAAGGTCGTGCGTGGGTTGGCAATTATATTCTGTTGAACTTATTTTGATGAAAGATAGAGTAAATTTAGGCGAATCGTGTTTTTTGTATTATTTTTAAGCTATATTCAGACAAAGCAGAGTAACATTAAGATCAGTGAACGCAGAAGACGCATTTTCAAGGCTTCCATAATTCGGTATGTCGCTCGGACATTTCCGTAAACTTGAATGTGCCTCGGACGTAAGTGTAGTAATTTTGGTTTCGTTAGGTACAGTTAGCGAATTAACAGGATCTTGTTGACGGTTTGGCGTTGAAACGTTCTCCCGTGAAGCTTTATTATCAGTGCGTACCATGACCTACTTAAAACAATGACGTGTAGTAGATGTGCATAGCCATCAACTTTGAGGTCCTAATGTGTTCAGTGTCGCCTTCGAAGACGATCGGAACCTATCGCGAACATGCCATGAATGATTTGACCATCAGTTTGTGTTGACGTCTCTTTTTTGCGCGCTGGGCGTGGCCTGTCATCTACAGACCAAAATTTTTTTGATGGCTACGGACAAGTTCATTATTTTTTAGTGAGGTCAAGTAATTCGGCCTACAGTTTGAAAAAAGAAACACAATCCTGCTTCGACCATACTGAAAACCCAATGACGTTGTTCGTTAGTCAAACGTCTCATTTGTGCATAATCCATAAACATTTTGAGATAAATTTTGCATACACGTCAACAACGTAAGAATTACCCAATTTTCAAGTGACGCATTGTTTCAATAATGAAAACACTTTATTTACACAATAATTAATTTGTGCGTACACAATTTCGTACATAGTATTTTACATATAGGACCCTATTATTCAAAGGATCCAGGGGTATTTTGGGTGGTAGTTTACTTATGACGCTAAGTATATATTGTCGCGTCCTTTCTTATTAAAGAACCAAAGTGATTGTTTATATTTTTTTAGTTTTTAGGTTCGTTAATAGCTAGAAAACCCTGGTCTGTAACATGGGTATGTATTTACAGAACCAAAGTACATGTATATTAATTAAATCAAAGTACTGAAAGTACTGATAAGTTGGAATGCGTTTAAGACTTCTAGCCACTAACGAAGCTGACGCCTCCCGTCCACCACAGGTGGTCACATAATACGTCTCGTCTTTTGACGGGCGTATATAAATCAATGTATTTCAACAACGAGAGACACTTAAACTCCTGAATCGCTATACAGACCTGAAACTGATGAGAGAAAAAAGATAACAAGAATGGCCCTAAACCGCTCACCTGAATTTGATTGGCACAGTGGATCTTCTCGAAGAAACTTTTGGCAAAATTTCATTCAAATTTGCCTAATTGTTGAAGAGGAGATATTATTCGAAGAATAAATAGTGGTAATAGACCCTGCCCACCCATTCATTACAGAGGAGACTCAAAATAAGCCCTGCCTTGCCACGCCCATATTTATGGGCTAATCAAAATTTTGACGACAATTTTTTTAAGGTCATCAAAGGAACATCCTGGTAAAGATTTATTGAATCGGTCTTGTGATTCAGGAGGAGATGTCATCCAAAGATTCCTGGCTCAAAATAAGGCCCGCCTTGCCATGCCCATATTTATTGGCCAAAAAAGATTTCGTGAACAATTAGTAAAAAGGGTCACGCAAGGGACATTCTGGTAATGTTTCATTGAAATTTACCCAGTGGTTCATGACGCGATGTCGTTCAAAGATTTTGGGCTCGAAATAAGCCCCGCCCTGCCACCTCCATATTTATGGACCAATCAATAATTCGTGAACAATTTTTCAAAAGCGTCACCCAAGGAACATTCTGGTAAAGTTTCACAGAAATTGTGTCCAGTGGTTCAGGAGGAGATGTCATTCAAAGACTTCTGGCTCAAATAAGGCCATCAATGAATAAATTGGACAATCAGAATTTTGCGAACAATATTTGAAGAGGGTCACCCAGGCAACATTCTAGCAAAATTTAAATCTGCCCAGCGGTTTAGGAGATGAAGAAGTTTTAAGAAGTTTTAAGAAAGTTGACGACACACGAAGGGACACGGAGTCAGGGTGATCCTAAAAGCTCCCCTTGAGCACGGTGTGCTCAGGTGTGCTAAAAAAGAAGAAAAGGATACGGCCCATACACTTATACACTCAAAACAGTTTCTATGTTATTTTTCAAATAATTTCTGCTCCATATATGTAATCAATTACATTTTTAAATAGAATTGTCGCAAAGTGGATGAAAAGCTATTTTCGCAGGGAAGTCTTTACTTCATGAGTTCGAATCTCAATACAATTTTTGGACGTAGTTCTATTGTGACTTCGACCTTCGTGACTCCAAAATTGGACACGTTCTTGGGTCATTGACAACTTTTTTGTCAAGTTTTATGATTTGGGTCAATTTGGTGTTCAGTAAGAGTGGGAACTGTTCACGGTAAAAGTTTACTTATGACCGTGACATGTATGACCCCTTAACAATAGGGCATTTCTTTTGGTCAAGGGCAACATTTATCTAAAGTTTCGTTATTGCAAGTCAATTACTTCACCGTTAAGTTAGCGGAAAGCAAAAGGTCAGACAGACAGACATGATGAAATCAATATATGCTCCTCTACTTCTGAGTTGGGGGTACAGTTAATAACACCATGAAATTGAAAAAGTGAATGATTTTTGAATGATTTAGGAATAATGTTTAATGAGTGAGCGGGGCGAAATTTGAGTGAAATTTAAGGGAGGAAATCCAATATCGCTTATTTTGTTCAGGATAACAACATTAGCGATATGCATTACCCCCCTTTAATAAAATATGCATAAAAGTTCCATCAATAGCTTTCTATTTCGCCAAGAACCAATCAGACGCTTTAAATTTCGATTATGTCAGTGAAACCGCGATTTTGTTCTTTCTTTATTCATTTTGAATGTACACGTTGATCTTATTTCTTTTAGTAATTTAGGGCGTTTTTTAATGGTTTGAGTGAGTGTTTGGAATTAATGGAGATTGAGATTGATGTCAATTTCATGATGTTACTAACTGTATGATGGTGCTCTTAAACGTGTTCAGGTGCAAGAATTAGAAGAAAAGAAATTAAACTAGTAGGTTTGTTTCAAATGGCAAATTATCTTGGTGATGGAATGCAATCAGACAAAGATATTCATAATTCCGTTAAAGATGTGATCGCCAGAGTTTCATTGGATGAATTTTGGGTTTTGACAATGAAACATTCGTGTAGAGTACTGCAATATGGCGGAAAACAAACGCCAATATGTTGCAAAAATATCTATGAACTTTAAAAGTGTATACTATGACAAAAACTAAAGATTTATATTTCGCAACTGTAGACAGAAATGTACATCGCGACATTACCAAATAAGCAGATCACGTGATTGGCCCGTGCTTTCGCCTCAATACAGAGAAAACAGATCGCGACATTACCAAATAAGCACATCACGTGATTGGCTAGTGGTATTGTCTATAGCTGGCCTTATTGGATTTATCACATGATTTCCAACTATAGTAATGCAAACATGTGATACTTGTAAATTCGTACGCAACTTTCAATAAATATCGTTTAAAACATACATTAGCGTGATAATGATATACATGTACATGAAGTGATAGATGTGTCCCTGAACAGCATTATAACTATTTATGAAATAAACTGTATGTCAATGTCAAGTTGAGATATACAAAATAGGCCGATGTGTATTCACATCCTGTTCACGTGATATATGTTATCAAAAAATCCGAAATGAAATTACCTTTTGTTCCTTTTGCGGTTTTGTTAAATCTAAGTTGGAATTGCTCCGCATTCCAACTTAAAAACTAGTATCAAATGAATTTGGATATTCTTGTGTCCGTTTCTTACGTTCTTTTAGTCAAAACCATATATTCTGACAGCACGGAGGGACGTAAAACATATCAACACACGCACAAACCTAACCCTTCAGGCGACCAATAGGGACTATCTTGGTTGTGCTTCAAGTGTCGACCCTATTCAGACTGCGTGGTTGATTTCCTGTGTCTAAAATGATCATTCTAACATTTCCCTCTAAGAAAGATTAAAATGTGACCTTCGGTTAGCCAACAGACACCAATCTCTCTTTTTCAATAAAAAATTTAATGGGCCCCTCAGGTGTCCCCGTTTCGCTTGTGTGTCGATTCGCAATTTGCATGATGATGTTGGGCCAACTTATTTCTCACCCCGGGCGGGTACTGTTGCCCGCAATATCAGGGTATCTCTCAGAAAGCGGGCTACCAGCTCTAGACTGGTCCACATATCGACTATCAGAATAGCCTAGAACAGGCTATTCTGATATTCGACAGTGAGACCAGTCTACACCCGACCCGAGAGCTGGCGAGAAATAAGTTGGCCCATAGTTTTCTTTACCCCACCGCTGAAGTTGTTAAGGTCGGTAACCTCTTTCACATGTTGAAGAATTCCGGAAGTGACCCAGCCTAATTCAATTGTGTCAAGAACTGTAAGAATAGACAAACATACAATTAACAAACGAAACAAATTCTGCCTACGATATTTTGGGAAGATGTGGCATTATGATCTAACAAGACCAGGAAGTGTAAAGAAAAGAAAAAAAAGTAATGAAAAGTCATAAAGTACCGAATTAACTAAATGAGACATATAACGTTATTAACAGGAAAAGCTAGGCTTAACCCTTTTTTCAGATTGTAGATGACGAGTTTAAATAAGAACACCGCATACGAGTGCAATGCTCGGCTGCAGTTGAGGGATTATGCAAAAAATCTAAATCGAAAAGGAGATTGACTCTTGCCAAAATACTTTCAGAGTTACTACCCTTTATAGCATTGATAGCTTCCTAGATGGTAAACACACAAGCCAAGTTTCATGGTGATATCTTTAATAGCAACAGAGATAGCCCAAGTTTAGAGTTTGTCATGACAACGCTAATAATGATGACAAGGTGACGACAATATCTCCTATTCTCCTCGAAAAAAAATGTACTAAATATTCGTATATTTATCACCACAAATAAAATCTGTATTTTATCTTAAATTACCTGGTCCACAAGAGTCTTGAAATCCATCAATGAGAAATCGCAGGTAACGCATATTGCCATATAAGAGTGACGTCCTCACATGCTGTTTGACGCCATATTCATGGCTACAAAACAACATTCATATTCATTCTAAGCTCATTCGCATGTTTATTAAATTAAGTATTATACCGGGGGTATTTCTTGTCCGCGTCGTAGGTCATACTAAATGCTGATTCTGAAACACACTCACAAAAATAATCTAGCATTTGTTTCCTGATAGTACCCTTTCTCAAGAACGGATGTCGTCTATGCTGTCCCGCGTTAAGGATGGCCAAACGATGAAAACTGTTTGTGAATTATACCCCGCTTTGCAAGGCAGGGCTATATTCATTGCGTCTGAAATTTATTTGATTTCAACGGGGTATAATTTCGCTTTTGACAGTTAATCAGTCATACCACGGCGGATAAGGTTCAGCCATTCCTGGAATTCATTTCGTCACTTGTACAATTACTACCTTTCCAAACCCATATTCCACTTATGTTTACGATTATTCTCCCAAGGATACATGTATCTTCTGAAACAACCATAAACCCCGAATCCACACAAAAATAAATAAAGCTCTTATAGATGCTAATGTTAAGGTCGGAAATAAGTACCAAACACGGTTATTATTCAGGAAATTATGCACAGGTCTAGACTAATTGTTTTCTTGGAACTCTCACGCCATTTGATCTTTGAATTGACAATGCAAAGTTTTGACCCAATGCATTTCCGTTAAACTTTTATTGCTCTACTTTGCTCATTACAAACATACGGATCAAAATGATTCGATTCTTCAAATGAGAGAAGAAAAGAACTTTTTTAAAGTTCATTTAGGTATGAAATAAAAAAAAAACTCATCACACTGTATGAATACGCGAAGCGGATTCATACGCGGGTGTGATTAGGTTTTTAGCTTCATACCTCCATGAAATTAAAACAAATACTCTCTTAATGTTTTATAATCTAAAATCGTGAAGCAAAATTGGATGAAATTCTCCATATCAAGTCAGATTTCTTGAGGGACTACATTGTGCGCAAGCTTAAGAAATAACTGCGTGCTCAAAAATGTCTTCATTGAGGATTGAAATCAATTTTTTTCAGCCATTCATGATACATCAAAATTGATGAAAACCAATATCAAACTATTTTAGAATGACAACAAGTCCAGAAACGCGATTTCCCAACAATAAGCCACGCTGGCATAAGTTTTGGAATCATTACATGTTGGCCACACAGAAATTCTACTTCGAAAAATATTTGGGCCTTTACTGATTTAGTTAACTATAATTCCGCAAGAAAGAGTGAGGTTCGAGAAACCGTTATCTCCTATAATTTTCAATGTAAAATTGATCTTTGATCACTCACTTGAAATTGCAGGTCTATATATCGGTGATTATTATGCTTTTACTATGTTTTTCCATGTGCACTCAAATTTTCGATCAGTAATTCTACCCTACCCATCTTCTACAAATAAACTGAATAAATCGTCGTTTCATTCGCTAAATTCTCGCAACTACGTTTACGTAGTCTACGAAGAAAATCGACGAATTAATATTGATTGTGTTTTAATATAGAAACAGGCGGGAATGAAATTGTTAAAATGGGAAAACACTGTTGAGTAAAGGATAGTATATGATTCATTGTCAAATCGGTTCTACCGACCTTCTTTAACAATATTAGACTTAATAATTCGAGTTAGATTTCCATTGACTTGTCGTAAATACGTGACTTTACCTAGATAAAAAATTCTATGTGTATAATTTAGAATTGTTTGAAGCGTCACTCACAGGCGCATTCATAAAACAAATCCCTATGTATGAGAAAGTTATGTACTTCTGGAAATATCTGAATCAATTTGCAAACAGTACTTTTATATTCTAAAGAAGGACCTGGTCAGACTGTGAGATTTGCGCAGAATTACCATGGCTACCATGGACTAGGGTCAAAACCTCGCTTAATATTTTCTGAATCGCTTTTACTTCATTTTTGGTAAGGACTACTTGTGTAGTTCTGTTAGACACAACCCCATCTTTTAACATTATTTTACGGGATTCTTGAATGGTACCTTTTCCCGTACGCCAATGTACACGTTAGGCAAATTTATTATTCTACAAAGACAACTCTTCCTAATATGGCTCTAATTCAATTTTTGCTGTACATCTATATATACGCGAAGCTCGTATAAATGGCCTTCGACTTGATTGACTGCAGTCATGATAAATTGATGGTCTTTCTTGCAAGAGAAAGGATTATGTTCGGCCCATTAAGCGTATTCGGACATTTGGACAAAAAGAGGACATGATAAGAACGCTGCTTAATTGGGTTTCATTAACCCTTCGCCTTGTCAGGCGAAGATCCGCAAATACATTTATGTAAACCGGTAGTGAAGTCAACACCATCTCTTTATTTTGTGATAATTAGATTGCAACTACGACTGTGATTTTTTTAATAAAGATCCTCGAAACAACTAATTGGGTGTGTCATTTAAAAGCTCAAAAAGGCATCACATGTCGTGTCTTTGAACAGATGCTCTCTCACATCGTATTCCTTACATTGACTTTCTACCCGATTAAAATCATTCAAAATCGCCCGAAAGCGTCCCATTTATAGCATTCAAATCAATCTCCTAAATCTTTCATGCACTCAAAACTCATCCATTTACGCTCAGAAAACGTTCAAAACGATCATAGGTTCATTCAAATCGATCTAATTATTGAAAAAAATACTTGACTGATGTGGATTTACAAGTATCTCATTTGTCTGCAAAGACACACACACACTCCTTTTAATACATACGTTGGTTCATTTGAACGAAATAAGCAGTACTAGAAATGCACTACCCCCTTTTTTCTTTCTATTCAAAACTCGCTCGTCCAACCATTCCAAAATCATTCTAAAGTCATTCCCGTTTTCAATTTCACGACGGCCTTAAATGTAAGAAAAAAAAGCTGGTGCTTGCTACCATGTATGTATAATTGTAAAAGATTGGTATTTAGACGAAAACGTTTTAAGCAATCTAAGTAACTCAACTTTAAGCATTTATTCATTAGATTTCTTACGGTCTATTAGAGGAGTACAAGGTAATATGACCTTTGTATCAACCCTATCAAGATTGGCTAATGTACATTTTGTTCGCTTTCATGTCTAAGGAAGCGATCGGATCGCGCTTCGTCTTGTATTATACATTGTCACTCAATTGTATACAAATATGAAAGGAAAGCTATATTGGTAGTACATTAGACTCATTCAAGAAGATACAAACCAATTAACAGTTGACCGATGGCCAAAGGTCGTGCGTGGGTTGGCAATTATATTCTGTTGAACTTATTTTGATGAAAGATAGAGTAAATTTAGGCGAATCGTGTTTTTTGTATTATTTTTAAGCTATATTCAGACAAAGCAGGGTAACATTAAGATCAGTGAACGCAGAAGACGCATTTTCAAGGCTTCCATAATTCGGTATATCGCTCGGACATTTCCGTAGACTTGAATGTGCCTCGGACGTAAGTGTAGTAATTTTGGTTTCGTTAGGTACAGTTAGCGAATTAACAGGATCTTGTTGACGGTTTGGCGTTGAAACGTTCTCCCGTGAAGCTTTATTATCAGTGCGTACCATGACCTACTTAAAACAATGACGTGTAGTAGATGTGCATAGCCATCAACTTTGAGGTCCTAATGTGTTCAGTGTCGCCTTCGAAGACGATCGGAACCTATCGCGAACATGCCATGAATGATTTGACCATCAGTTTGTGTTGACGTCTCTTTTTTGCGCGCTGGGCGTGGCCTGTCATCTACAGACCAAAATTTTTTTGATGGCTACGGACAAGTTCATTATTTTTTAGTGAGGTCAAGTAATTCGGCCTACAGTTTGAAAAAAGAAACACAATCCTGCTTCGACCATACTGAAAACCCAAATGACGTTGTTCGTTAGTCAAACGTCTCATTTGTGCATAATCCATAAACATTTTGAGATAAATTTTGCATACACGTCAACAACGTAACAATTACCCAATTTTCAAGTGACGCATTGTTTCAATAATGAAAACACTTTATTTACACAATAATTAATTTGTGCGTACACAATTTCGTACATAGTATTTTACATATAGGACCCTATTATTCAAAGGATCCAGGGGTATTTTGGGTGGTAGTTTACTTATGACGCTAAGTATATATTGTCGCGTCCTTTCTCATTAAAGAACCAAAGTGATTGTTTATATTTTTTTAGTTTTTAGGTTCGTTAATAGCTAGAAAACCCTGGTCTGTAACATGGGTATGTATTTACAGAACCAAAGTACATGTATATTAATTAAATCAAAGTACTGAAAGTACTGATAAGTTGGAATGCGTTTAAGACTTCTAGCCACTAACGAAGCTGACGCCTCCCGTCCACCACAGGTGGTCACATAATACGTCTCGTCTTTTGACGGGCGTATATAAATCAATGTATTTCAACAACGAGAGACACTTAAACTCCTGAATCGCTATACAGACCTGAAACTGATGAGAGAAAAAAGATAACAAGAGGGCAGAATGGCCCTAAACCGCTCACCTGAATTTGATTGGCACAGTGGATCTTCTCGAAGAAACTTTTGGCAAAATTTCATTCAAATTTGCCTAATTGTTGAAGAGGAGATATTATTCGAAGAATAAATAGTGGTAATAGACCCTGCCCAACCATTCATTACAGAGGAGACTCAAAATAAGCCCTGCCTTGCCACGCCCATATTTATGGGCTAATCAAAATTTTGCCGACAATTTTTTTAAGGTCATCAAAGGAACATCCTGGTAAAGATTTATTGAATCGGTCTTGTGATTCAGGAGGAGATGTCATCCAAAGATTCCTGGCTCAAAATAAGGCCCGCCTTGCCATGCCCATATTTATTGGCCAAAAAAGATTTCGTGAACAATTAGTAAAAAGGGTCACGCAAGGGACATTCTGGTAATGTTTCATTGAAATTTACCCAGTGGTTCATGACGCGATGTCGTTCAAAGATTTTGGGCTCGAAATAAGCCCCGCCCTGCCACCTCCATATTTATGGACCAATCAATAATTCGTGAACAATTTTTCAAAAGCGTCACCCAAGGAACATTCTGGTAAAGTTTCACAGAAATTGTGTCCAGTGGTTCAGGAGGAGATGTCATTCAAAGACTTCTGGCTCAAATAAGGCCATCAATGAATAAATTGGACAATCAGAATTTTGCGAACAATATTTGAAGAGGGTCACCCAGGCAACATTCTAGCAAAATTTCAATCTGCCCAGCGGTTTAGGAGATGAAGAAGTTTTAAGAAGTTTTAAGAAAGTTGACGACACACGAAGGGACACGGAGTCAGGGTGATCCTAAAAGCTCCCCTTGAGCACGGTGTGCTCAGGTGTGCTAAAAAAGAAGAAAAGGATACGGCCCATACACTTATACACTCAAAACAGTTTCTATGTTATTTTTCAAATGATTTCTGCTCCATATAATCAATTACATTTTTAAATAGAATTGTCGCAAAGTGGATGAAAAGCTATTTTCGCAGGGAAGTCTTTACTTCATGAGTTCGAATCTCAATACAATTTTTGGACGTAGTTCTATTGTGACTTCGACCTTCGTGACTCCAAAATTGGACACGTTCTTGGGTCATTGACAACTTTTTTGTCAAGTTTTATGATTTGGGTCAATTTGGTGTTCAGTAAGAGTGGGAACTGTTCACGGTAAAAGTTTACTTATGACCGTGACATGTATGACCCCTTAACAATAGGGCATTTCTTTTGGTCAAGGGCAACATTTATCTAAAGTTTCGTTATTGCAAGTCAATTACTTCACCGTTAAGTTAGCGGAAAGCAAAAGGTCAGACAGACAGACATGATGAAATCAATATATGCTCCTCTACTTCTGAGTTGGGGGTACAGTTAATAACACCATGAAATTGAAAAAGTGAATGATTTTTGAATGATTTAGGAATAATGTTTAATGAGTGAGCGGGGCGAAATTTGAGTGAAATTTAAGGGAGGAAATCCAATATCGCTTATTTTGTTCAGGATAACAAAATTAGCGATATGCATTACCCCCCTTTAATAAAATATGCATAAAAGTTCCATCAATAGCTTTCTATTTCGCCAAGAACCAATCAGACGCTTTAAATTTCGATTATGTCAGTGAAACCGCGATTTTGTTCTTTCTTTATTCATTTTGAATGTACACGTTGATCTTATTTCTTTTAGTAATTTAGGGCGTTTTTAATGGTTTGAGTGAGTGTTTGGAATTAATGGAGATTGAGATTGATGTCAATTTCATGATGTTACTAACTGTATGATGGTGCTCTTAAACGTGTTCAGGTGCAAGAATTAGAAGAAAAGAAATTAAACTAGTAGGTTTGTTTCAAATGGCAAATTATCTTGGTGATGGAATGCAATCGGACAAAGATATTCATAATTCCGTTAAAGATGTGATCGCCAGAGTTTCATTGGATGAATTTTGGGTTTTGACAATGAAACATTCGTGTAGAGTACTGCAATATGGCGGAAAACAAACGCCAATATGTTGCAAAAATATCTATGAACTTTAAAAGTGTATACTATGACAAAAACTAAAGATTTATATTTCGCAACTGTAGACAGAAATGTACATCGCGACATTACCAAATAAGCAGATCACGTGATTGGCCCGTGCTTTCGCCTCAATACAGAGAAAACAGATCGCGACATTACCAAATAAGCACATCACGTGATTGGCTAGTGGTATTGTCTATAGCTGGCCTTATTGGATTTATCACATGATTTCCAACTATAGTAATGCAAACATGTGATACTTGTAAATTCGTACGCAACTTTCAATAAATATCGTTTAAAACATACATTAGCGTGATAATAATATACATGTACATGAAGTGATAGATGTGTCCCTGAACAGCATTATAACTATTTATGAAATAAACTGTATGTCAATGTCAAGTTGAGATATACAAAATAGGCCGATGTGTATTCACATCCTGTTCACGTGATATATGTTATCAAAAAATCCGAAATGAAATTACCTTTTGTTCTTTTTGCGGTTTTGTTAAATCTAAGTTGGAATTGCTCCGCATTCCAGCTTAAAAACTAGTATCAAATGAATTTGGATATTCTTGTGTCCGTTTCTTACGTTCTTTTAGTCAAAACCATATATTCTGACAGCACGGAGGGACGTAATACATATCAACACACGCACAAACCTAACCCTTCAGGCGACCAATAGGGACTATCTGGGTTGTGCTTCAAGTGTCGACCCTATTCAGACTGCGTGGTTGATTTCCTGTGTCTAAAATGATCATTCTAACATTTCCCTCTAAGAAAGATTAAAATGTGACCTTCGGTTAGCCAACAGACACCAATCTCTCTTTTTCAATAAAAAATTTAATGGGCCCCTCAGGTGTCCCCGTTTCGCTTGTGTGTCGATTCGCAATTTGCATGATGATGTTGGGCCAACTTATTTCTCACCCCGGGCGGGTACTGTTGCCCGCAATATCAGGGTATCTCTCAGAAAGCGGGCTACCAGCTCTAGACTGGTCCACATATCGACTATCAGAATAGCCTAGAACAGGCTATTCTGATATTCGACAGTGAGACCAGTCTACACCCGACCCGAGAGCTGGCGAGAAATAAGTTGGCCCATAGTTTTCTTTACCCCACCGCTGAAGTTGTTAAGGTCGGTAACCTCTTTCACATGTTGAAGAATTCCGGAAGTGACCCAGCCTAATTCAATTGTGTCAAGAACTGTAAGAATAGACAAACATACAATTAACAAACGAAACAAATTCTGCCTACGATATTTTGGGAAGATGTGGCATTATGATCTAACAAGACCAGGAAGTGTAAAGAAAAGAAAAAAAAGTAATGAAAAGTCATAAAGTACCGAATTAACTAAATGAGACATATAACGTTATTAACAGGAAAAGCTAGGCTTAACCCTTTTTTCAGATTGTAGATGACGAGTTTAAATAAGAACACCGCATACGAGTGCAATGCTCGGCTGCAGTTGAGGGATTATGCAAAAAATCTTAATCGAAAAGGAGATTGACTCTTGCCAAAATACTTTCAGAGTTACTACCCTTAATAGCATTGATAGCTTCCTAGATGGTAAACACACAAGCCAAGTTTCATGGTGATATCTTTAATAGCAACAGAGATAGCCCAAGTTTAGAGTTTGTCATGACAACGCTAATAATGATGACAAGGTGACGACAATATCTCCTATTCTCCTCGAAAAAAAATGTACTAAATATTCGTATATTTATCACCACAAATAAAATCTGTATTTTATCTTAAATTACCTGGTCCACAAGAGTCTTGAAATCCATCAATGAGAAATCGCAGGTAACGCATATCGCCATATAAGAGTGACGTCCTCACATGCTGTTTGACGCCATATTCATGGCTACAAAACAACATTCATATTCATTCTAAGCTCATTCGCATGTTTATTAAATTAAGTATTATACCGGGGGTATTTCTTGTCCGCGTCGTAGGTCATACTAAATGCTGATTCTGAAACACACTCACAAAAATAATCTAGCATTTGTTTCCTGATAGTACCCTTTCTCAAGAACGGATGTCGTCTATGCTGTCCTGCGTTCAGGATGACAAAACGATGAAAACTGTTTGTGAATTATACCCCGCTTTGCAAGGCAGGGCTATATTCATTGCGTCTGAAATTTATTTGATTTCAACGGGGTATAATTTCGCTTTTGACAGTTAATCAGTCATACCACGGCGGATAAGGTTCAGCCATTCCTGGAATTCTTTTCGTCACTTGTACAATTACTACCTTTCCAAACCCATATTCCACTTATGTTTACGATTATTCTCCCAAGGATACATGTATCTTCTGAAACAACCATAAACCCCGAATCCACACAAAAATAAATAAAGCTCTTATAGATGCTAATGTTAAGGTCGGAAATAAGTACCAAACACGGTTATTATTCAGGAAATTATGCACAGGTCTAGACTAATTGTTTTCTTGGAACTCTCACGCCATTTGATCTTTGAATTGACAATGCAAAGTTTTGACCCAATGCATTTCCGTTAAACTTTTATTGCTCTACTTTGCTCATTACAAACATACGGATCAAAATGA
The DNA here is from genome assembly GCA_948146395.1 of Fragum whitleyi. Taxonomy (NCBI): domain Eukaryota; kingdom Metazoa; phylum Mollusca; class Bivalvia; order Cardiida; family Cardiidae; genus Fragum; species Fragum whitleyi. The sequence continues at coordinate 52,814,597 of OX411555.1, forward strand.
TTCGATTCTTCAAATGAGAGAAGAAAAGAACTTTTTTTAAGTTCATTTAGGTATGAAATAAAAAAAAAAAACTCATCACACTGTATGAATACGCGAAGCGGATTCATACGCGGGTGTGATTAGGTTTTTAGCTTCATACCTCCATGAAATTAAAACAAATACTCTCTTAATGTTTTATAATCTAAAATCGTGAAGCAAAATTGGATGAAATTCTCCATATCAAGTCAGATTTCTTGAGGGACTACATTGTGCGCAAGCTTAAGAAATAACTGCGTGCTCAAAAATGTCTTCATTGAGGATTGAAATCATTTTTTTTCAGCCATTCATGATACATCAAAATTGATGAAAACCAATATCAAACTATTTTAGAATGACAACAAGTCCAGAAACGCGATTTCCCAACAATAAGCCACGCTGGCATAAGTTTTGGAATCATTACATGTTGGCCACACAGAAATTCTACTTCGAAAAATATTTGGGCCTTTACTGATTTAGTTAACTATAATTCCGCAAGAAAGAGTGAGGTTCGAGAAACCGTTATCTCCTATAATTTTCAATGTAAAATTGATCTTTGATCACTCACTTGAAATTGCAGGTCTATATATCGGTGATTATTATGCTTTTACTAGGTTTTTCCATGTGCACTCAAATTTTCGATCAGTAATTCTACCCTACCCATCTTCTACAAATAAACTGAATAAATCGTCGTTTCATTCGCTAAATTCTCGCAACTGCGTTTACGTAGTCTACGAAGAAAATCGACGAATTAATATTGATTGTGTTTTAATATAGAAACAGGCGGGAATGAAATTGTTAAAATGGGAAAACACTGCTGAGTAAAGGATAGTATATGATTCATTGTCAAATCGGTTCTACCGACCTTCTTTAACAATATTAGACTTAATAATTCGAGTTAGATTTCCATTGATTTGTCGTAAATACGTGACTTTACCTAGATAAAAAATTCTATGTGTATAATTTAGAATTGTTTGAAGCGTCACTCACAGGCGCATTCATAAAACAAATCCCTATGTATGAGAAAGTTATGTACTTCTGGAAATATCTGAATCAATTTGCAAACAGTACTTTTATATTCTAAAGAAGGACCTGGTCAGACTGTGAGATTTGCGCAGGGTTACCATGGCTACCATGGACTAGGGTCAAAACCTCGCTTAATATTTTCTGAATCGCTTTTACTTCATTTTTGGTAAGGACTACTTGTGTAGTTCTGTTAGACACAACCCCATCTTTTAACATTATTTTACGGGATTCTTGAATGGTACCTTTTCCCGTACGCCAATGTACACGTTAGGCAAATTTATTATTCTACAAAGACAACTCTTGGATTTAGATTAATTTATGCTGACCTGACATGCACTGATATCTACGGCCGCTCCAGTATAACTTCTTACATTTCCTTAAGACCCTCTGTCGGGAACAAAGACAAAGTTTCGAACCGATCATGACAGCCACGATTCTCTCGCTTCACTGATAACACGACCCGAGTATACACATAATGCTACGGTTAAAAGCATCCCATTTAATAATATACAAGTAATAATGATATGAATACCAAAACATACCTTTCAATTTTACCAATATGTCCATTTAAAGTGCCAACTTTCTCGCAGGTTCAGCTAAGAACTACTTTCATAACATTTCACAACACCGCGGAATATAGAAGTATGGCGTTAACTACATGTGCCGCCACTATGTACATGTACTTTTCAATTGGGGTGCAATGGGGCATATTTGTAGTTTTGAAGAACTCGGTTTATACAAAGGCCTTAAAGAGGCAAGAGACAGATATTTAGTCTAAAACTTTGAATTATAATACATTCGTAATACAGTTTCTTGCCTGGGTAAATGACGATTAAATCCCGGCAGTAAAAATAATGTCAGTCCTCGCCTACAGCTCGAGTGACATTTTTCCAGTCGGGATTAATCGTCATTCATCCCCGTAAGAAACCGTATAACTCATGATGTCATATCAATTGCTAAACGCAAAGCTATTGTAACTGCCTATATATAGGCAGCTACAATTTATTCGCTTTGAGCCATCGGTTTTAGTAGAGCCAGGTCGTAACGTACCCTAACGCCATCTTTATGGTGTACAATAGTCTATTCTGCGTGCGGTAAATGCCTCTGACCGGAAAATATAAATGTCATGTAAGCCGCAGCGGAGCATGCGCAACAATTTTGACAATTTTTACATCCAACCTTAAGATAAGCATTATTATATACAAAGTACATGGTTATCCATATAGGTGTATTTTCAAAACTGAGTTCTGACGTAGACGCCGAGTCCAATACTATGGGTATATCGGGTTCATTTTAAAAACATCTAATAGTATTTGAACCTCATTCTGTCACATCAATTATGAAAGTTGATACATTACGATTAAAGACAAGCAATAACCTTCGCTTGAAAGATAAACTGTTACTTTTTAATGTGTTGTTTTAACCTGTCTTATCTATTTCGGATAAATGGCACAGGAATCTTACCGTTAAAGGTAGATTTCACGGCTCACTGGGAAAAAATCTACCTATAATTGCAGATTAGCAGGACACCTTAAGATGCGGTAATCACTCGATAAGAGAATATGTATTTTACCTGCTTGTGTTAATTTAAACCTTCGGTTATTTCTGGAAAGAGTATATTGACGATCTATAAGCTGAAAATTACCAAAATATCTAGGTCTAGTCTGCTTAAGGTTAATGTAAAGTCTTTGAGACCCAATTTTAAGGGAACTTCATTTTCCAAGAAGGGGGCAGTATGTCCAGGTCTATTATAAATATCAAAATGAAGCTATTTTGAGCACAAGCAGTTAAACAAAATTAAACTGCACTGGCTATAGCAGTATAGCCAAAACATTGTGGAAAAGAGAAATTTTGAACAGTACATGTAACTGCACGATGGTTGGATATTTTAACAAAATACAGTCAAAAGTACTTCACAGATACTCCTACAACCGTTGGTATACAAATCGGACTAAAACAGTTGTTATGCAAGTAATTTATTTCGACCCATTGTATTAACACATATGTCATGAATGTCATTCTAATTTTGTAAACGTGTAGATCTATGTAAGGTATGGTGTGTTATCACCACAAAAATGGACATAAATAGTTTATATACTTGTAAGGTTGTTTAGCAATATATCCGTTTCTAATTCACAAAAATGATAAATATATAGTTCCTTTTTATACATCATTGACTTCAAAAAACTATAAATTGAAATGAATCTCAGAATATATGTTACGATATCATGGTGTGATGTTGCACCACACCAAACATCTATTTTGAAAACAGACCAAACAAATGTACATGGGTTGTTTTCAAAAGAGCCTATTTGGACAAAGCTTTATATCTAAGGGTGTAGCCGTACCTAGTAGGTACATTTTCTACATTTTGTTCAAATTTAGGCAAATTTTATCCAGACGTAATGAAGTTTTTTTTTTTATAATAAAATGGTATTTTTCCATAATGATTTGGCTATTCTGCAATGAGATGTGGGCTTTAATGTTGTGCAACTGCTTGAGCTCATCTACAGTTTCAATTTAATATATTGTTTGGCTAGGCAAAATGTATTTTTGGTGAACTAACGTTGTACCAGTGTTATACCATGTCAGAAAAATCCTGTAGGATGTTAATACATTCGAAATAAAGTAGTGCCTCTTAAAATTCAATTAAGTATCTTTCAAGATTTTTCTCCGCAAAATCACTGTTTATTTCGTTAGTGGCGTGATACTAGTATTCTTCATCAGGTGAAGATAATGAAAATTCGCCTTCAAAAACACAAAATGATCTTGCAATGTTTATCAAGGGAATTTTTGATCGGCGTAAGCTTGTCGAGAGTTTAGAGCAAAAACAAAGTTTGTGTCTAAACACCGTAGAGACAGATACTTTGTTTTTGACCCAAGCCTTCGATGGTGTTACTTGTAGTAATTAGCCGGAAATATGTGTTTATTTAGGTCGTGTCCTCTTGAACTTACATTCGGCAATACTCGGACGATCTCCTACGCCTCCGATTTAAATGTAGGTTACAGAATCGGCCGAGTTGAGACGAATGACACATCAAGACAACTTGTGTCATTAGAAACGGTAACGCGGTTTTACATAACTTTTCAGCACGCGACAGTCAGTCTCGAGACGGGTTTAAAGAATTATTCGACACGTGTTTTACATGTACAACCTTTCTTGTACCTTTTATTTGAATAGGGATGAACGCCCCTATTAACATTTTTCCTGTAAATTTGCGGGGCTGAAGTAGGGCTGTAAGGATACACTCGAATATTCGGTGAACCGAATATCTTATTCCCAGCGAAAACGTATCGTATTCGTCTGTCTCAGAAGCGATTAATGGTGAATACCAAATGCGACAGGCACGGAAGATATTTCATTGGGACCATTCTTCTTTGCATTTTTTTCAATCTGTAAAACCATATCAATTCAAAAATTAATTTGAAAATTAAATAAATGATTGCTAAATATTCAACCCTAGATACCACTCTAATTGACGAGTAGATATTGCCGTGGTCAAGGGGGGACCAGATCCGCAATGCACTTGTTTACAATTCGACATGCGGGTTTAGTTGTTTAATAATTCTTGAAAATTCATTGAGTTTTTTACAGAAATGATAAAAATCTTAATCGATGAATAAAACTGGCTCCATCTTTCCCAAAATGCGTTTAGAATTGGTTAACCAGAGTTTAAGCAAAAACTAGCTCCGAGCAGAAAAGTCTAATATTAGCCGCAAAACTGTATTAAGATATCGATAGTGAGTGAATTTACTGGCATCCAAACTCTTAAAGGTAAAAAATAGGTTTTCGTGCAAAAAATAAACCAACAATTGTAATGATTCTCAATTCTTATTGGCAAGAAAGTCGGGAGGAAAAAAACAACATTGTATACTCAGAACAAGAAGTTAAGCGCCACCAGTTTTTAGACAGCAGATTTTTAAAGGCAGGGAGCCTGCATTAATTCAAAATAACAGAGATGCAAATACTGATTTCCAATGTTGAAAATGGTATGTTGACATAACAATTTCACAACAAAACATGGTTGGTGATAAATTTGATTGACTTTGTACCTTGAAAGGTAAATGACGTATTTTCACCTTTTTTTTAAACATGAAAAACTATTGTCAAAGCCGACTTACGGTGTTGTCTATGACACGAAATTTGATTTTAGAAGTCAGATAACACGAATACGATTAATTCCAGTCACATCTTAGTCAGTAGCGTGTGTAAGATCCGTGAGCATTGATCACTTCGCGCACCCTCCTCGGCATGCCATGAATCAGCCTCTGGATGATGTGTTGAGGGATTTGCTGCCACTCCTGGTGCAGTGCTGCTTCTAACTCAACCACATTTTGTACAGGAGGCTCTCTCCGACGTAAACCGCGCCCTAAAATGTCCCACAGGTGCTCGATGGGGTTAAGATCGGGACTACAAGCCGGCCATGAAATGGTAGTGATGGCTTCACGTTGCATAACGTCCGCCACGACTCTTGCTCTGTTGGGTCTGGCGTTATCATCCATGTACACTGGTCTTGTTCAAAGAGGGTGATTGTCAAAATGTGGAATTACCACAGGAAAAAAGGATGTTATCGCGATATTTATCGCCAGTCAATGTTCCTGGAACTGTCACTAGGTCCAGTTTACAGCCGTAGGAGACATAACCCCATATCATAACGGAGCCACCGCCACCCTGATATGTTGGTAGGACGTACTTTGGTGCAAATCGGGTGATAGGTTGTCTCCGAACACGAATTCGGCCATCGGTGACATGCAACAACATCCTGCACTCATCTGACCAATGGATCCGACGCCATGATGCCAAGTTCCAACGTGCCCTCGCTCTACACCATATCATACGTTCATTGATGTGTCTCTGTTGTAACTTTGGACGTTTCAGGGGTCTTCGTGCCTCACACCCAGTCATCCGAAGTCGATTTCGCACTGTTCAAAATAGAGACCCGTCTGTGTGTATTCCAGTTGTCCCTTAGTACAGGCGCACTGGTGAAGGGCAGACGTCTGACGTGACGCAAAAGTGCTCTATCCTCTCGAATAGACGTTACTCTAGGGCGTCCAGATCTGACACGGTCCTTAAAGTCGTTTGACTGTGCGTGTTTTTGTACCAAACGTGTTTTGACACTGTGGTGATACCCCAGCTGTCTGGCAATGGCTCTACAAGACATTCCAGAATCTTGCATTCCAATTATTTGCCATCTTTCATTTGAAGACAATCTACGCCCTGCCATGACTGAGTTTCAAATCGAAATGTAAACAATTGAACGAGCTACACGACGTAAGTATCTCTGACAGAAAAGCTGATTTTCCACTTTGCACGAGCCCTGGCTCTACAGTCATTGCACGAGACTTGCTGAATATGCACGTGCATACGAAACGTTTTTAATCTATAGCTACAATGTTGTTCTAACCGTTTGACAACATAGATACGTTATTAAAGTTTTCGATAGAAATTTTATTAACTTAAAACTTAGTGGCGCTTAACTTTATGTTCTGAGTATATCATACTTATACTATTTGCCAGACATAGTCATGCAATTGTTACCTCCCTTTTGATAAAATAAATTTCTTAAATGATATTCTTATTCGCTTTGATGTTGAAACTAGGTTTCAAAGAAAATAATTATAAAGACTTTTAGTATGCAATTTACAATGAAGTAATTATTCAATATAATGAGTTATACTTTAATTTCTAAACATTGAACAGAAATTATCTATGAAATATACAGTAAAACCCCTCTATTAAGACCACTTGGGGTACTTTTTGAAAGTGGTCTTAATAGCGGGGTGGTCTTAATTCTGAGGTTTGGTCGGATGCGTTCAAACTTCATAGACTAATTATTGTTAATAGAATAGACTATGTAATTCAGTTTATTTTATAATGATTTAAACTTGATCGTGTGTTTTACATTGCGTAATTAAATCTATAAAATAGCAATTACGTGTAAAAACTTTTGTTGTTGTTGTTGTTGTTTCAAGCCAATCCAAATTGTTGATTTCCAAAAGTGAGAAAGTGATTCTTTGAAGTTGCTCATTTCAATGATACAAATATTCAATTCGAGAGAATAAACCAAGTTAAATTCTTATTGCTTATGCAAAAACTAGGATAAAGGACCTATCATAGAAGAGACTTTTCTGCTGCAAAAAATTGTCTTAAATTGTTTGTTTTGCTTTCAATTCATAACTAAGGACCTCTTTTTCCCGTCCCCAAAACTCTCGGTGAGTAGTCGTAGTGACCTCGCTTTCTTTGCAAAGTTATTTTTTCTTTCAATATAGCTCTTTTCTCCTTTCGTTTGTTTATTTGATCTGGTTTGAAAACCTACCTCGGATTATTTATATTAAAATAAGGGCAATTATTGTCGAACTGTTAAAGTAGCGCATTCATTCAGTAAAATCCTAAAAACGAAACCTATCAATCATAAGCAAATTTACAAACGGTCAGCAGATCGCCGAAAACGATTTCCTGTATGTTTCCATAATTAGCATCACTTTCGGTTTCTTTACTCCAGTTATCCAGGTAACATCTTTAATTGATAGACGTTTGCAGTGTATCAAAACAATTGACCACTTAAAGTTGTTTGTTTGAAAATAACACCAAAACACAATAGAGGTTTAATCACGATATCGAAAAATTCGATAATTTATTGTTGATCCATTCGTACCCAATTAGTGTCGTACTTACTAAGCGTGAAATTGGGATGGTCGAGGTGTGAAGTTACTGGTCTTTTAAGCGAGGTTCGTAATAGTGTAAAATTCGGCGTTTGTACTGAAATTAGTGGTCGTAATTCGGAATAGCGGGGTGCTCGCATTAGAGGGGTTCGCGACCATTAAAATAAAGAACAAATAATTCCGTTCTGTCGAAAATCGTTCGTAAAAGCGGGGTGCCCGTTTTTCCGGGGTGGTCGGAAGGAGGGGTTTTACTGTACTAATAGGGCACTAGACCACCTTTAACCTATATCTAAATATTTCTCATCCTGCAGATAGCCTGTGTTATAGAATTGATTAACGACATAAGTGTCAACCACGGAAGTGGTTTTGACGTCAGATATGACAAAAATTAATCTCTTAGGTTATGGTTTTAAATACTATTGATAAGTTAAAAAATCATAACTTTAAACAATGAGTACAGTTCGGGACTAACTGTTGGTACTCAAAAGTACCCTTTTCATCCTCTGAGAAGAAACAAAGATAGATAAAAAGGTTAAACCAAATACAACAATATATCTAATTGAAATAAGCTTAAACGTGATAACACTTACTTTTGTAAAAACAAACACCATTGAAAATAGGTTGAAGACAGTTTTAGATAGGATTAAATCTTTTTTTCCATTTATGTTTAATTAATAATAAGTGTGTAAAAGAAATTTTCACAGAGTAACACCTCATATTCTAACAAATATTGTTCTAACAGGATTTTTCCTCTCTTTCCCTTTCTTTGAATTTACAGAATAACGGAAATTTTGTCGAGACAATTTCCCTTTTTTTTCATTTTTTTTTTATATTCATGATTTCTCTTTTCTAAGTGAATTCAATTGTTACGTGCCAATGTAACACGAACAAAGAAGCCAGCAACAAACTTTACAATTAACAATATTTATTTACAATAATACCAGAATTATTGACAAAATGAAATTAATACAAAAACAATTTACAATACCTTGAATGTTTAATCCTAAAGTTTTAATTTTAGATCCAATTTAATTAAGTTCCTGGTCCACAAATAATAAGTCCAATAATATCCGAATTTAAAATTAAACACGCTTTCAAACACACTTTTAAGATAACGAGAAATCCCCTTTTAGTTTAACACAGTACTACTAAATGAAACCATAAGTCTAAAACAAGTGAACCAAGAATGCTGTAGGAACCCCTTTATATAATACCATAGAATAATCTAGAATAGCAGAGAACATAAGAATATTCTAGAGTCTGAATCACTTTCCAGAAGTCCTTTCTAGAAAGATCTACAATATTCTACAAACATTTACCTAACAGAATCAAGAGATAGGAAAATTCCCAGTCTAAAAATAGACACGGTAAAAACCATTAGGTTTATATATAACACAATATATCACTCAAGAATGCCATCAGGTTCGTTCACCATCAGTACTTTCAGTGCTTTGATTTGTAAATAGTAGCAGCATTAAAATTGGTTCAAAAACCCTGTACGTGAACCTTAACGCGCCTATTAGTGACATTATACACAAAGCATACATCTGGCCGGCCTGTGAAAATTCATTATGCGCTATATCAAAAATCAGGTCTTAAACACTCTAAAGGTGATTAACGAATTCTATGGTTGTATTTTATGGCTGCCAATGTTCTCCAAGTTTGAAACTGGTGAACACTTGAACTTGATGAAAATGTCACGGACAGGCTCAAACTTTTTTTAATCAAGGGCGTAGCTCCCATTACGCACATTACGCAATTGCGTAATACAAATAAATCTTCTTTCGAATAATCTTGATATTGAATGATCATATGATCGAAACTACAGCTTATTCAAGCTGTAGTTTAGATGTTTGATTATTCACCCGCGCTCAAATCATATAAACGGGGAGCGGGTGGACGGCATCTGTCTTTAATCACTGTCCACATATCTTATTTATTCTTTATTGGTCGCCTTCGAAATGCGTAAAAATTTCGAAATCCTAGCTACGCCTATGTTAATCAATTCTTACCAGTCTTGTACGTCTTAATGATCAAAAAGAAAAATCTCACCCTTTTTACGCAAATTCTTTGACAAGGTATATCACATTCCTGCGTTCAGAATGCCCAGTCTAAAAATAGACACGGTAAAAACTATTAGGTTTATATATAACACTTTCCCCCTTGAAAGAAAAAAGAAAGGTTTATGAAATAAATCTTTCTTTTTGCATTATAGCATATACAATGATAATATACTTTACACAATTGATAATATCATGATTTGTTGAAACATTTCAGCACATCTAGCATGAAAATACAAACAATTTTCATCAAAAGAATTGAAAAAGAGATATATATATATATACAAACATATATATATACATATAAACAAAAAATATAGTGAAATGGTACTGTTAAATTCAATTTTATATTAAAGATAAGACAATTCAAAATTTTAGACTCTTGACAGAGCATCTGGTATAATGTTGTCTTTTCTTTTAATGTGTCTTACATCAAGATCAAGTTCTTGAAGTGACAAACTCCACCTCAATAATCTTTGGTTCTTACTCTCAAGTTTGTGAAGAAAACTTAAGGGATTGTGGTCACTGAATTTAACTATAGGAGAAGTTGCAGATGTTAAATAAACTTCAAAATGTTGGATTTCTAAAATCAGAGCAAGACATTCTTTTTCAATGGTGGAGTAGTTTTTCTGGTGTTTGTTTAATTTTTTAGAAAAATAACAATCTGGATGATCAATACCATCATCGTCTTCTTGCAAAAGAACAGCACCAATACCCACATCACTTGCATCAACAGCTAATTTGAAACATTTGTCAAAATCAGGTACTAAAAGAACTGGTGTGCTCTTTAGTATGGCTTTCAAGCGATCAAAGGCAACTTGACAGTTATCATTCCATTTGAAGTTAACGTTTTTCTTTAATAAGTTTGTTAAAGGTTCAGCTATTATAGAAAAATTGTTACAAAACTGTCTATAGTAGCCAGCCATACCAAGAAATCGCATCAGTTGCTTTTTAGTAGCAGGCACAGGAAACTCAGAGATAGCATTGACCTTAGATTCTAAAGGTTTAACTTGACCCTGTCCCACAAGATGTCCTAAAAAAGTAACAGTAGCATGATAAAATTCTGTTTTTCCCAGATTAACAGTCAATTTTGCATCACTGAGACGGTCGAAGAATTGTTTGATTCTTTGAATATGGTCACTCCATGTGTCTGTGTAGATGATGACGTCGTCGATGTATGCGTCACAGCCATCTAAGCCAGCTATAACCATATTTACAAGCCGCTGAAACGTCGCAGGAGAATTTTTCATCCCAAACGGCATAACTTTGTACTGGTACAGACCAGTTGGAGTAGCAAATGCTGATACTTCTTTAGCCCTACCAATGAGCGGAACTTGCCAGAATCCTTTGAGAAGGTCAAATTTGGTGACATATTTAGAATTACCGACTTTGTCGATACAGTCATCAATTCTTGGTATTGGAAAAGAGTCAGTTTTTGTCACTGAGTTCACTTTTCGATAGTCAATACACATTCTGTATGTTCCATTTGGCTTTGGAACTAATATACATGGTGAACTGTAATTACTTTGGCTGGGTTCAATAAAATCATTCTCCAATAAGTAATTCACTTCATCTTGAAGGGCTTTTTGTTTCATTGGATTCATTCTATAAGGATGTTGTTTTATTGGTTGAAAGTCTTCCACAATGACTTCATGATATATTTTATCAGTTCTTGTGGGGATGTCAGGAAACAAATGTTCATATTCATTAATCAACTGTTTCAGCTCTTCTCGTTGAGATGGCTCCAAATGCGAAAGTTTGTCGTCAAGATTCTTTAGTATTTCAGAGTTCTCAAGTTTAGGTGGACCAGGAACAGATTTTTCTCTAAAGTCTGAATTAACGTCTGATTCAGTCACATTTGATTCTTGTGGGACAGTTTTTACAACTGTTACTGGTTTTGAAATAGAGCTATCTCTGTCAAAATACTTTTTTAACATATTCACATGACACATTTGTTTATTTTTACGCCTTCCAGGAGTATTGATAATATAATTCAAATCACTTGTTTTCTTATCAATAGTATACGGGCCATAATATCTTGCCTGTAAGGGTCGGCCAGGTATTGGCAAAAGAGCAAGGACTTTATCACCTGGTTTGAATTTCCTATCAACACTATGCTTGTCATATCTTGCCTTCATTTTGCTCTGAGATGATTTTAGATTTGACCTAGCAACCTCACATGCCATAGACAGTTTATTTCTGAAGTCAGAAACATACTGTAATAAGTTCAAGGGTTTTTCATCATCAGCAAGAAATTTCTCTTTTAAGAGTGTTAATGGCCCACGAACAGAATGACCAAAAACTAACTCAAAGGGGCTAAAGCCAAGAGATTCTTGAACAGATTCTCTGACTGCAAATAAAAGCAAATGAATACCTTCATCCCAATTTTTCTCAGTATCAAAACAATATGACCTTATCATATTTTTTAGGGTCTGATGAAATCGTTCTAAAGCACCTTGACTTTCAGGGTGATAAGCAGATGACCGATATTGCTTGATACCTAATTCATGCATAACCTGTTGGAATATGCCTGACATGAAATTTGATCCTTGATCAGACTGAACTGATTTTGGAAGGCCAACAAAAGTAAAGAACTTGACAAGAGCCTTAATAATTGACTTTGCCTTAATGTTTCTTAAAGGAATTGCTTCTGGGAAGCGGGTAGAAGCACACATAATTGTCAACAAATATTCAGAACCTGACTTGGTTTTTGGTAAAGGACCAACGCAGTCTATTATTATTCGACTGAAAGGTTCATCAAAAGCTGGAATGGGTTGTAACCTTGCTTTTGGAATAACTTGGTTAGGTTTCCCTACCATTTGACAAGTGTGGCAACTTTTACAATATTCGGAAACGTCCGATTTTAAGCCAGGCCAAAAGAAGTGAGTCATAATCTTGTGATAAGTCTTGTTTATACCTAAATGACCAGACATTGGACTTTCATGGGCTATACTAAGTATTTCACGGCGATATGACTTTGGAACAACAATTTGGTGATAAACAGCCCAATCATCATCAGCTGGGACATCAAATGGTCGCCATTTTCTCATCAGAATACCATTCTTTTTATAGTAACAAACAGGATTCTGAGACATTTCTTTTTCGGGTAATGCCCTGTCAATTAACTTTGAAATCTCAGGATCATTTTGCTGTTCCTGGATTAACTTCGACTTCGAATGCGTTTCATGACCTTGGTCATTTGACCTTGGAGATGACTGACAAAATTTTGACGAGTCTGTCTGAGTATCAGGCAGACTAAGATTAAAAGACTTTTTAATCTCGTCATTGAAATATTGACCAATAAAAGAATCAATTAAGTCAATATCATTTGAATTTTTCAAGGAAGCTTTTTTAGCCATACCCCGAGTTACTGCACATGAAGGGTACAAATCAGGTATTTCCTGCAAAATAGGATCATCTGTTTGACCTACATTAGGTGTGTCAGTTACAAGAGGATTAACAACAACCTTATCTCCAGCTAAGTCATTGCCTAGCAATAAATGTACACCTTTGAATGGTAAAGAATGTTTAACACCAACAACCACAGAACCAGTAACCAAATCTGAGGACAAATTAACCTTATGAAGAGGAACATTAATAACACCATACTCTACACCCTGAATAAGGACACTAGTACCAGACGAAGTCTTCTCAGAAAAAGGCAGAACATCTGCTAGAATAAGAGATTGAGAAGCTCCTGTGTCTCTTAAAATTTTAATAGGGGAAGGCGGGCACATATCACCTGAAAGTGATACAAAACCATCCAACATGAACGGTTCAAAAATCTCCATACAGGAATCAGAATTTGGTTCTGCCTTAACAATTGAATTTAACTCAAAAGAAGGCTGTGATTTAGGCTGAAGGCTGGTGAGCCCTGTAGGTTTGGCTGCACTCAGTTCCTTCTTCCTTTTTAATCTAAAAAATTCCGAAATAAGGTGACCTGGTTTTTTACAAAAAGTACAATGTACTCGAGATAAGGGGTTTTGAACATTGGTTTCACCAGTAGACTTTGGTTTAGGTGAATTTGATTGACTAGACATGCTAGATGAATCACCAGACATAGATATATTTTGGGGATGTGAGGAAGCAGGTTTTGCTTTATTAACGAACGAATTTTTGTGTGTATGGTAGTAATCATCAGCTAAACGAGCTGCTTCATGTATAGTTTCAACAGTTTTTTCATCTAAATGTGACTTAATGTCAGATTGAATGCAATTTTTGAATTGTTCAATTAATATAAGTTGTCTAAGATTATCATAATTTTGGTCTATTTTCTTAGAATAGCACCACCTGTCAAATAATTTTTCTTCGTTTCTTGCAAATTCAACGTGAGTCTGGCCAGATTCTTTTCTACAACTTCTAAATTGTTGTCCGTATGCTTCTGGAACCAGCTCATAACCTTTGAGAATGAGTTCTTTTACAGTATCATAATCATTGCTTTGTTCTGTTCTAAGTTGCGAATAAATATTGCGAGCTTTTCCTACTAAGACACTTTGAAAAGTAAGGTCCAGTGCTCCTTTGGCCATTTCAAGTTATTTGCAACTTTTTCAAAATGTTCGAAATATGTATCAACTTCATTTTCTTGAAATTGAGGAACAAGCCTAAAATGTTTTGTTACATCAAAATGGTCATTATACATATCTCTGGGCTGATTTGCTCTATCTTGTATTTCTAATTCTTTTAATCGTAATTGAAATGCTCTTTCTTCTCTTTCCCTCTCTCTTTCTATTTCTCTCTCTTCTCTTTCTCGCTCTTCCTTTTCCCTTTCTCTCTCTCTTTCTCTTTATCTTTCTCTTTCCCTTTCTTCCTTTTCCCTTTGAAATTGCCTTTCTCTTTCTTTTTCTTCAATTTCTCTTTGTGCTCTTTCTCTTTCAATTTCAATTTCTAATTGCTTTGCTTGAAATTTCCGATCTTCTCTCTCTCTCTTTCTATTTCCAATTCCTTCTCCCTTTGTTGAAGTTTTAACAGTTCAAGATCTCTTGAGCTTGAAACTGATGGAACATCAACAATGAGAGACAGAGCCTTTTCATCAAAAATGTCCTCATCAACAAAATATTGAACCAAAATATTCTTAATTTCATGCTTTCGCAATGAGGACTTGACTTCTTTTAATTCATAATGCTTGGCAAGATTGAGCAAATCAGGCTTTTCACCCAAATTCAATAGCTCCACGGAAGGTTCGTGCGTAAATTTTTCTAAGTCAAAAGACATGGTAGCTTGTTGCTGTATTCAAACAAGAATGTAAGATTTCGATAAATAATAGTGAAAGTACACTCTAGATTTATCAAAATTGAAATATGAAATTTATTTCTTAAATAATTTTGAACACTAGATTTAAATACAGAATTTGTTTGATTTGTTTTGTTTTGTTTGTTTGTCTGATGTTCGTATCTCGAGACGAGCCCCCAAATTGTTACGTGCCAATGTAACACGAACAAAGAAGCCAGCAACAAACTTTACAATTAACAATATTTATTGACAATAATACCAGAATTATTGACAAAATGAAATTAATACAAAAACAATTTACAATACCTTGAATGTTTAATCCTAAAGTTTTAATTTTAGATCCAATTTAATTAAGTTCCTGGTCCACAAATAATAAGTCCAATAATATCCGAATTTAAAATTAAACACGCTTTCAAACACACTTTTAAGATAACGAGAAATCCCCTTTTAGTTTAACACAGTACTACTAAATGAAACCATAAGTCTAAAACAAGTGAACCAAGAATGCTGTAGGAACCCCTTTATATAATACCATAGAATAATCTAGAATAGTAGAGAACATAAGAATACTCTAGAGTCTGAATCACTTTCCAGAAGTCCTTTCTAGAAAGATCTACAATATTCTACATACATTTACCTAACAGAATCAAGAGATAGGAAAATTCCCTGTCTAAAAATAGACACGGTAAAAACCATTAGGTTTATATATAACACAATATATCACTCAAGAATGCCATCAGGTTCGTTCACCATCAGTACTTTCAGTGCTTTGATTTGTAAATAGTAGCAGCATTAAAATTGGTTCAAAAACCCTGTACGTGAACCTTAACGCGCCTATGAGTGACATTTTCACCAGTTCAACATTATACACAAAGCATACATCTGGCCGGCCTGTGAAAATTCATTATGCGCTATATCAAAAATCAGGTCTTAAACAATCTAAAGGTGATTAACGAATTCTATGGTTGTATTTTATGGCTGCCAATGTTCTCCAAGTTTGAAACTGGTGAACACTTGAACTTGATGAAAATGTCACGGACAGGCTCAAACTTTTTTTAATCAAGGGCGTAGCTCCCATTACGCACATTACGCAATTGCGTAATACAAATAAATCTTCTTTCGAATAATCTTGATATTGAATGATCATATGATCGAAACTACAGCTTATTCAAGCTGTAGTTTAGATGTTTGATTATTCACCCGCGCTCAAATCATTTAAACGGGGAGCGGGTGGACGGCATCTGTCTTTAATCACTGTCCACATATCTTATTTATTCTTTATTGGTCGCCTTCGAAATGCGTAAAAATTTCGAAATCCTAGCTACGCCTATGTTAATCAATTCTTACCAGTCTTGTACGTCTTAATGATCAAAAAGAAAAATCTCACCCTTTTTACGCAAATTCTTTGACAAGGTATATCACATTCCTGCGTTCAGAATGCAAAAAGTTTGCGAGTATTTGATAATGATACCTCAAATCTGGGTACTATTTCTTACACGCTTCCAAACGTTTTCATTAGGACAAAACTTATCAAAACTGACAACGCGTGTGATCTCTACTTTATTTATTCTACTGAGTTAGGTCGGTTAGGCAGTAGGTTTACCCTTCCTATACAAAAAATAACCAAAAATGATCACAAGGAAGTGTCCCAAAATCTCTCGTAACCCTTTGCTGTTTAATCCCTGCTTTTTACGTGCCTGTGATTTTTAGATTGAGAAAACATTGTGAAAAAAGACGAAATTGCTTCTGACAAGCAATTTCTTCTTTTTCCACACTTTTCTCTGCCCTACTCAATGGTTATTTCTCAAATTAAATCCACTTTTAATTTTCGTCTGCAAAACCTTTGAATTTGGACAGGTCCAAAATTTTGTAAAACAGGGTTAAGCATTTATAACATCTAGACAAAGAGTACATCATCTAGAAAACCAGATTATGCATTACAGACGGCAGTTATATCAGATCGGCGATGTTTTGTTATTCTCGTTAACGTGTCGCTTAACTGGTTATCTTCGGTAAGCTTTCACAGTAATTATATGCAAATATGAAATAAAAGGAAATTATGTCTTTATCTTGAAACATACAAAAAGAAGATAAAAGTATTGCAATATCCGAATTACATTGAAGTAGCTCTGAACAGAAGCGAGCCATGATAACTTGGCGTATAAAAGACACAAGAATGCATTTTCAGCGAACCTTATAATCTGCAATGAAACTGAAAAATGAGCCATTCTTGCCATTTGAGCTATTTCATGCATTTCATGGCCGTGGTTGAAAAGAACATGTTTTTCATAGTACATTCTTACACAAATAACTACGGCTGCATCGAATATGCTTGATGAGATTTCGAGCTGATCATTGTCTCAAATCAAAGAGTGATAAACACACAACTATACAGAAAATATTTTATCTTATAACTTTGATATTTTTTATGATATCACAAAGTTACTTTTAGAACAAAGATATAATGCGTTTTTTTAGAAACTTGCATTTCAGTTAGAAACATCTACGATAACAAGACAAATTGAGGTTATAAGATAAATATAATACGTACTTAGTGTATTGTTTGAAAAAATATCTAACTCAGTTGTGAGAATTGGTAATTGTCTCGGCAGAGCCTCGACAATTATCAATTCTCCCAACCTCGTTAGATATTTTTTTTTCATAAAATACACTACATACGTATGATATATCTATATCCAAACGCGCTGAAATCACTGCATACTCTCCTCTCCTAAGACCCTGGCTCAGTATTTTGTGCACGAACCGTTGCTTAGTATTTATTATAAGTCTATTTTGACGACATACAACGTTGGAATCCCTTCACGCTGTTCTTGTTCGCTACTACATTATACCTTTTCACACAATAAGATGGATAAAGTTTGTAGAATTTATACTGGATTCTTTTTTCACTCCAGCAGTCTATACAACGATACGATATTGTAACTCATTTAGGTATTAAATTCTTATCAAAGTTATGGTGCACTTGCAGCGTCTGCAACCATTGCGTTCTAACGGGTCATTTGGCTAGAAATGAATTACCGTCTGACATAAGACAGTATTAAGGTCCAATATTATAACCCAGCAAAATAAGGCCCGGTGATTACTAACATACTTATTTCTTATTTCACAGGTATAAAACCACTGTACTTTTATTGTGTGTTTGCTAGTTACATTAACTGCAAGAAAGAAAAAAAATGATTGCCTGAAATATGAAAAAATACATGTAGCCTATAGAGAATCCAATGAGGCTTGAGTAAAGTGACTTAATAGGAATTTCATTTGTTTATTTGTTTTTTAGGAAAAATAATTAAAATCAGACTTGTATATATCAAAAAAGGACTGTGATAATTTCACTGGTGTGTTGGTATTAAATGTTACGTGATTTGTTGCGAGCATTAAAGAATCGAGTTTAAAAAGAAATAGCAAAAATGCTTCAATTTTGTACTGGCATTACAGGGAACAAAACTGAATTAAATCTTCCCAACTGAATTAAATGTTCCCGTCTGAAGGTGGATGTATATACATGTATAAGTTTGTCTTCTCAGTCAGTCCATCCATATGTCAAAGAATCTAACTTAATTTCTTTTGCATTAATGCATGAAACTGTTTGAAACATTCATATAATGTTCTCCATCCTGTGACCCCACCTTGGCATTTGGTCAGAAGTTGGTGAGTTTATGCTGGATCACTGAAAAGCAAGCCTTCATTTCAAATTTGTCGTGAACACACAGTGCCACGGTAGATGACACCTTGTTAAATTTTTTTGTGGCCACATTTTTAATGTTGACAGTGATAAAATAAATAGAGTATATAAATGAGTGGGCATGGTAACCAAATTTATTAAATGAGTCAACTATCAACAGATAAAAATGAGGATGCACCGAGTCTACGTCTCTGTGAACGCCGAAATGATTGACCACAAGATTCGAAACCATCGTGTTATCTAGGATGTGTAATCTAGCACCAGCATTTAATTCAATAAGTAGACTTCGCTTAACAATTTTGAATACTATAATGAGTTCCCGTCTTTAATTATTAGATAACTAGTAAACGCTGAGAAGCCGCGAAGCTTCAAGTAAGTAGTTCTGGTCAAGTTGGAGTCTACAAGGCTTATATGAGTATTATAGTATTCTCAGCAAAAAAGAAAGTATCCATTTTTCTTTTTTCTTAATCTTTTACATATGTGTGATCAAGAGATTAATAAAGATAACAATATTTTTGTATTGCTTCGTTTTCTCATGCACATATCATTTTTCATTCAAACGACATGTCATTATTGGTGTTTTCAAAAAATGTCAAATTCTTTCTTTTCTACGTCGACGAACGTCACGCTTTCGATCTTAAGTTATTTTCAATTGAATTTAGCCTCTAAAACTCTGTGGTTATGAAAATCAAATAATAAATGTGTTGCATTCAACACAGTCTTGTAGCGAGGCTGAGAGAAGCTTAATCACATGCGTCATCAAAACTCGTCATACGTGAAGTAAATCTTTCGAACTTAAGTTAATTGGGAAGAACAATAAAGACCCGTACTGACCATTTCCGATTTAGTAATATTGTTAACCGCAATTTTCAACTTAATATTGCCACTGGGAGCAGGTCACGTCACATGTTCTTATTCACGTTGACGCGATTGCGTCCGCGCTTCCTAAGCACTATTTTAAAACGGAATAAATAAATGGGTTAACCTTTATAAACGTCAAACTTTAAAACCAAGCCAATTGTCATTTAAATCTTAACGGGTGTAAGGCGAGCACTTTTTCTGTGATATTCATGCAAGACTCTCAAATGAGCAAAAGGTAACGTTAACGTAACGTAGTTGAGCAAATGTTTTTTTTATTGTCAGCTTAAAACTGAAAAAGAGTTTTTTTACTTGTTTTCTTGACAAGGAACGTGCAGACAGAACTTGGTGAATTTGAGCGTTGAATCTGTGTAAGATGTTTAATGTTTGTTTGTGTTCACTTGACGTAACATTTGTAGGAAACAGCAGAATTTATCAAGTTTTCTTATCAAGCAAGGATACCTTACGTACTTACATTTTTTGCAAATTATGCCCCTCTACTTTCAACATCCAGCTCTCAACAGCTGAATGTAGCATGCATATTGCATTAGGAAAGCACAAAAACTGCCAGAAAAATCAATTGATTATCATACTGAGGGTCTGCGATTTTTGGAAACCACACCCTTGCTACGTTAACGCCAACAATCGGTAGCGGCTTCTTCAAATCACACCAAACTTGTTTCATTTTAATTCCAAATAGTCAGGGCGTAATTAGCAATTTATGTGACATTCTTTTGGCTCAAATTTACACGGGTAGTCAATCCAGCACTCCCATTTGATACAGAAATCATATCGACTTCTATCATCATCAAAAGTACTAGAGTGATGGTATTATTCGGCTTGTAGACCCCAGTAAACTTCTCACATAAAACATCGTAACAACGACATAAATTATTTTATTCCTTCATAAAATACATATATTTCCTAGAATTTCTGTGTGTACTTTTAAAGAAATCCGACGTTTTATTGGGTGGATACTTTTTATTTTTGTTCAGTATATTATTCGTGTCGTGGTATCCGATCCTAATACGTGTAGGTACAAGCTCTCATTGTATATCATTGCACAGTGCTTTTTTTTAAATGGATAATATGACATTTGTTGATAAACTGATCAGCCTAACAGACCTAGATAAATTTCAATCTCTATTAGAGCTCTCATTTCTTTCCACACCAAAAAAGTGAACGAAAGGAAAAACATTTATTTGCTTTATATATTAACCTCCTTTTATTTTATGTTTTAATACAAACACACTTACCCTATAAACAGCTTAATTGAAATGAAATACAAAGGAAACAGTACATTAGCTCTCGAAAGGAAAGGTTGGGACAATCGTCAAGAAAAACAAAATTTTCATGGCTGGCGGCAGTCAATTAATTATTGAATTTCTTTGAAACCTATCGAAAATGGTAATTTAAAAATAGATAAGATTTCCCTTATTGCATACGCATAAAGAAATTCGAATATGATTTTTTTAACAATTTCCTTGAAATAGCATTATGTAGATGGTATTTTCAGAAGTGGGACATGAATTATTAAACACTAATGCCCCCGGTACGATAATTTTTGAACAGGCAGGTTTATCTTTCGCATACAGGCAAACGGAATAACAGACCGACGGACGAACGGAAAAAACAGGCGGACAGTGTATAACTGATATGCCGGATCTATCGATGCGGGGGTTCAAAAGGTTGAAACGTTTTTGCATTTCTGTCTATCCGATTTGTTCAAGTACACTCATTTGTATAAAGAACCATATTTTTGACGAAAATATACATGTATCTGAATCAGACTTCAGCCTCTAGAGATTTATATTGCAGATAATTGTTTCGGCGTAAAATCGACTTATATTGAATGAATAAATAACTAAAGCTATTCTTTCACGAGTGGCTCCACCACGAGTGAAAATATTGCCTTTGTTGTTCACAAAATGTAATATTAATAGTTCTGTCTCGAAAAATAAACAATTTTTCTATTTCTTAAATGCAAAAATTAGACGAAATGTGAATGATTTATGACAAATTTTCTAATAGAGCGTCATTTTACACGCGATTGCTATGCACCGCTCGTAATGATGTCACTTGAACATGTATAGTGAACCGCTCAGAAAGGGTGAAAGGAACGAAAGCGGGGTAAAAGATTTTGATAATTTCACTGGTAAGGCTGTGTGTTTATCAAATAATTATCTACCGTTATTTCTAGATAAATCACCGAAAAGCATTAAAGAAAACCCGTTTGTATCTCTAAACAATATCTTTTTGTACCACCATGGGGGCAATTCCTTTAAAAAGTAGACTATTTCTGACTTATCTCACTAAAGGGGATCACACTGCTATTCGATTTACATCCTTTATGTCGAGTTGACACATTCATGTTTTGATCTGACCCCTTTCAAGCTACTGTCATTTTGATCAAAATCATTCTAAATCGCTCCACAGAGCTTTTTTCGTTCATTACAAACACTCATTCAAACTATTCAAAAACGCCCAAAATTGACTGAATAGTCCAGTTAAAATAGCGAAATATGGCCTCAACCTAAAACAAATTGCAACAAAAACGTTCTTGGCTTTTTTGAGTAGCTTGACCCTCCCTAGATGACATACTGAAAGTAGGACAAAATCGGAAGATACGTATTTTGATTTTTCCATACATTTTGATACCCACTAGTAATGCCTGTAATACAACCAATTTAATGAGAATATTGTATGATATACCTGGAATAAAACTGATTTGTGCAAGCAAAACAAATCAAATATCATTTGAATTACCTCTAGACATAAAACCACAACTTTTATTAATGGATTGAGTAAAATGTATGACATTTTAAACATAAAAAGGCAAATTCAAATTAATCTTACCCCACCCACTTGATTTATCATTAGAATGGATAGAAAAATAGCTTCTGGTATTGAAACATTTTCATATATACCCTTGTCAACAAATTTAAAACAATATTGTTTTATTGGATTGACCAATTTGTATGTCTGCCTATCCCACAGGCAATTGTTTTGTAAAAATCATGTATCCAACATTTGCTTATGTAAACTCTCCCATTAGTCACTGAATTTAAATTTTGTTACTTCCTAAGTCTTAAATAATTATTTTGACAACATTGTTATCAGTTTATTTTTTTCTTGATAATTTTCCTTTTCATTGTTACCATTTTGTGTAAAATATGCTGGAAATGGTGAGAGTTGATGAGGTACATGACTAGTTTGACACATTGTCTTATATAATAACGCACATTTGTGTATTTGACGACAATTGGATAATGAAATTGCCTATGAACTGTCTGTCTAAAAATAATTTTCTGAAACTTCAATTCCAAACAATTCAAAAAGAAGGTATATATGTCACTAATCTAGTGCTACATTTCTTTTTTAATTCAGTATAACAATGACACAAAGAACCTTTTAAAATTCTGAAATTACCTGACCTAAAACTTTAAAAGAGGGTTCGCATAAGTAAGACACGACAATAAAACCGTGGTCATTTGATAACCTTAAAGGGGGTTACCACAACTGCATTTAGATCAATTTTATATTGTAAATTATGTTGTTATTTCATATACATTAAAAATCGAAAGTTTTTCGGTTGTACAAACTTGTCTAATCTTAAACTTTAAACTATTGAAGCCTAAAAAAATACTAATGGGGGCATTCTAATAACGATTAACCCAAATTGTTCTCAAGGTTCTCTAATCAAATGTTTTTTGGTTAAAATTTTAAAATTTTCATAATTATCCTTCTTTTTTCTTACATTAATCAAAATCAAAGAATAATATGGTAGAAATTGGAAATGGTTTCTTACAACATTAACATTATTTTCATCAATACAAGCTATTTCAAGTTTCGTTTGTTTGAATGGTCGGAGTTACGCCATTTTCAACAATCTTTCATGTATATTGCGGCGGCAGCAGCACCTTACAATGGATTCCTGGTATTCTCACACCAGTACCACCATTACATCCTTTCCTAGCCCACAGCTGATATTCCACATCAGTCTACGATTATCAATCCATTAGGTATTTCATGAACATAATATGAAATTGATATTACTTGAGTAGATAATTGAGAATTGTTAAGGTTAGGGTCCTTCATATTTTTCAAAAATTAAAAAAAAAACTCTTCTTTTTCATCTTGTGGAAATATACTACACAAATTTGCTAGGTGGTCAAATTCACAAACCTGTTGAATCATTTCTTGATTCATGTTTAATTTATTAGCCCATGATCAGGTCAACTCATTTAAAACTAAGATTGAGGTTTCCTGAACTTTTTTAAAAGCAACGCGTTTTTTAACCACTTCAAATCTTATACCTCGCAATATAGAGGGTGTTTGTAATCGATCTGCATGGTGTACCAGGAGAAATTCGTTAGACAACTTCATTCCAAATGAATATTTATTCCTCACATAGTCTGTCATTTTAATAACTTTGATATACAAATTGTTTGTGAACATTCAATTGGTGAAAAATTTTGAATCATAAGCATGTAATCATTTGTTCTTCATTCATTTTTAAAGTAAATGTTGGCATTACATTCTCACAAGGTTTTGAATCATTTCGTGTTTTTGATACTAGTAAAGCATACTCTCTTGGTATAGTGTTTAAATTAATGACGAATGCTTATCCACATCAAAATTAGTTGATTGAGTATTGTTTTAAAAAAAAATTAAAACTTCTAATTAATTGGCAATCAGAGCACTTTATTTCCAATTCATTCCTATGCCATTCTTCAATTTAACTCGTTATGTTTTGAGAAATGTTTTTAAAACTTGTCAAATGACAAACAAAACCTGTTTCCGAAGTCATTGGTGTGATGCACCTGTCTAAAAAATTTCAATTTAAACTTTCCTAGCGCCTAATATGAAAATCCCAAAATCTAAAACGAAAACTTTTGACATTCACAGCTTACCTTAGTTTGTCAATTAACTTTAAAAATAAGCATTTGAATGGGACCAACATCACATTGCATTCGAAAGAACCAGTACCAGACAAGTCCACTTTCGTCACAGCGCAGATGATTGTGCGCTGGGATTCCAATTACGGGTTTCAAGGTTCAATCTCTGACAACAGCACACCCAGTCTTGACACTTGTCTCCAACCAAAGTTGGGGGTAAAAAAGTTCAAATCGACTTTGACTTGCACATTGAAAAGACTTTGGACTGTTAAAAATGTTTCAGACCTATTCCATGACGCCAATGCCCCCTTTTTTGCCATAGCGACCATTTTCTACTACTTTGCAATGTTAAAGTGAGTGGGTGGGGTAAGATGTTTTACAAATTATCTCTAAAACCGACCAAATAACAAAGAATATCCTATTTTCAATTAGCATATAACTTAATACAATCCGCTACATGGCTTTTGGTATACAGACAACTTCTACTTTAGATTTAAACATGTTTTCTGTCAAAAAGTCTTTTTAGGTTTAGTTGGGAAAATTCTATGATAAAAATCGCGAAAAAAAATCAAAATACGTATCGTCCGATTTTGTCCTACTTTATATATGTTAAATGGGTATGTCTATGGATGTCAGAAAACACGACATTGTTTTTGTTGCAATTTGTTTTGGGTCCTACCATAATTTGACTGGACTATGAAAAAGATAAATTCAGCAACTACATTTAAAATAAATATAGCTAGAAAAAAATCGCGACAAAATTGAAATTGTAAGCTACTAATAGAATTTGTATGCATATTTTAGTAAAGGGAGGTAATAAATAATGGATTACCTCCATCAAATATCAATCAAAACTCACTCATCGCATTCACTCAATTTTATTCCTAAATCATCCAAAATAGTTCACCTTGTCAAGTTCACGAGGTTGTTAACTGTAATCAGTACATAAATAAATTACAGCTTGAAAAACATTAGAATATAACCTCTTTTTATAAGTCTAAAGCATTAGATTAGAAAGATAATGAACATCCATTTGATGTACTTCATTTCCTGTCCATTATAGAGACATAAACTGACTGAAGATATACGTTTATTGTCAATTATCACGAACAATAGATTCCAAGTTTAATCAATGCCCTGCGATATCACTTTATATCAGTGATTGG
Source organism: Fragum whitleyi (assembly GCA_948146395.1). Lineage (NCBI taxonomy): Eukaryota > Metazoa > Mollusca > Bivalvia > Cardiida > Cardiidae > Fragum > Fragum whitleyi. The sequence continues at coordinate 52,840,215 of OX411555.1, forward strand.
AGATTACTTTGTCTCACTTAGTCCTCTTTGGAATAAATTCATTCGATAAAATCAGATGGCCATTTTCGTTTTTGAAATTCGAGTCTTACAGTTAACAACATCGTGAAATTGACATACATCTCGATCAAAACCATTCCAAATCAGTCTTTCAGCGATTCATGAATTCATTCCAAACACTCACTCAAACCATTTAAAAACGCTCTAAACCCACTGAAGAAGATTGCTACAATAACGATGTTCAAAATGATTAAAGCTAGAAAAAATCTCGATTTCACTGACATTATTGTAAGCGTCTGATAGGTTTTTGGAGATATTTGAAGCTTTATAGAGAACTTATATGCCGAATTTCAATCAAAGATAGGTTATAAATATCGCTAATTCTGTTCAGGATGAAAAAAATTAGCGATATAAGATTACCTCCTTTGTAATTCACTCAAAACTCACACATATCTTTTACTCAATTTCATTCCTTAATAATCAAAAAATAATTCACCTTGTCAAGTTCACGAGGTTGTTAACTGTAATCAGTACAAAAATGAATTCAGCTTGAAAACATTAGAATATAACCTCCATCTATAAGTCTAAAACCATTAGATTAGATAGATAATGAACAGCTATTTGATGTACTTCATTTCCTATCCATTATAGGGACATAATTTAACTGAAGACAGACGTTTATTGTCAATTATCACGAACAATAGATTCCAAGTCGAATCAATGCCCCGCGATATCACTTAATATCAAAGATTGGAGATTACTTTGTCTCACTTAGTCCTCTTTCAAATAAATTCATGCGATAAAATCAGATGACCATTTTCGTTTTTAAAATTCGAGTCTTATAGTTAACAACATCGCGAATTTTACAAACATATCGGCAAAAATCATTCCAAATCACTCGCTCAGCGCTTTGTTAAAAAATTCGAACAATCACTCGAACCATTCAAAAACGCTTCAAAATCACCGAAAGAGATTGTATCAACAACCTTATTTAAAATATGTAAAGCTAGAAAAAATGATCTCGATTTCACTGACATAATAAAAATTGTAAGCGTCTGATAGGTTTTTGAAGAGATTGGCCGCTATTTAGATAACTTTTATGCCTATTTTATTAAAGGAAGGAAGTGAATATCGCTTATTTTGTTCATCTAGAACAAAATAAGCGATATCGAACTACCTCCCTCTAATTTCACCCGAAACCCACTCATCACATTTACTTAATTTCATTCCATCATTCCAAAATCATTCACCTTGTCAAGTTCACGATGTTGTTAACTGTAATCAGTACATGAATTAATTTCAGCTTGAAAACATAAGAATATAACCTCTTTTTATAAGTCTAAATCCATTAGATTAGAAAGATAATGAACACCCATTTGATGTACTTCATTTCCTGTCCATTGTTGGGACATAATTTAACTGAAGACAGACGTTTATTGTCAATTATCACGAATTAGGGATTCCAAGTCGAATCAATGCGCTGCGATATCACTAAATATCAGTGATTGGAGATTACTTTGTCTCACTTAGTCCTCTTTCAAATAAAATTCATTCGATAAAATCAGAGGGCCATTTTTGTTTTTAAAATTCGAGTCTTATAGTTAACAACATCGTGAAATCGACATACGTCTCAATTAAAACCATTCCAAATCACTCGCTCAGCGATTCATGTATTCATTCCACACACTCACCCAAACCATTCAAAAACGCTCCGAACTCGCTGAAAAAGACATTAACAATTACGTCATACAAAATTAATAAAGCTAGTAAAATTCTCGATTTCACGGACGGAATCGTAAGCGTCTGATGGGTTATGAAGAGATTGGGAGCTTTATAGAGAACTCCTTTACCATTTTATTCAAGGGAGGTAATGAGTATCGATATTTTTTACACCCTGAACAAAATTAGCGATAATGGATTACCTTCATCAAATTTTACTCAAAACTCACTCATCGCATTCACTCAATTTTATTCCTAAATCATCCAAAATAGTTCACCTTGTCAAGTTCACGAGGTTGTTAACTGTAATCAGTACATAAATAAATTACAGCTTGAAAAACATTAGAATATAACCTCTTTTTATAAGTCTAAATCCATAAGATTAGAAAGATAATGAACATCCATTTGACGAACTTCATTTCCTGTCCATTATAGGGACTTAATTTAACTGAAGACAGGCGTTTATTGTCAATAATTACGAACAATAGATTCCAAGTCGAATCAATGCCCTGCGATATCACTAAATATCAGTGATTAGAGATTACTTTGTCTCACTTAGTCCTCTTTTGAATAAATTCATTCGATAAAATCAGATGGCCATATTCGTTTTTAAAATTCGAGTCTTACAGTTAGCAACATCGTGAAACCGACATACGTCTCGGTTAAAACCATTCCATATCAGTCGCTCAGCGACTTATGAATTCATTTCACACACTCATTCAAACCATTCAAACACGCTGTAAACTCACTGAAGAAGATTGTAACAATAACGATGTTCAAAATGAATAAAGCTAGAAAAAAATCTCGATTTCACTGACATTATTGTGAGCGTCTGATAGGTTTTTGAAGAGATTGGAAGCTTTATAGAGAACTTCTTTGTCGATTTTATTCAAGGGTGGTAATTAATATCGCTAATTTTGTTCATCCTGAACAAAATTAGCGATAATGGATTACCACCATCAAATTTTACTCAAAATCCACTCATCACATTCACTCCATTTCATTCCATCATTCAAAAATAATTCACCTTGTCAAGTACACGAGGTTGTTATTTGTAATCAGTACATAAATGAATAACATGAAAACATTAGAATATAACCTCTTTTTATAAGTAAAAAACCATTTGGTTAGAAAGATGATGACCATCTATTTGATGTACTTCATTTCCATTCCATTATAAGGACATAATTTAACTGAAGACAGACGTTTATTGTCAATTATCACGAACAATAGATTCCAAGTCGAATCAATGCCCTGTGATATCACTAATTATCAGTGAATGGAGATTACTTTGTCTCACTAAGTCCTCTTTTAAATAAATTCATTCGATAAAATCAGATGGCCATTTTCGTTTTTAAGATTCGAGTCTTACAGTTAAGGATATCGTGAAATTGACATACATCTCGATTAAAACCATTCCAAATCACTCGCTCAGCGATTCATGAATTCATTCCACACACTCACTCGAACCATTCAAAAACGTTCCAAACTAACTGAAGAAGATTGTAACAATAACGATGTCCAAAATGAATAAAGCTAGAAAAAATCTCGATTTCACTGATAGATTGTAGGCATCTGATAAGTTTTTGAAGAGATTGGAAGCTTTATAGAGAACTTCTTTGTCGATTTTTTTTCAATGGAGTTAATAAATATCGCTAAATTTGTCCATCCTGAACAAAATTAGCGAAAATGGATAACCTCAATCAAATTTTACTTAAAACTCACTCATCGCATTCATTAAAATTCATTCCTAAATCATTCCAAAATCATTCACCTTGTCAAGTTCACGATGTTGTTAACTGTGATGAGTACATAAATAATTTACAGCTTGAAAACATTAGAATATAACCTCTTTTGATAAGTCTAAAACCATAAGATTAGAAAGATAATGAACATCTATTTGATGTTCCTCATTTCCTGTCCATTATAGGGACATAATTTAAATGAAGACAGACGTTTATTTTCAATTATCACGAACAATTGATTCCAAGTCGAATCAATGCCCTGCGATATCACCTCATTATCAGTGATTGGAGATTACTTTGTCTCACTGAGTTCTCTTTTAAATAAATTCATTCGATAAAATCAAATGGCCATTTTCGTTTTTAAGATTCAAGTCTTACAGTTAAGGATATCGTGAAATTGACATACATCTCGATTAAAACCATTCGAAATTAGTCGCTCAGCGATTCATGAATTCATTCCACATACTCACTCAAACCATTCAAAAACGCTCTAAACTAACTGAAGAAGATTGTAATAATAACGATGTTCAAAATGAATAAAGCTAGAAAAAATCTCTATTTCACTGACATTATTGTAGGCATCTGATAGGTTTTTGAAGAGATTGGAAGCTTTATAGAGAACTTCTTTGTCGATTTTTTTTTCAATGGAGTTAATAAATATCGCTAATTTTGTCCATCCTGAACAAAATTAGCGAAAATGGATTACCTCCATCAAATTTTACTCAAAACTCACTCATCGCATTAATTCAATTTCATTCCTACATCATTCCGAAATCATTCACCTTGTCAAGTTCACGATGTTGTTAACTGTGATGAGTACATAAATAAATTACAGCTTGAAAACATTAGAATATAACCTCTTTTAATAAGTCTAAAACCATTAGATTAGAAAGATAATGAACATCAATTTGACGAACTTCATTTCCTGTCCTACATTTCCTATACGGACATAAACTGATTGAAGACGGACGTTTATTTTCAATTATCACGAACAATAGATTCCAAGTTGAATCAATGCCCTGCGATATCACTAAATATCAGTGATTGGAGATTACTTTGTCTCACTTAGTCCTCTTTTGAATCAATTCATTCTATAACATCAGATGGCCAATTTTGTTTTTTAAAATTCGGGTAAAGCACTATAGTTAAGGAAATCGCGAAATTGACAAGCTGAAAGGTATTAAATGAGATTAAAAATTGCCGATAATTGTTTCGGCGTAACATCGACTTATATTGAGTGAATAACTAACTAAAGCTATACTTTCACGAGTGGCACCACCACGAGTGAAAATACAGCCTTTGTTGTTCACAAAATGTAATATCAATAGTTCTGTCTCGAAAAATAAACGATTATTCTATTTCTTTAATGCAAAAATTAGACGAAATGTGAATGATTTATGACAAATTTTCTAATAGAGCGTCATTTTACACGCGATTGCTTTGCAACGCTCATAACGATGTCACTTGAACATTTATAGTGAACCGCTCAGAAAGGGTGAAAGGAACGAAAGCAGGGTAAAAGATTTTTATAATTTCACTGGTAAGGCTGTGTGTTTATCAAATAATTATCTACCGTCATTTCTCTATAAATCACCGAAAAGCATTAAAGAAAACTCGTTTGAAACTTTAGAAAGATGATGACCATCTATTTGATGAACTTCATTTCCTGTCCATTATAGGGACATAATTTAACTGAAGACAGACGTTTATTGTCAATTATCACGAACAATAGATTCCAAGTCGAATCAATGCCCTCTGATATCACTAAATATCAGTGATTGGAGATTACCTTGTCTCACTAAGTCCTTTTTTAAATAAATTCATTCGATAAAATCAGATGGCCATTTTCCTTTATAAAATTCGTGTATAGCACTATAGTCAGGGAAATCGTGAAATTGACTAGCTGAATGGTATTTTAATGAGTTCAAATGAGCGAGAGGATTGAGTTTTGAATGAAATTCAAGTTGAACAAATTAAGCCATATTTATGACTTCCCTTTGAAAAGTATGCCTCAAAGTTCCATAAAAAGTTTTTTTTGTAATTTGTGAATTAACCAGACTCTGACAAAATTAAATGAACTCAAGAAATTGTGAATTTTATCTGGCCATTTTTATGTTGAATTTCACGATGCTCTTAACTGTACATGAACGAGTATAGATACACGCAACCCAAAATCAATGATTAATATTTTTTATTGATAACAGGTTAATTTTGCTTAAAATTTTTTTTCAAATAATGAAACTTACGGAAATAAAATGACCAATGATGGCGAATCCCGACGCAGATCTCTGTTTAAATATTTGACCAATAGACTTGTGAAACAGTTGAATGTCCCGGAAGTCCTTAGACTAGAATCCCTCGCGTATGTTATTTGTGCAGTCTGTTTTCAAATTAAACCCCGTTTTGCACGCAAGTACATGTGCAAAGCAGAGTATAATTTCTTAACAGTTTGAACCGTCTTGATGTCATGAACGCAGGACAGTCTATGCCAATGGATGCACATCATAGAACCGTAATGTAAAAATTACAAAATGTCGAGAGAGCGAACGGGCGCAAACGCACTTATCTTTTTTTAAATGGCAGACAGCAAAATATGTGAACACCAAAAGGTCACATCAATTATTATCGTGATGTGGGCGATTAAACAAGTGCAATATTGCATCCTCTTAATCCCAATCCTAATGCAGTGAGACTCCCAATGTCAATTGACAAATTAATGCCGATTTTTTTTTTAAGAATTGTCCCGTTAATCTTTTTATGACATTGACGATTAAAACCTTTGAAAATAAAGTAAAGCAAATGATGAAATAAAAATTAAAAAAAAAAGTGGTACTCATCCAAAGTAGATAATTTTAGCGTTACTTCTTTGATATCTCCAATTAATGACTGGAGGCAAACAAAGGATTTAATGGTAGTACAGCTCTTCCAACCAACATTGCAAATGACGTAATGTTTTGTTTATTATTTGATTGCTAAACAAACCGTTTACGAGTTTATATTAGTAAAATACGCAATCATTTATTACGTGGAAGAATAGTTCAGATAGATATAAGACAATGACATAAACTCCTCTCTTGCAAAGTCAAATCGCCAGGTGATCAAATCCCTTTCACAACCGATCCTTGTTTGTAAATTCTCATACTAACTTTTTATTACATAAGCTATATAATATGTAACCTAATTTAATGGACTTATACATCATATTACATGCATATATATTTTTCCAATAAACAAATTTCAGTTTATTTCTGAATCTTTTTCTTTTCGTGATATTTGATTGTATTTCAACAAATACGCATGAATCGTGAAAAAAAATGAACAGAAAACAACATTAAAAAATCTTAGCAAACCTCGTTCCGATTCTACAACAGTGATTTCTTCGTAATAATCATTTGCCTCTAGTTTTATCTAACATAGATTTGGATAGAGGTTAAAACGACTTTTGTTTAATGAGATTCCATTCTGCTTCTCGGAGAATTTACAAGTTAACGCGCAGAATATGTAGGTAAAAGTTAAGATCAATATCGAAATGCTCACCTGAGAATTGTCTTGTGTATCGTGGATTAAAAAGCGTTTTTCAGCTCAAAGTTAAATTTGATAAAATAATTGTAGACATGGTTTCAATCTTTTAAGAGAGGGTAGACAAGGCATTAAATATCCGACATCAGGTAGGCCGTGTAAATTAACAATATAACTCTAACTCAACCATAGAAAGGTAATCAAACATTGACGTCACTTGCAAAAGAGATCAACAAAAAAACAAAAAACAAAACAAACAAAAAAAACACGTCGTAATTCTTTCTCAAAATAGAGGAAATCTAACTAACATTACGTGATGAGAAGATTTCCAATTCCATTGGAATGTCTACAAGATGACTTTATAGAATTTAGTTTGAAGGAGCTTGACCCATCAAACATTTCTATGAAGAGGAAAAGACATTTAACCATTGGAAATTGACGGATAGACAGATAGACGCGAAAAATTACGCAATACGCACCCGAATTCTTCGTGTTCCATTAAGCCGAAATTTCGGCAAGGTTTCTGTGATATTTTTTACCCGATTCTCAATTTCCATTTGATAACCATTTTATGAAGCGAGGTGCCCGTGTCAAAGCTCTAGAGTGGCATTCCTTCATCGTGAGCTCCGGGAGTTGCTTTCTATCTTAATCTGTAAATGGACAATGTATTTGGCGAAAATGCTGAGGGAAAAGTTGCAAATGTTTCTGATTGATTGAGTGTAGCACGAAAAGGGTCATTATTAAAATGTAATTTAAAACATTCCGTTCTTATATCGTCATATATGCATGGAATTTATCTTAGTGTTCTATATCATGTAGCCATGTACATAGTTTTGGGGTCAGGTGATTTTGTTATGTGTCAAATAAAGAAGGGCCTAAATGTAAATATCCTTGTTAGCTTTGTTAATAGATACATTATTCTTAAATCTTCATATATGTATGGAAGTTAATGAAAATTTATCTTAATGTTCTATATCATGTAACCATGTACATATTTTTGGGGTCTGGTGATTTTGTTATGTGTAAAATAAAGAAGGGCCTAAATGTAAATTCCATTGTTAACTTTGTTAATGGATACATTATTCTTAAATCTTCATATATGTATGGAAGTTAATGAAAATTAATCTTTATGTTCTATATCATTTAACCATGTACATAATTTTGGGGTCTGGTGATTTTGTTATGGGTCAAATAAAGAAGGGCCTAAATGTAAATTCCCTTGTTAACTTTGTTAATAGATATTCAACAAATTATTGTTAGAAGGATACTTTCCTAAAAGTTGGAGCGAAGGACTATTAATTCCAATTTTTAAAGGTGGTAATCCAGAGCCAAAAAACTTCAGAGGAATAACATTGAATAATATACTTTCAAAAATTTATTCAAAAATTCTTGCAAATAGATTAATGAAATGGTCACAAAACATTCAATTTTGATAGTTAATCAATTCGGATTTCAAAAAGATAAGTCTACAATCGATTGCGTATTTATATTACACTCTCTTATTATGAAAACAATATATAATAAAGAAAAGTTATACGTAGCGTTTATAGATTGGGAAAAAATGTTCGATAAAATAAACCGCGTAAAACTCTGGCTAAAATTGTTAAACAGTAATGTAAGTTACAAATTTGTCTCTGTCTTAAAATCAATGTACAATGTCGTAAAATCAACTATTTACTATCAACAAATCAGATCCAAGCCAATCAATTCTTTTATCGGAGTGAAACAAGGAGTCCATCAAGCAGTTTACTATGTCTATTTTTTCTAAATGACATACTTAATAATATTGAATGCAACTTAAATGGTGTCATAAGTGTAGAAGACATCAAACTTTTCCTTTTACTCTTTGCTGATGATGCAGCGTTATTTGCTAAAGATCCGAAAACATTAGTATCCCTTAAAAGATATAGAGTTATACACTATAAATAACAAACTTCGACTAAATGTCAATAAAACAAAAATTGTCATATTTGAGCGCGGCCGCCATACCACACATGACTTCTTTTTGTATAACACGCGAATAGAAGTAGTCAAATCATTTAAATATCTCGGGGTTTACCTATTCAAAAATAGCAACTTAAACCAAACTCAAAAATATCTAGCGAAACATGCGTCTTATGCATTGCAAAAATTATTCAATTTTATTCAATGAAATCGAATTACCGAACGGGCAAAAAATTTAACTGTTCGATTCGCTTGAAGGAACTGTATTGAATCATTCGGGAGAAATTATTGGAATTCATTCCGCTCCAGATATAGAACTTATCCATTCCAAATTTTGTAGAAAAATACTAAATGTTAAGCCCTCAACAAATCGAGACGCACTATATGGCGAATTAGGAAGAATACCTATGTACATTCACAGAAAAAACTATTATGATAAAATATTGGCTAAAAATCTTAAATCAAAATCAAAATAGTATTCTATACAAAACGTATATTATGCTTAAAAAAGATGCTGAAAATGGACTGACATACGAAGGTCATAATTGGGCATACAATATCAAACAGATCCTCACAGAAAATGGACTTTTATTCATTTGGCAAAACCAATCAACGATGCAAATAGAATTTAAGCCAATAAAATATTATATTCTACAGAATTATTATCAATAAATAATTCTTCACGATAAGAAACCTATTGCCTATTTAAATATTCTTTTACTTTAGAAAAATATTTGTATACGGTCAAAGAATCAAAATTTAGAATAGCTTTAACAAGATTCCGGACCTCGTCCCATAATCTTGAAATTGAACAAGGTAGATATGAAAATCGTAAAAGAAACCTTCGAACTTGTAAAAATTGTAATATGAATTCAATTGAAAACGAGTATCATTTTCTGCTAGTCTGTCCAAAAAATTCAAATCTACGAAATAAATATCTCAAGCGCTATTACTACACGTGGCCAACGATCCAGAAATTTATTAATTTGTTATGCGACACTTCGCGAAAGAAATTTAACAACTTAGGTAAATTTATCTATCACGCAAACCAGCTGAGAACATAACTTGATATAATTTAATTTTATATTATAGAAATTAGAGAGATCGGAATATTATCCATATTTCTGTTATTAAAATAAGCATTATTGTTTCTAATTGTTTAATACAAGCTCTTCATGTTAATCCATGTAATATTGTAACGAATTGCTATATGTATGCTCTAAGCATGTAAAAAATGCTTTATGCAATAAAATATATGTAGATACATTAATGTGAAGCTCTCACAGAATATTCTATTTTCGGCGACTATGTGCATTTGTGACAGTTTGTTAAATGCTGTGTCCGGATAAAAGGGGCCTTTAGGTTTATTAATGATAAACATGGCAAATGGGCTTCATGTCATATTAATTTACATACAACTTCTCCTTCATTTATGCATGGATTGCTAGGCCACTTAAAAGACCGTCTCGGTTTTTGAATCCTTCAGGCTACTTCTGAACGAGGACTCCGTTAAAAGTTAATATGACTGAGTTACAAAATCATTCAATATGGCCGATTTTTAGGCCGTTCAAGATGTTATTAAAATCTTAACTAGGTCGTAAACGACAGTTAAGGTAAGTGGTATTTTTGGCTGAGACTGTGTGCATATTCCGTATATCTTCGGAAAATCTCCGAGATCTGATTCCATAAACCTTTAAAACACTTTTAAATACATAATTTAATCAGAGAATAACTGCAAGAAAAAATAGCTCAATCGGTTAAGGTGTATTTCTCTAAACCACACATCTATGGGTTCAAGTCACCGAGATGCTCGTTAGATTTTATGTATTTTTTCTTGCTCATACTTTTCTTCGTTCCTATTACAAGTTGACACTACGGGAATATAATTTTTGTTAAATTATTATACGACCACTTCCTGCTGATTCATTTAGCAACATCCAAGATGCAAAGAATCTTTTATTGTTGTACAAAAGTGAAATTTGCGCTGCACTTATTTGTCTTAAACCAAGAGGAAAATATATTTCTCAATTTTCAGAAAACAGCAAAATATCCGATTAAGCCTAGTTCTAAAAGGAAAAAAAACACCGTTGCCAAAGTTACCACAAAGGCACCCTGCATTAGCAGAACCACCTTTGCTATTGTTATTTTATATATCAAAAGTTAACTCAATATATGAAAGCAAAAAGCTTTCAAAATTATTAGAAAGTGGATAAAACACAATGCATCCTCTGTCTAAAAAAGGACATAAGTGATTATAAGACAGAAAAAATACAAAAGTAGAGGCAGAAAAATATAGTTTCTCATACTCGGATTGAACTCGTGTTCTCTTGTGTCAGAGGCGGATGTCTTAACTTCTACACCATAGATCTGAGTAGTTTTAATTGCCTCAGTAAACACATATATATTAATGCTAATTGGCGGAATTCGTCGATCATCGGTGATTTTCCGTTATCACTCACGGAAAATAAACAGAGTCTCAGGCGAAATTAGCCAAGGAATAATTCAAAAGTTTTTGCTCACTGAATTCAGGTTGGTCAGATCTAGTTCATGTTTTACAATTTGATTTATTATGGGACTTTATATGGCACAACAAGAACTATTTTCTGCACATATTTGTCAGGAAAAATGAATCACAAAAACTGAGAATATCTAGAATAAAGATAACCTAATCTGTTCTTGCTTATATATCAAATTAGTTGCGTATACCTTTTTCATTTGCAATCCACATTGAGGGAATTTTTTGTCTTAGAAAACAGGGTAATATCAAGTCTTCTCTATACTTTGCAATAATCTTCCTCTCTAATTCTATACAAATAAATACAACCAACTCATTTTCTATGCTTTATTGGTGACGGCGACACACGTCGAATATACAGCAATGGAGTGAAAAAGATCCAATGTAACAACAACATTATCAATAAGGTCCCGCGTCATAGAAAGGAACGCGACGTCCAGCCGTAAAAACAGAGAAGATGGCTCTGAAAAAAAAAGCTGTATCCCAAAACAATTCAGCGCCCTCCTCAGCGGTATGCGTGGGACTTCACATAGCCAAATTAGATCAAACTTTCTATTTATAAATCATTTGAAAATGGACGTTTACGTAACTATTGACGTGCTCGCTAGAACTGATTTACTATTTCAATCTCTACCCCTCTACTAATTCACAATGCTTTCTGATTGGTCCAGTAAAACAAAACAATTACACAACAATATACCTATTGCCGAGGCGTAACAAGAAGACAGCTCTTTTCCGCTAAACTACCGTAATGCGGAAAAGTTCAATTCTCAGCAGTACCTGTTAATCTAATTTTCTTGTTATATCTTGACTATCAAGATATAGGCATTTCAAACAGTCAGTAGGGCGGCCACATGCCCTTACTGGCCTCTTGTGTTGGTTTATAAATGACTTGGTTGATAATTTCGGTATTTCATGACTGAGGAATATTTATCCCTTATTTTATTGTCTTCATCCTTGAAACAAAAAGAACTTTTTGATAAAACTCTATCAATTTCGATTTATATAAAAAGGTCTAAGAACTTCAAAAATAAATCGTTCATGTTTCATACCAATAACAAGAACATCAAAATGATTGACATAGGAATTTATGGTCTATTGGATAGTAAATTTCTTTGGATAAAGAACGGATATTTGAGATACTCGTAAAATTGTCTGAAAAGTACACTTATTAATGTCTCGGAAAAGTACATTTATGATCACAACCATATAAATGTATATTTGTATCCTCGTTTTCATTGTACATACTGAAACCTGGATGTTCGTAATTATACCCCAATATTCAGTCTTGGTGTGTATAGGAGTCAGCTTGTCGGTCATTTCGTCCGCCATGACAATGGACAGTAGACAATTGCTCAACTTCGGCTCTTTCTGCTTAGGTTAGATGAAAAAAAATGTTTTGCACTATGTAGATAAAATTCAGTGTTGCTAAGAAAATATAAATACCCTATATATGAACACAAGCAAACAGCTTTTATATTTTGTATGGTGTATCTTCTAGAAGACATCTTACAAGTGTATTCATATCAAGGCCCACGGGAGAAATATGGGCTCTTTCTCGGCCCATCGCATTACTTGTAGAAACAAAGAACGATATCTTGAAAATCATCTATGAAGCCATATACAGACAATTTTTATGTTTGGTATGTAACATCATGAAGTTTACCTCTACTAAGTTTGCTTCTTGGACGTATCCCGTTCTGCCAAAAAGAGAATTGAAGGCAATCTTTAAAATTCCTCTTTCCCGAAGCCAGTGACAGACAAATTTGGGCGCCTTTCGTGTATAAACTATTGTACATAAACATTTTTTCAATGAAACTAGACAACAGACAAGGGTTTTGATGTAAGGTACAAACTATCTCCTAGTGGACGTTTACCAATCTTAATCATATGATCACAGATGTAGATGAGACTCGGGTGGGGGATATAGGGCTCATTTACAAGATAGCGCAAAACGTTGAAGTATTTTGGTAGACAAGCAATAGGAGATACTTCGTGCCAACTATAAAATCTCTTGGCCTGACGGTTTCAAAGCTTTTTTTATTCTGTCGCCATGGCCACCATAGCACAGAATTGATTTCAATTTTGTAGAACCTTTTGAAAGGGGTCGTTTAAGGATAATTTCTGTGAAGTTTGGTTTAAATCTCACATACCAACTGTATACTATTATATCCAATAAGAAATTAAACAAGTTTTTTCTGCTTTTCAGGGTGCATGTACTAGAAGTAAACTAGAACTGTCGCAAAGCACTTTGTCAAAATGTAAGTGCTATTAGTGCAGGATGTGTTTTAACAAATATTGAGGTCATAAGCAGTATTTGCATCTGTATACTTTTACATCTAATAAGAAATTAAACAAGTTTTTCTGCTATTCAGAGTGCATGTAACTAGAACTAAACTAGAACTGTCGTAAAGCTTTGTCAAAATGTAAGTGCTATTAGTGCAGGATGTGTTTTTAACAAATATTGAGGTCATAAGCAGTATTTGCATGAAGTTTCATGATTCTAGGTCGCTTGGTTAACGAGTTTGAGTCCGGAAACGAAAATAAAACAAAAAAGAATGTGACCTTGACCTTACACCTAAGTGACCTAAAAACAATAGGGTCATGTCTTGGCTCCTAAGCAGCATTTGAATGAAGTTTCAAAATTCTAGGTTGCTTGGTTTTCAAGATAGAGTTCGGAAACAAAAATTGAACAAAGGCTGACAGTGACCTTGACTTTTGATCTATGTGATCCCAAAACAATAGGTCACTTCCTTGGGTCATAAGCAGCATTTGTATAAAGTTTCGTGATTCTAGGTCACTTGGTCCTAAAGTTAGAGTCCGGAAACGATAAGAAATACAGACGGACGGATGGACAGACGGACATGGTGAAACCAATATACCCCCCTCTACTTCGTACGTGGGGGTATAATTATAAAGTCTTGCGTCAAGGCAGACACTGGCAAATAGTAACTGGCCCTGAAATTTTATGTTCGATAGTCTTGTTTTTTCAATTATAATCATAATGAAATTGACATTCAGCCCGAAGAAAACCATTCTTAATCACTCGCTCAGCGTTCTTTTCCTTACAATCCTACCACTTACTCAAAACATTCAGACATCATAAAAAAAGAGCGGATGTGCGGATTTTCGGGTGATCGAAGTTCTTTTTTTGTCTATACCTGTATAGACAGGATCGGTCTTTTATAACTCACTGGAGCCTGCGCACCTATACAGCCAGAGAGTGAATGAAAAAAATATAGAGAGTCCAATTTGTTTGTTTTATGTTAGCTAATTAAGTATTCGAAAATTCAAAGCCTGGTCCCATCCTCTGGATCCGTACATAAGCAAAAGTCATCTTAAAATAAATCAAATAGTCAAGGTCAAAAAATGTCAATGAATGTGAAGAAATAGAGATACACTGTTTTTATAAACATAATATAAATGTATGTATTGATTCTATATTTGTCACTTGTATCGTCTGTTTGTAAGAATGTAAAGCAAATATTGGATGAATTAACAAAAAAAAAAAAAAAAAAAAAAAAAAAGAGCCACAAATATTTAATATGTTCAACAAGATAATTTGATTTCATCAAACATTTCCTTGTTTTGTCGGCTGGTGTTTTTTGGAAGTGTCCGCGAAGGTTATTAAGTTTATTGACAGAAAAGTAATAAGGGTTTTAGAATAAGGTAGTAAAAGTTTCGATATTTAACCTATGCCAAACTAATTAAGTGAAATCACCTTTTAACTTTATTCAAAATTCTCTCATCTCATTCATTTTCATTCCTTGTCAATTGTACAAGCTCCACTAGACTCTAGGAGAAAAATTACCACCAGCTAATTTCGTAAAATACAGGAGTGCCAAAACGTGGCATTAAATCGCTCACCAGAGTTAACTGTCTGAATCCTGACCCCTTGGCCTATTTGTCGTTCTCCAATTGACCTTATTTTGACCGAGATTTCATCGAGCCAATCATTTCGTGCAATATTCACGTTGATTGAACAACAATTATTATTCTAGAATGTCAAAGAGATGACCTCTTCATCTCATTTTTGACTCCTTAAAATCCTATTTCGAACTTTACCGAGATTTCATCAAGATAAATTTTCCAACCAATTTTCAGGAATATGGAGTAAAATAGGCCTACAGAGTGTATACAAGCATTCCTAAGATTTGATCCCTTGCCCTCATTTAAATAAATCAGTTGACCCAATTTACATGAAAGTCATTTTCGACCTCAATCCTTAATCACAAATTATTTTTCTCAATTAGTGGAATCAGCTCAGGAATCATCTTACTGATAGATAATTATAAAATAATGCTAGCGTATATTGAATTTAAAAAAGAAGAGTCACTTTATGAGACATTATAAAAGACAAGGGTATTGGCTTCAAAAATTCCATCCTGCTGCATGTAGTCATTCGAAAACATCTTGAATGAAAAAAAAAAAAGAAAAAAAAAAGAAAGAAAATCATGCATAACATGAAACTGTGATAATCAAACAATGCCGAGCGACAATAATGTGATGTCCAAAATGACTTTTTGATCATGCTCTCTGGAAATTCGAGTCGATGTATCGCGCGGAAGATGCAGCTTATAAATTCATCTTATCCTAAATGCAGTCCTAACAGAGGTCTGTCCGTCGCATGCTTTGTCAGAACGAGTTAAGCATTGATTGATCAGTCGTTGTATATAAATCAGAAAATCTTATTTCAAGTTTGGTCTGTTTAGATGACAAAAACATTCTGACTTAAAATTTTTTATATGAATGATGCAACGATATTTTGCAATTCTACACATGACATTGCTAAAATGAAGCCAAAAGAATTAGAATATATCCGAAGCCTACATAAAGATGCTTAATATTGAACTGTTATCAGTATACATAAGTCCCTGTAGCAAAAATGTGTCTATCCTTTTGCTAAGAGCTTAGAACACGTTCCTTGAACATACGCCCACCGTCAAAATACAATGACATTTGTTGTGATATATTTCCCATATATTCTATCAATTAAATGGGGCATAAAATTGACAGACGTTTATCTTTAAGTATCATGAACAACAGATTCAATGGGATATGAAAACCCCTTGTGAAAAGAAAATTTCATCCTTATCCTTCTAATTTCTAAAATGAATTTTCATTTGGGCCCTTTGCGGCAATCTGGCTCAAGTTCTTCTCACAATAGTTGAGCGGAAAGCAATTGATATGGACTAAGATCAAGCTGTATACCTGCGCAGGGTGATCTTAGCATATATATTACCTACCAAAGCCATTTCTGCAATAAATATGAAGTGAAAAGCAAGATAATGATTAAAATATGTGTAGCACATGCATCATACCAACACAATCGATATGAAAGCCGGAATACATGATACACTTTGTCCGACTTCTGAATTTCATCATTGTAAATACATGGCATTTTGATCTTCCATCAAACATCTTTTCAATGTTTAGGAAACTGGCTGTCAAAAACACGATAGTTGTATATGAGCAAATTTGTTTAGCGGAAGATATTGAGTACAAAACATGCCATTTGATAACGTATTCGATCCTTAACATAACTTGCTTCAATGAAACGCTCAACTGTTCTGAGATAAATGCTTATTCTTGGTACAGACTTCCCTGTTGTAATAAAGGTTACACCACCCACACGATAAACACACGCACTTACACATGTCTATTTATTAAGTGAACACTTTTCTTTAAATGAAGTCATCCGTCGCTTTACCAAAAGAGTTATTAAATAAATTGTGAACAATTTTAGTAAAATATTTTAAGAAAAGGTTTCGCCTAATCCTTACCTTTTTATGATTCCCTATATTTTTTAGTATGAAGAATTAAATGATAGAATTGAAATGGGGTTTTACACCGCTTTCAACATTTTTTTCAGAAGTAAAACAAATTCTTCCTCGGAACGACACTTAATGCTTACTAAGCAACAGCATTCAAACGTAAGCGAGATTATCTTTTTTTCAAATAAAGCCGTTGGTCATAAGGTCTTACTCAAAATTCAAGTAGAAGAATAGTATCAAAGGAGTTATTATACCATTTCCTCATCTTTGGTTCTTGTTTTTTTTCTATTTAAAAAAACTTTGACAAATAACTGGGCATCAAAAGGTCACTAAATCGAATTTTATGTGAACGATAAAACGAGAACATAATCGTATCTCCAATAGTCTAAAGCTAACGAAGCGCAACTGGTACGACAGGATTAGAATCCAAGCTGCCTGCGTGAACTTTGCGTATGATGCCACTTTTTTACGCGAAGTAGGGCAATTAAAAGATTTCCAAAAGATTATTTAAACTGCTTACTATACAAATACTAAATTATTCATTTGCTATTTAAAGCACCCAATACGAGCGTATTTGTTTAGAGCCAATCGGCTTTACCAAAACACCAAACAAATGAACATGTCACTACATAACACATGCATAAACACGACGCCGTTGGCTCCCTGTTAGCTTCACCATTTTTGATAATAAAAATATTCTAGTATTTTTTGTCAAGGAGTTTAATGAGTGAATTACTTATATTCTTAAAATAAAAACATCATTCTTAGGTCATCAACCAGATAAAAAGTTAAGATGTAAAACAGTTGATATATATTTGTATATAAAAAAATTACAGGATCTTTCATCTTCAAGATTGGGGCATTTAAGAAGAAAGTGCATTTCATGCTCTATCTCAGATTTACATAATCTGCATGTTCTTTTTTCTACTTCATTTTTTTAAGTCGTCCCTTTTAAAATTCTTAATTTTGAGCCGATATTCGGAATTTACATAATACTTGTCGTTTCTTCCAGCCTTAAATATCAAGGTATTTTACTTACTTTATATTGGATTCTGATATAAAAATTCTGTAAGTTCTCAGTTTGTTACTATTGCTTTTTTTTGTTTTCTTTTATCATCAAATAACAGTTTATGCAAACTTATACAGGATTTCAATTGATATAGAACTGTGTTTTTAAGTTAAGTATTGCTTAAGATGTTAAGATTCAAATAGATAAGAACTGTTTGGCACACTCTCTAATGAATTTTTATCCCGTTCATTGAGCAATGAATACTCTTTGTATGCATTTTCTAATAAAATGGCACCCGAGCTGTTACACCGTTTCATATATTTCAGCATATTTATAATAATCTAAATCATAAAAAGGTAACGACCGGCCTCTCCAGCCACTGCCAAATTTGTAGAACTCCCATTCAACATCAGAAAGTTTTTACAGGCTTTAAGGTGGATTTTCTCAAACAATATCTCTTTACATATTTTTAAAGAAGAAAGTCTCAGCAGTGCCCCGCAGTATTTTTTTTTTTACATAGTTTGGAATAAGGCCCTTACCTCACTTCCATAAAGAAAATCAGGTTTCACTGTATTAACAAAAAAATGGGAAAAAAATGATATTCGGTTTACATCTCTAAATGTGTTGATAAAACCCCATGCAAACAAACAAACGAATTTCAGATACGCCTTTAGTCCTCTCGTGTATATATTGCGGTTAAGCTTCTGTACAGGAAACCAGACACATGAAATCTTTTTCTATGGTATACACAAAATAAAACATTTTTAACTTCTTCTTTTGAATTACTAAACACAAAGCACTTTGTTTTATCTAGATAATCATTTAAACGCCATATTTCACAATATTCATACAAGGAATTCGAGATTTTGAGATTGACAGAGTAGCAATTATATATGCATACAAAAAGCATTTGAGTTTTTTATCACCTAAAGTAAAACTGGTGTTTGCATTTCTTGGTGTACATGATAGGTCGTTCATAAATGTTTAAAACAGTGAGAGACTAATGCACCATAGAAGAACCTTGTGTCAAACATTGCCAAATGCCTATCGGAAGTCAACAAAACAAGCAAAAAGCTTGTATTGTTTTGAGTATATTTATCAATTAAAGTCACTTGTACATTTACCTTAACTAAAGCCTTTTTGTTCATAACAATTAAGATTCCGAGATTATAAATACAAACAGAGGCGATTTTAAGGATTTTGTAAAGATCTTTGCTAAGAAGCTACTTATTGCTTTTCCAATTACTTGGATCTTCTCTGCTAAAATATTGGCGTTATGTAGCTTTATTACCAAATTGTCGGAAAATTTCCAGTTATAAGGGCGTTGCTAAATATCTTCGAAAGGCAATTAAGTAGGATATATGAAGTACATTTAAATATTGCATCCAAAATCAGTGCAACAGAATTTTTGATTCTTAGCCGGATTGAATGCCTTCAAAATTTTATTGTCTTTAATTTTATAGTCAAGTTTTGTATTATTTTTTTCAGGATCAAGTAATTTTTGGTATCTGTGTAATGGTTTAATGAAGATTCCGAAATATTTTATTTTTTTAGGTAATTAAAAAACGTATCATCGTCGACTGTTGAAATGATTGGAAAGTAATTATTAAGACCTTCCGCTTTATTTTTGACTGTGTGTCTTGAATATTTTGTTAGAACGACCAATAGTTGTTAGAATATGAAAAGTATCGCTACTTATGTTCTTTTTAAACAAAGTGCGAATATGTTTCCACAAAAGATGCGATGTGTCATTCCGGAGAGTTGAAAGTGATTCATCGATATTATTGAAGAACCGTTGTTTTGCTTCTTTCATTAAATTGTTAACTTTATTTGGATACCTTCATATTTCACCCAGTCGGTTAGTCGGTCACGTTGTCGACTTAATCTTCTAATTTATAAGTCGTTCCAGGGTCTGTCTGTCATTGGGTTGTATTTCGACTTCGTTTGACGGTCTACAATTGACATACTTCCTAAAGGTTCAGACGTGCCCATCTCGCAGGCATAGTGGATATCGGTTGTGTCAATGAAGTCCAAATTTTAAGTCCGTATAAGTCTTGTTTAATTCGTCACAGTCAGCATGTTCGTTATGCCAAATATTCCTTTTCGGAAAAGTCATTTGCAAGAAGTTGAATTCAACATGATGACAGTAGCCTTGTGGTCACTGATGATTGACTGGACGCCAAGCACGTCAGCTTGTATAAAGTATGTTTGGTCAGACACCAATATAAGATCGATAAGTTGGGCTGTATTATGATTTTAATTCATATGTGTCACTCTAGTAAGCTTAACGTTTTTGTCGTTTTTTTTTTCAAATTATTGATGGACATTATATTTGTTACGTAGCTATTAGAGTATGGGAGTAAGTCTTGTTTTATATCACCACCAATGATTATATTTCTATTCGACTCCTGAACTTTCTCTAGCGAAATACTAAATAAACAATATATAAGAACGAAAATCTACGTGATTTCACCCACAATGTTCCTACCAATTTTGAATCTGACGCAATATTTCATATTGAAAAAGGGTAGGAATAGTATTCTTTGTCATATGTATAGTAATTTTAGGGAAAGGCTTAAGTAATTAAACAAGGAGGCCATAGTGGCCCTTTATCGCTCACCTGAATCAATAATCTAAAAATGTTCAAGGTTTTTCTTAAATTTGTCCTCTTGACCTAGTTTTTGACCCGACTTAACCCAAATTTGAACTTGTCAGATTTTTCATCTTCATCAAGATAATCATTCTGACAAATTTTCATGTTGATTGAGCTAAAAATATGTCCTCTAGAGTGTCCACAAGGTTTTTCTTAATTTTGACCTCGTGACCTAGTTTTTGACCCAAATTTCATACTTGTCCGAGATTTTATCAAGATATTCATGCTGACCAATTTCAGGTTGGTGGGCTAAACATATGCCCTCTAGAGTGTCCACAAGGTTTTTCTCAATTTCGACCTCGTGACTCAATTTTGAACTTGTCCGAGATTTCATCAAGATTATCATTCTGACCAATTTTCATGTTGATTGGGCTTAGAATATTGCCTCTAGAGTGTCCACAAGGTTTTTCTCAATTTCGACCTCGTGACTCAATTTTGAACTTGTCCGAGATTTCATCAAGATTATCATTCTGACCAATTTTCAGGTTGATTGGGCTTAGAATATGGCCTCTAGAGTGTCCACAAGGTTTTTCTTAGATTTGACCCGGTGACCTAGTTTGGGGACATCACACAACCCCAAAAGCTCACCTTGAGCACTTCGTCCTCAGGTGAGCTGAAAAATGCATTTTCATTTTTTTAACGGCAATATAACTTCGTTGTGCATTTTCTTAATATACCGGTTTCAAGACAGTTACACTAGCGTTTTTATATCATGCCTTTTTTATACTCTAAATGGTGAAATGTTTTATACAGAATCGTTATAATTGTCCATTCCCAATTGTTCATATCGATAAACACATCGAGGACTGGTTTGCATTATTTCGACCGTATATAAAATATTTTGTGTAAGTGTATTGCGGTCTTATTTCAATCAGAGCATTCTGCTTCTATCCAAGAAAGTGTAATAAAAGAATTCGCCATCTATATCACGGTGTCAAAGATTGATGAAGTATGCTTGGTATGAAATGAAAAGGTCATCGACTAGAAAACAAGATTATGAACAGCAGACGACAGTAATTTAAGGTCGGCAAAATATTGCTTTTCTTTTGATTCCAGTCGCCAAACTGGTTATTTTTGGTAAGCTTGCCCAGACATTATATGCATAGATGAATTACAATCGAATTTTGTTATCTTTTATTGTTTCCGAATTTCCCATTTTGTCCGTTCGAGATAACAAAAACAGGAAAACCGACTGTGGGTGCTTGACTCGGGGTTTGGGTGCTGGGTAGTAGGATACAATAAAGCAAAAAAGTGCATAATTCGCACAAAATGCATCTAGAGCTTGGCGCAGCCTTAAAAGGACGTCATTTCGCACGTGTGTTAACATGACGTCACAAAAATCAGCTATCCCTTTTAGGACAACATTGCATAAAACGAAGCGCCCGAGGTACTTTCCAAATTACAGAAGAGTCCGAGTGATGTTCCGAATGAGCAACAAACTTAGGTTTTCTCCGAAAACAGCCTAGCTGTTTAATAGAAAGGAATATACGCTGATTGATTAGATATGTCCAAAATTAAATAACTGGATAACTATTTCTTTTCGTTCAATTTGCAAATGGTTAACACAATTCTAATTGAGTATTATTGTCTAATATGCTATCGTTAACTTATTCGTTTGTTTCTTTTTTAACGTATTTATTTCACACTATTAAGTAAACTAGTCTTTACAACTTAGATTAACTTCTCAATCCTGTTGTCGGGAAAAATCATAAGTACTCGCGCTGAAAGTGTAGGCCGAGTGAGGTACCAAGGTCGATAGCCGCCTCCGGAACATTTCGGTCAAGGGTCCGACGCTCTACCTCTAGACAGCATATAAATAACTTTTATCAAATGAATTTAGGTTGATAAATGCCCGGCAATATATTTGTTTGTTTCAAGAAAAAAGTTAAGTCTAATATGCCTTTTTTCTAAACATGAAAGTAATAAAGCTAATCAGAAGAGAAACACGAGGAACATGATCGTCCTATGTCGCCCAACCTCGCCGCTTTAACTAAAAAAATGGCTATCAAATGCCAATTTTCAACAAAAGTCATTATTGTTGTTTATGATAGTTTTATAGAAAAAAATCATTAGGTTTCATCCGTATGGCTAAACAGATACTACGTTTTGTGGCGCCTTTAGTCAACGAGAAAATATGCAGTCGGCCCATTTTCCCGCTAAATCGAAAGAATACTTCTGAAATTCACTAGAGCTCATTTTTGTGACCTGACAAATATTCCGATCAAGTTTCATTAAGAGCTGTTAATGGCAATAATTGAGGTGTCTAGAGTGTTGACAAGGAATCATCATTAATTTCCCCTTTACCGTGATATCATTTTGATCCTTCCCGTGCTCAATAGGGTTCATCCTTTTGCCCTGACAAACGTTCTGACCAAGTTTCATGAAGTGTGGGCAATAATTGTGTCCACTAGAGTGTAAATGATTAAATTTTCAATAATTCCCCTTTTCCCGAGATATGATTGGATATTTCCAATAGAGTTGATACTTGTCACCTGATAAATGTTCTGACCAACCTCTGAATATTGGGCACTATTTGGGGCCATTGTCGTTACGACCCATTTCCTTTGATATTTCTTGGGTCATTTCAAATGGTTCATCCTTGTGACCCGATGTGTCAATAAAATATTCCAAGTTTCATGAAGATTGGTGCATAATTATAGTCTCCAGAGAGTAAACAAGAAAAATGTAGGCTGCTTTCCCGTTATATCATATGGATCCGTCCCATAGGGTTCACCCTTGTGACCTAATAAACATTCTGATTATGTTCTATGGATATCGGACCATAATTGTGACATTTAAGAGTATAAACAATTACATTGTTGACGGCCTACGACACAAGAGGGACCTAAAACATACAATTATTAAAAAGCTCACATTGAGCATGCTTTGCTTAGGTGAGCTAACAATGAGCAACTTCAATGTACATTCACTATCAAACTTTCTAAATACCCAATTGCAGTTACGAATAATCATTCGTGAAGAAACAAATTCTAGTGCAAATCGGTACCGATATTACCGATATCTAAATATACCAATTCAGTTATTCAACTTATTGTGGCCCGGCAACACCTAGAAAGACAAATTAATCTGTTGGATAATAATGCCTGCCATGAGACTCTTTAGAATTCTGACTGAAGTATGGCAGTAGGTTAAATTGGAAAATCTTGTAAACCACTGAATACTAGCGATGTGTAACAAATATTTTCCTGGATAGAGTTGAATTCGTTTTGACAATATGAACACTGGACCCATTATAAGCAATAAGGTTGGAACGGCTTGACATAAATAGAGAAAGATTTTCAACAATCATTTAAATTGAGAATTAAAAATGAAAGTTGATTTGGGTGACACATAAGATGATGGTAAATTTACACCACTCTATGAGACATATATTACGAGAAGAATGGACACTTACAGAGGAAGTGAGAATTCTTTCTCTGATAGATTATAGAATGAAGGACTTGAAGATTATGACGTAGCATTTTCTTCA
Organism: Fragum whitleyi; assembly: GCA_948146395.1. Taxonomy (NCBI): domain Eukaryota; kingdom Metazoa; phylum Mollusca; class Bivalvia; order Cardiida; family Cardiidae; genus Fragum; species Fragum whitleyi. The sequence goes on from OX411555.1 coordinate 52,864,580, forward strand.
TTGATTACGTCATAGTAGTTCTTAGTACTCTACGAAAATGTTCATTAAAGCTCTCAAAAATCGGTCATAAAACGTTCCAACTTTATTCGTAAACGTCAACCATTTTATTAGAATCGATCGAATCATCCTACATATGTTTTGGTTGGTTTATATTTTAAAGTGTCTGTTAGGTCCGTGTCGACTCAAAATCAGTTAAGAACGTACATTTTATTGAAAGGAGGTAATAAAATTAGATTTTTCGTGCAACCTTGCTTTAATTTCAGACTCTCTCTTCCCATTCATTCTTTTCATCCCATGTCCATTCCAAATTTAACCACCTTGACTAATACACGATGTTGTTAACTGTTGTTAACGGTATAGCTTAGCTGAATATGATTTAGCATTTAATATCTCTTGACACCTCAAATTCTTTGTTGTCTGACGAAAATATTAAAATACAGCATTACAAATGAAACAATACAATAAGGCATAAAGCAGTTCAACAGATAAATGAAGAATAAAATCTTGTTAGAATTGTAGGCATCATACGTTGAAACATCCTATTTATATATAAATTATCGTCTACATGACACTAAAGTTTATCTCATAAGTTGCATTTCTGTTCGAAACATTGACAAAAACTAGGCAAATAGAGGTTATGAGATAAAATTATACGTACTTAGTGTAATGTATGAAAAAAAATATATATATATATTGGGTGTGGGTATTGATATTTGTCTCGGCAGAGCCTCGACAATTATCAGTTCTCCAAACCTCGTTAGATTTTTTTTTTATACAAACAGTAAGTATGTACTATATGTAAGTCGTCTTCTTGTGATGGTCAATATTTTGGCGCACAAATGCAATACCGGTACAAAGTTGGCTGTTTATTTATTTTTTTATTTTTATTTATTTTTTTTTTTTGGGGGGGGGGTATTTTTTGTTGTTTTTTTTTCGTTGTTTTTTTCTTCGGGTAAATCTTGAACGATGTTTCTTAAGAGTTCCAACATCCATTTTTCTCTTCAATGAATATGAATTGAAAAGAGGTATGTGAATGTTGACGTTGTTTGTCACCCATGGTTTCAACATTTTTTCGTTGTATGTAATGCGCAAAGCACATTTTTTAGAGTGTCCACTTAAAGGGGTAAAAACAGCTTCAACACAATTTTTCCAAACCTGTCAAAAGGCATTCGTTTAACTCAAATTGGAACTTATATTCACTAACATCATCAGTCCTGCGTTCAGAGTAACGATGCAAACTGTATGGAAATCATTTCTCGATTTTCACGCATGTGTACAAGCAAAGCGGGGCATAATTATTTTTGAACAGTTCACACCATTTTGTCATCCTGAGCGAAGGACTTGATTCCATCGCAGAATTTCTGATGTGTTTGGAGAAGTGAAAGCGTTAAGTTAGTTTAAGATAGAAAAGCAAAAGTAGGGGATATTGAATGAGCGGTCGTTAAATACCGAATGTAATGAAAGAGTGATCTAAGAACGGATAAAAATAGTCCGGCAGAAATTAAGCTGGACCTAGTAGTGTGGTATAAAGTTTTTTTTTCTTGATTGATTCTGGTAGCTAAGACATTGCACATCAAGAATCTTGTTGATGACATCCTGTCATCATTGAGCATTTTGAGAAAATGGAGATGGCAGCCAGGGTTATCATAAAATATACAAACTGAGCATTAACTTTCTATACTAATTTTTCTGAACTTATTTTTTCACTTGTTCTGGTCACTAAGATGCTTATTAGATCCCTCAAATAAATAGACATTTGAATTGAAATTTGAATGTTGACTAGTTATCAAGATGGCAGCCAAATGGAATTCTGGATTAGTACGCAGTGTAAAACGCCATGTTATGACAGACTTCAACTTCATAATGATTTCAACCATTTTGTTTAGAGGCTGAAACCATTTACTTTTTGAAAACATGTAAAGAAATCTAGTCATCTGATTTGTTTTTTTTTTCCGGATATTGAACTTGGCAGCCAGGAATGCACAAAGTCATACTTGTACTCAAAATAGATTGTCAATCTGAAAGGTTTTTTTCATGCCAGTTTAGCTGATTTCCTGGTTGTTTCTTCTAGCTAAGGCATTACATATCAATAATAACACCTTGTAATAATTGAGATTTTTGAAAATGAAGATGGCAGCCAGGACTTTCATACAATATACAAGCTCAGCATAAGCATGATATCTACACATTTCTTAACATATCATTTCTTCTTTTCCGAGCTAATTAGAATTGGAAAAAAAAACATGCTCAATTCGAATATAAATTTAGAATTGTTATCAAGATGGTAGCCAGGTAGGATTCTGAAAGTCACAATGAAACAAGCTACAACATTTGGATAACTTTACATATTTACCCCGCAAGTAATTTGACCTGGAAACCAAATTTGAAAATAGGCTCATAAAACCAACATCTAATTTGATTTTCTTTCTGACATTGGAAGTAAGCCAGGAAATGTGGATTTCCACCTAAAAACAGTTTTGCTGTTATTATGCCCTGCCGAATTAGAGGAGAAAATGACTGCCTTAAATTGCCTATGGTTAAAAGGATGGCGTTTAGCAAGTTGAGCTCTTTATAAAGTTAAAGACAATAGCTCTAAATGAATTTTGAAAAAAATACACATGCCATTGAATAATCGATATATATATTTCTTAGTTGAATTCAAATATGAGATAATGCTTATTTGAAACTTGGATTGATGACAGCCTAAATCGTGTATATTTTTGTTGAAAAAACAAGAAAAAGTAAGAATCGTGAACAATAATTTTTATTTCTATATGAAAGAATATTTAAAAAAAATGCCTTTTTGCGTTGTAGTAAGGGTTAGAAATAATCTGATACAAAAAATCATATTTTTTTTATTCATGGCTCCTCTAGATTTTGCTGTAGAACTTCCCTTTTAAAGATGGAGACCATTTATCGGAATCTTGTAATAATGTCAATTGCAGTGCAACCTTTTTTAATAATGACACATCTGAACAGAGGAAATGTTTCAAATATTTATCACAGATGGTTGCACCTAGACCATTGTACAGTATCGTATGTTGGACTTTCAACCGTAGGCACCATGGTTCAATCTTCAGCCAAGGCAAATATCGTATGAATGTGTGTCCAAAAGTGCTCTAAGCAACGCAGATTTACTGAAATACCGATACAAGTGGTAATAAACCCAATTAAAAATACTCAAGCGATTTTGTAGCTTTCCCTTTCTTTATATTCTTTGGTCATTAAGCTTTCTGCCAAACTCAGACAAACAATGAATTTTAATAGGCAATAAACAAATGTTAATAGTTATTGTAAGCGTGGGATGACAGCCAAAGAGGCAATTGATTGAAAAGATCATTTGACATTCCTACATGTAAGTAACAATCAAAACGTTAACATTGGATATTTTGGGTTCTTCTTGTTGTTCTCAAGATGTCCGTCAAATATTTTTAAAAAAATGACTGAAAAACACTAATTACGCTTCTTTTTATCTTTTAGCTAATTTTAGTGGCCCATGCATATTCATTTAGGATTTCAATATTCATTTCAATGGTGAAATGCTTATTTTAATAGCACAATATTCTCAATGCGAGATGGCAGCCTGTTTTAAGTACTAAATTAGCTTATATCCAAATACATGTATAATCATTGGATCAGGAGGGGGCATCACACATACCTGGGAGCAATATCGCAAAATAAGGTATGGACTGATTCATGCTCTGTTCAGCAGATTCAAGGCGTTAATGTGTCTCTGGTCCATATGGTATTGTAGGTTGAACTTAAAGATGGTAGTCAAAATAACCAATGTGTTAGAAACACTTTTGTAGATATCCTTCCTCATTTGAATCTAAATTTTAATGACTCAAACATCTGTTTTTTAGTTATTTACTTTCTTTATTAATCATGGTCATTTAGAAAAAAATAAGATTCTAATTTTAAGATGACAGCAAGTTTGTAGAAAAAATGTCTCTTTTTTTCCTTTTAGTCTGTGGACCAGTAAGAGTCACCATTTAACCACTTAGAAATGTCGAAGAGTGATATTTATTTGTTAATCATACCTCTCTGAGCCTAAATAAGGATTTTAACATTATGTATTTTTGGGTATGACTTTAAATCAAATTACAAGATCTAAAGGCAAAACTAATGTAAAATTTAGGGAAAACAATCAGCATAAAAATAGGGTTTAAAGATGCTGTTGTCCACGTTCCTGGCTGCCATCTCAAACAAAGAAAAATTACTTAATGTAGTGACAGATACAATCTGCTTGATGAAAAGAGGATGGAGAGATAATAAAAATTGATATAAATTGTAAGATTTGAGAAAAACTGTGTAGACTCCTATTCACAGTTCAATGTTGCCAAACAATCAACCGTTCTGTTTGGCTACCATCTTGAAACTGATAAACGCAGTTTTGATTATCAATTTAAAAACTAGTATCTGCTCAAACAAGTAAGCAAGTTAGCAGATTAATTGTGATATTAAATACAGTTATAAAGGTCATTTAACATTTGTAGTTAACTAAAATGGTATTGTTCTCAATTCCTTATTCCTGGCTGCCATCTAGTTAACAAGTCAATTTACAACTGGTGAAGGGGCCATCAATTTAATTTTAAGTAGACAGGATTTCAGCTATAATTAAGAGACATGACTGGACTTGAACCTATTCCAAAGTTTGGTTTGTCAAATGGCATCTATTGTTCTCTAAATGTCGTGTAATATTACTATTTGGCTGCCATTTTGTCTACAATAAATATTATTTCTTTCCTTTTACGGGGTTAATTCTTCCAAATACTTAAAAGTATGATCTTTACGACAAAACTAAGCTTCAAAGTGCATAAAAAACCTATCACCAAGACTAGTAAATATGTAACTTGTACTCGTTCAAGGGGACCTGGCTGCCATCTCGATTTTCTCAAAATGCTCAATGATGACAAGGTGTCATCAAGCAGATTCTTGATTAGTAAGACTTGGGCTACAAGAATCATCAAAGAAAAAAACTTTATACCACACTACTAGGTTCAAGTAAAATATGCCATTTTTCTGCCGGACTAAAATGAGGCTATGTCGATTTTTTATTTGCTTTCGATGACGGGTTTTGATATTCTATTAATAATATGATTGGAATTCGAGGTTTGATTGAAATTTATGGATTAAAGTTATACCGCGAAACGTTTATCTCCGTTTGCGTAATGACGTCATGAAATTGAAAAATGAAATGAAGTCATTTTCACAACGAAAATAGAACCGAAGAAACACACAATCGTATTCTGTAAAGTCAAAACAATTATACATTCTTGTGTATATGGGTAGAGATACGCTCATTTAGCTTTGTATGTGAATTTACTAGAAAGACGTGTTTGTGTTCAATTCGAAGGGAATTGACGATTACACAAGTAGATCTGAAAAGAATACTTTCAGCAGATTATAAGTTTAAATACTTTCAGCAGATTGTAAGTTAGATTAACATTCTCCTGTTTTTCAAATAAGCATTTAATGCAGCCATATTTAAATCAGAACAAAAAAAAGCATATAGATGTTAACACAACAGAAGTTCCTCTTTTGCATTTTCGGAAGTCCATCTTCAGATTATTTGTACAGAGTATTTTGCAATAATAAGATCTTAGCTCATTTACATAGTCATTCTACAAGCGTAAAGCTGCTCTTTCACAGATCGGGAAAATTTGATTTTCTATTTTTTTCGTAAAATCAAATGAAAGAAAATACCTCATCATTTTGGAGCCTTTAGACTATTAAGATTCAATCTGGTAATGCATGGAAAGAAAGACTAATATTCCTGAACTTAGTGAAAATCATTCTGAAAAAATAAAGCATCTACAAACGCCTTAAAAATTATTCTTCAATTTCAAGCCAACTATTTACGCATCTGAATTCCGCATGTTTGTCTTATTTAATCAAATATGAAGGTAAAAGTATTTGACAGCTGGAAACTTCATGTCATAATGAGCAAAAACGAAAGATAATTCACGGAATATAACGATTTTGTAATTCATAGACTGGAAGTAAATAGACTGGACTCCTTTCTGATCTTTCCACTTCGAAAAAATAAGTTACAAAATTATTAAAATATGTTGTTTTTAGTGCCAATGCCCTTCGATCATTCTTAATTGTCTAAAAATACACACATTTTCAAATCTAAGAACAAGTTTTGTATTTTTTCTATATAAACTGTGACAGAGCAGCTTAAATAAACCCCGTGTAATATCAAAAATATTCAAAGGGGTAATTGCACTCCCGCGATGTACATAGGTCATGCTATTAAATTGTGTTTAATCGAGTATCGAAAAACCGTTATCGCCTTTCTTTTTCAATGTAAAATTGATCTGTATGCTCACTCCAAATTGTTTATCTGTAGCTTTTATTTATCTTTGAAATATCAAAAGTAGATGGTAACTGTGTTTCATTTTTGAACCCTCCTGTACAATGATTTGAGACACGAGATATGCGTTTTAGACATGCAACCCTATCTAAATGCAACCCTATCTAAAGATTGAAATGTCTACAGACATCAATATAATCATTACTGACATCCAACGTTCTTTATTGTGCCAGAAATGTAAATTTATTTTTCAAATAACTTCTCTGGAAGAAATATACAATACTCGAGTGAAATTAAAGATTCGTGTTATCGTGATTATCAAGTAACAAGTATCAGAAAAACATGCCTTACGGCCAGCTATGTTGAGAAAGGGACCTAAATTAAGCACGCTGCAACCGGTCTGCTGCTTTATAAGTCCAGCGGACTATTTTCATGGCCTGCCGTCCGGCGTGCGTGCTCTAATCTACTAGGCAGATTTCAGGATGTTTTTTGATTCATTCTTTTTTGAATTTTATTCGGAGAGACACAAGTCAAGAGAAAAATGTTCTTTAAAGTAAAATATACAAAGAAATTTTTATCAGAAATCACGCTTATGAGATGATGTAACGGGCTTTCGAATCGCTCAAAAAATGGTCCCCTATGTTGAAGTTTAAAAAGATTATCTTCTTTGAGAGAGCTGGTAAGAATCAAACAAAACTTCAAAGGAATTACCTTTATGACCTCCTTTTAGAATTCTACCTCGACTGCTTAAAACCTTGAATGAAGCCCGTTACAAAATATATTATTATGTATTAGATAGAGGCTGTGTAGAACATTCTAAACGAAATAAACCCTTAGATGAAGCAGGCGCAGCCAGCGACACGAGGGTTATTTTCGTGTAGAATATACTAAACAGACTCTATTTGACTTAGCATTCAACAAATCAGTGACAAAGCCATTCACCCTTTATATTGTAAATGTAATGGTCGCTTGCACTTGAGAGAATTTCTAAACCCTTCCAACAGCATGCATCAATTTTTGCAATCAAAAGCAGTTTCTTTTTTTTTTTTGTATAGAAAGCGAGTCATCTAATTGAAATAAATCTTTCAAATAATAACAATATTTAATGTCGTCTGCAATTTATGTTTCTTGTCAACATGCATTAGCAAAAATTGTGACTCATTACAAAAGACTATCTGCGAAAAAATTAAAATAACTGATCGTTATCATATTGCACAAGTTGGCAAGTGTGGTAGCTTTTTACGTGTTTTAACGAAATTGAAAGTTTTATTTGACGTTTCATCATCTTGTTCAATGAATTCATCTTTGAAAAGCAATTTTTTAGGTGTCCTTATTCGATTGTATCTCTTTTTTTTCAAATAATCATTCTGTAGAGGGTTTCGGCATGTGGCAGGTCAGAATTATGAAATTGTAACTTAATTCAGTATTCTTATTTCATTCACGATCCAATTTAAATGTATTCTTTACAGAGCTCTGACGTCGCGCACGTTAATGCTTAACATTTGAAATCGTACGTATCCTGTCAATTTCAGTCTGCTTTTTCTTCCAAACCTGTTAGCCGATTTCTATGTTCTTTATAGCAAATGAACAGCAGAAAAGCATACTTTAACTAAGTAAATTTTTAGGTGAACTGAAGGAAAACTAATTCTGGTTAAATTAAGTTTCTTTGTCAGAGAACCTCTTAAATTACGTCTGTAAAACGAAACAAATTATGTCTTGGTCGATTTCCTTTAGATACTTAAAATGCACGAAATAGTTCGTGAAAAATGTTGAGATTGTTTATATTTGCGCGAGACGGTTCATCAACTTAGAATAGGAACTAAGACGTCTGTCAGTGAAATGAAAAACAATTGATAGAGATTTATTTAACAATTCAAAAGTTGTAAAACGTCAAATTTTAGCGAAAAATCGGCGTGAAATTTCACAAAGTTTTCGCAATATCTTTATCCATAATTGATAAAATTTTGTGAAAATTCAAAATAAAGATATTATTTTTTTCTAGTTTTCGATGATGCGGTCCAAAATACTAAAACGCAATATACAACGAAATAAAAAGTGAAAATCTGTGTGGACACAATTTCTGCATTACGCGAATTTTATAGCCAGTTTTCAAAATGTTTCGCTGCAGCGTTTTATTATCAAAATGGGTATCATAAATCATTTTATATTTTTGAAATATTATTTTTTCGTACAAACACCTTGAAAAACTTCGTTTAGATACATTTGAAAACACCAAAAATATTAAGATTTGTTTGTGTGGACATACTTTTCAAAAACGCAATGTTTTTAATGTCTTATGTCATTATATTGCGCGCTGTATTTTTTTAATTTATGAATGATTAAAGCTGATTGATGAAAAAAAAAATGTTTCATGTAGGAAAAATATATATCCTGACTTACTCAGTATTCTACTTATATAGCAATTTAAATAAAAATAAAGGCAGAATCAACATTCGATAAGCAATAAGCGCTTCAGTAAAGTACACGGTGTAATAACGTATAAATAGCAAATCGACGTTACAAAATGTAAAGCATTAGCGTGCGCGACGTCTCTATGTTTGAATTGGGTTTTACGCCGCTTTTAACAATCTTTCAGTTATATCGCGACAGCTGGAGCACTTGACAATGGATTCCTGGTATTTCTCACACAAGTACTACCATTGCATCCTTTCCTAGCCACCAGCTGCTATCCCTTTTAGGACTTCGATTATCAACCCACTAGTGATAGAGAAAAAGTCGGCCAGGATGAGTTCCCCTCTCGGGGATATAACCCGGGACCTCTAGATTTGGAGTTCGACGCGCTACCAGCTCTATTTTGTGTGCACGCTGTATAATTTCGACAGTTATGGTATAGCCATTCAAAAAAACGGACATCAGTTTTGTACGGGTTAAGACATTCTGGTTAATACTATACATGTAGATCCATTTCTCATTTAATAATTTCAACGGTACGTGAAAAACATATGCACTATAAGAAAAGAGCTAAAGAAAGTGGCTTTTAGAGAATCATTAAACTGCCTTCATCAGATAATCTAATTGGCATGGCTTTCTATAGGGCGTTTGATAAACTACCTACTGGACAGTGGAATTTAATATGCAATGTTAAAAATGTCAAAAGTGGAATGATGTCATTGGCTGAATACTTAGGTTGAACACGAAGGATATTTCCTAAGTTTTTCTTCGTTATATGAAATTATAAGATATGAGTAGAAAATGGTTTTCACGGAGATATGAAACCGAAAACCATAATCGACTCGTATATGAATCCTCTTCATGTTTTCATACAGTATTGTGTGATTTGGTTCTTAGTTTCTTACCTTCATGAAATCAACAAATATCCTTTTTATCTCTGGATCCAGAGTCGTGGAATTCCCATGCCCGACTTGACCGTTATCAGCTTTTCTGCTTGAGGACAAGTATATTTTTCTAGATCAATAAAACCTTTGAATATGACTTAATAGGTTTAATAGAGTAATGATCATTTTCTTTATATCAAAGGGTGGACATCACTATGTTATTGAAGAAAATGTTGGATTCCGGCCTTTTATCCATTGAAACAATGTTTTCAAATGTCCCAAACATCATGTTCATTGTAGAAAAGTTCCTATTGGTGTTAACAAGTAGAAAATGTTTACTTGTCCATAGCAAATGCATTAAATCCGTATTCACACACCCTGTTTAAATGCCATTAAATATCTTGAAAGCCATTTTAGAACAAGTGCGAATTTTGAGGTATCAAAATGTCCACCACCATGATTCCAGATCATGATCGTAACAAAGAAAATCTTTAACTCTACACATCAATCTATATTTCTTACTGTTTTATTTCTTTTCATTTTGTTTTGTTGTCTTTTTTAAAATTTCTTTGTTCGTTGATTGCTAAATGAATATGTCGTCAGTTTCATACAATATGACTGGAGATAAATGTAGAAATAAATTATCTTTCTTCTTAAATTGGGAATTGGGTTAACATGATGCAAATGAAATCAGCAAGAAACAATTAATAACCCAGGCCGAGGAGAATTTCCGGAGTAAAACACAAGATTTGTTACGGTGAGTGGTCGAACAAGATCGTTAATTATTGTTTTTTACCAATTGAATAAGTCAGCGAAAATTACTAAACATTTAGAAAATCCAACATTTTAAATTTAAATGATTACTTACTTTAACTTCATATCTTTATATCTACCTATACATACACATTGGAAATCTTATAAACTAGGGGAAAAATTAATAGTGTTAATGGAAATAAACAAAATGATTTGATGATCAACATCTTCGCTAGCCAAGGATGTCCTTTGTGTGTTCTATTCACGTGAGTAAAACACGTAGTGGGCATAACCCTTGGACTTAGAAGGAAGATTTGGTTCATTCTCTTATACACGCAGACTGAATAGGAATGTAGAATGATCGTTCTAGATTTGAAAAAAAATATAGGAAAGAGATGACTCTGGTGAGCCTATGCAGTCAGACATCGATCGACACCTTCCCAGATGGTCGTACTTCCTCTGAATTGCCTGAAGACGCCAAGATCTAAAAATTCTCAAAGATAAGAAAAAATGCGAAATTAGGATATTTTTTTAATAATTCAGAAAGACAAAAAGCTCGCTGACCTACAGTTAACAACATGATGAAATTGACAAGGTAAATCATTGAAGAATGATTGAAGAATTAAATTAAATGAGTGTGGGGAGCGAGTTTTGAGTGAATTTGATGGGAGGTAATCCTGTATCGCAAATTTTGCTCATTATTAACAAAATAAGCGACATTGATAACCTCCCTTTAATAAACAATGCATACAAGTTCTATACATAGCTTCCTATTTCTTCAAGAACCTATGAGACGCCAAAAATTTTAATAATGTCAGAGAAATCGCGATATTTCTCTGTCAAAATTTATTTTGATTGACGTTGTTGATTCTTTATTTTTCAATAGGTCTGAGCGTTTTTGAATGGTTTGAGTGAGTGTTTGGAATGAATGATTGGAGCGCTGAGTGAGCGATTTAGAATGGTTTTGATTGAGGTGAATGTCAATTTTACAATGTAACTAACTGTACTCGTAAACTCTTACTAAAAAAAGTTCATAAAAAAGAAAAAGCTGATAAAAAAAGCAATGTTGACCGTGGGTCGAATCTATGCAGAACAGAAATATTGACATTTTAAGGTCAACAAGACCTATGTGCTTTCATTGAGCCAAATAACTTTTTCCATGATGCAGGTAACGGGCATTGTTTTAGCTATTCATGACGGTTAGAATGTTCCCCCGAACCACACTCCCACCCACAAGGAGACATCATAATGATGATGATATAAATCTTTATGCAATCGTGTGGTTATAGTAATTATCATAATCCAGAGTTTGTCAATGGGAAAACTACTTTTAAGTCAGCCCCAGTTAACTCAGATCCAGCATTTGGTATAAATCCAGACCTATGTGAGATATCAGCTGGAGGCTAGGAAAGGATGTGATGGTTGTACTAGTGACCGAAATACCAGGAATCTATTGTCAGGGGCTCCAGCCCGCCGCGATATAACCGAAAAATTTTGAAAGCGGCGTTAAACCCCGTTCAATCAATCAATCTTCGTTATCCAACTAAAATACATTAGTATATGCCAAAGACAAAAAAGCCCGCCGCGATATAACTGAAAAAATGTTGAAAACTGCTTCAAGATAACCCCTTTCAATCAATCAATCCTCGTAATCTAACTAAAATACATTAGTGTAGACCAAAGACAAAAGAGTTGAAGTCAAAATTTGAATATTCATTTCCGTTTTTATGAACAAAACTATCCATTTTACGCTATTTTACTAACATGCATCCCTACTAAAAAAAATACGTATCTAAATTATATTTCAAGTAAAGTTATCATACAGCCCATGATTACAGTGTGTGTTGACTCCAACATGTTCACTTAGAGCATCACAATATAAATGGAACATGCCTACAATGAAGATTGCGATGGATAAACGGATATCCACAAATGTGTTTTGTAGCTGGTTGTAGGTCCGTTTGGTGACCAATATAAAAAGGATGATGATCATATAGTGCAAAGTTAGTGGCCGCCATGATACCATAATACCACAAAACCGCCATTAGGTATCAAAAACTTGTCAGTACGGGATGTAGTTGCCGTAGTAAACGAAGAGAATTGTGTTACAATAGAGGTATAATTTTGGTTCCCAAAACACACTCGCAGTGCCAATAAGAATCTATGCGAGGTACGTTACTTTCCGATTTTTTTAGTGAGTTTTGATTTCCTTTTTTTCTAAAAGAGCCGACTTTTTAAAAAATATCATAGTACCCCCGTGCTCTGTTTATTGATTAAGTCTGGTTTCATCGTATTTGTTTTAAAATATAAAGGCTGGCTAAAGCTGCTCGCTTTCATTTGTTAACAAAAATAAAATGGTGTTCAACGGGGCAATTCACAGTTTTTAGGCGTTTTTCAGTTGGAGTACATAACAACGGATTCTTAGTATTTCTCACACCGATGCATATAGTACCATCATTCTAGCCTCCAGCTGCTATCAAACCTAGGTTTGCGAGGGGCAAATGTCGGAATAGATATATGCCGCCACCGGAACACAAATCTATGACCCCTTTATTGAACATTTTGAGTTAAACGCATAACTTACTAGCTATGATAGCGGATGTATGAGATTTGTAATAAGAAGTATGTGGTTAATCAAAATAGCTTACAAATTTATAAATCAATTGCATTTTGCTCACTGCCAAGATATTCCAATGATCAATGAAATTTAAATCTTATAAGGGTGATGATTCAGGAAATTATACAAGGAAACTAACTCAATAAACACACGAATATTTTTTTTCAAGATAAAGTCAATCTGAAATACGTAGTTAAATGCAATGAAACACGGTTTGTATATCAAAATATTTGCTCCAAAATCGCTTAAAACACTTCAGAAACGATAGACATTTCTCTCAAATTGATCAAACAATCACACGCTTTAATTCACTAAAGCGCCTGATCGGTTCGTGAAAACAAGTCCACTACGTGACTGTAATAATTCTCGATAATTTCGTCCAGATGGACGAAGCAAGCGATGTTATATATTCATTCTGAAATCACCTCAAAAATCATTTCACATTGCCAATGTTATTTTATCAACTGTAATGCTTATTGGTTAAAAGCAGTCATATGCGTATCGTTTTGTTGATTTTCGCCCTCAATTTACTGTCATGTATCTAGTTAGCTAATGCCATAAAGGAGTCCCCTGAGAACCATTAAATCATTCACCAGAGTACCAGGAATATAAATTTATATAAATCAGTCAACTGAATCGGGCCTGGCGTGGTATCATTTCAGATAAAATGATTGGGAACCCTTGTAAGGACCATTAACAAGATGTAACTTCTGACCTCGTAATTTTACTGAGTTATCCTCACTATTACTGCGGGAGTTAATAGAGGTAATGTGACCTGCAAACAAAATACGTAAGAAATTGGGTTCTCTCAAAATAGCTTTTATACTACTGGATAAGGTTCAACGTATTACAGTAAGTCAAGTCGTCAAATTGACATTTACCTCAATCAAAACCATTCCAAATCGCTCACTCAGCGCTCCATTGATTCATACCAAACACCCACTTAAACCATTCAAAAACGCTCAAACCAAATGTAAAATATGGAATCAACAACGTCATTCAAAATGAATTATGATAGAGAAAAATCGTGATTTCACTGACAATATTCAAATTGGTAGCTCTTCATAGGTTCTTGAAGATATAGGATGCTATCTATAGAACTTGTATGCATATTCAATTACTAGTAAAGGGAGGTAATCAATATCCCTAATTTTGTTCATCCTGAACAAAATTTGCGATATAGAATTACCTCCCATTGAATTCACTCAAAACTCGCTCCACACACTCATTCAATTTTTATTCCAAAAACATTCCAAAATCATCCACTTTGTCAATTTCACGACGTTGTTAACTGTATTCTGCGAGCAATACTTGTGAAATCGACATGGAAAAATGATTTTGAGGTGATATCGGAATAAAACTGAATGGGTTGGAGTGGCGAGTTTTGAATGAAATTAAAGGGTGATGTATAATATCACTTGTTTCGTCTATCTTGATGAAATTATCCACGATTTATTACACCCTTCATTCGTAGATTTCTGTCTGCTATGTTTCACGAACCGATCAGGCGCTTTAGAATCAATCCCAGTGTGGCATGGTTTGATCAATTTGAATAAAATGTCTATCGTTCCTTAAGGTAGTGGACCCGTAATAGTTTTGCAACATCTCAAAGAAATGAACTTGAACAGTGTTAGCCGAGGTTTCCTAATGATTTTCATTAGGAAACCTCGGTTAACATTGTGAAAGAATATATAGTCCGAAATGTTGCGAAACTATTACGGGTCCACTACCTTAAGTATTTTGAACGATATTGGAGCATACACTTTTTTTATATATAAGTCGCGTTTCGTTGCATTTAACTAATTATTTTAGATAGACTTTATCTTGAAAAAGCTATTCGTCGGTTTATTGTGTTAGTTGCCTTGTATAACATCCTTAATTATCACCCTCATAAATTTTTAATTTTCGCTCATCATTTGAACATCTTTGCATAGAGTGAAATATAATTGAATTATAAATATGTATACTAGTTTCATTTACTACATGCTTATTATTACAGTTCTTATACAGCCGCCTTCATAGCAAAGTTGTTAGTTCGTTTGACTCCAGATTTTCAATCAAGGAGTCATGGGTTTTTCTTCCGGTGGCGGCATGTATCTGTTCCAACATTTGCCCCTCGCAAACCAAGGTGGGATGGTAGCTGGAGGCTAGGAATTAGAGTAATGGTAGTACAGTCGATATTGCTCGAACGACCACATCTATTAAGCGACCAATTTCATTAAGCGACCACTATCAAAAGTCCCTTCACTGTAAGCAAAATCTCTGAAAAAACGAAAAATTGGTTATTGTTGAATCTTATGTTGTTTGAACCCATTAGAATCGTCTCAATAAGACGATTCTAATGGGTTTAAACATCATGGGATTTAGTACGACTTGACCAACAATCTATAAATACGATCAAAATGATCTGTCACATTTATTATGATATTTTGTATTAAGCGACCATTCCCATAAACGACCGCTTTTTGGTGGTCCCTTAGGTGGTCGCTTAACACAAGTTTTACTGTACATGTATCGGTGTGAGGAATACCAAGAATCCTTTGTTATCTGCTTCAGCTGATATACGACTAAAATCTGTGAATTGTCCCGTTGAACATCATTTTATTTAAATAACAAATAAAAACCGCGCAGCTTTGACAAACCTTAGTATTTAAGACATTGTTCGCCAACTACGTTGAGACCTGATATAATGCATGGGGATACTATAATCTTTAAATAAAGTCGGCTCTTTTTTAAAAATAGGAAATCAAAGCTCACTAAAAAAATCGGAAAGTAACTTATCTCGCATAAATTCTTCTTGGTACAGTGAGTATGTTTTTGGGACCGAAATTATACCTCAATTGTATCATCATTCACTTCGTTTACTGCGACAACTACATCCCGTACTGACAAGCTTTTTCCAACGACAACAGTATCGACATCTTATATCGGTTTCGCTCACTGACTTTGAACTATATGATCAGAAATGATCAGCATCCTTTCTTTAATGCTTTTCGGTGGTTTATTGAGAAAAAACGGTAGATTATCACTTGATAATCTCACCGCAAAAGCAGTCAAATTATCAAATAATTATACCCTGCTATTGTGCATTTCACCCTATATGACGTCAACAATGCGGGGCGAAATAAGTGACGTCACAATGAACGTTGCATTGCAATCACGTGCAAAATGACGCGCTTTGCGAATATATGTCATAGAAATTTCACATTTTGTCTATTTTTTTGCATTAAGGAAATAGAATTATCGTTTGTTTTTCGAGTAAGATCGATTAATATTTCATTGAGTGAACAGCAAAAGCTATATTTCACTCGTGGCTCTGCCACTCGCGAAAATATAGCTTTTGTTGTTCACCCAATGAAATATAAATCGATCTTACACTGAACAAGCGATTATCCTCTATATCTATATTTGTCACCCAACAGACCCATACAAGAACACATTTGTGGTTATCCGTTTATCCATCGCCAACATCATTGTAGACATGTTAAATTTATATTGTGATATTCTAATTGAACATGTTGGAGTCAAAACACTCTATAATCATGGAATGGAAGATAACTTTGCTTAAAATATAATTAAGATACGTAAATTTATGAGTAGGGATGGACCATGATGGTCCTAGATTGCACACCTGAGTCTCTTTGACGTCTTGGACATCATATAAATCAAATATGTAGATTTCTACATAAAATCATTACAATGGAATGTTTTTAGCCAAGAGAGAAAGAAATGCCTTTTCGCTCTTTGATTCGATGTAAAAAGGGATGCACCTGGGTGGAACCCCAATGTGAAGGATCCATGCCATATCACGGGAAAAGGGGCTTTAATGGCAATTCTATTCTTTACTCTAGAGAGTCATTAAGTGTGGCCCAAACTATTTGAAATTTGGTCAGAATATGTATAAGATCACAAAGATGAAGCCTATAGAAAATTGGAGGGATCCCTGCCATTTCACATTACAAGGGGCCTTGATGAAGGTGTCCTTTTTTCACTTTAGTTTCATTACATACACCTATGTTCAAAAAAGGTCAGTGTCAAGGCATATCCTTTTTACAAAAAAATCCAAAGCAGGAAACAATTTCACCATAATCTTTGTTGAAAGCATTCTTGATGACATCTGCCTATCAAATTGATGTGATAACCCAGGGATCAAAGAGACTCGGGTGAGCGAACTAGGTCCATCATGGTCCTCTTGTTTGTCTTTGGTCAATACAACTTATTTTAGTTAGTTAACGAGAAAAGTGAAACCTTCCACAGTCGCTCTTAAACACTCAATCCAGCGACTTTCACTACCCTTAGGGAGAGGCAGTGGAATTATACCAAATGATGTATCTGAGTTAAGGGTTCGCCGCAAATATAAATGGAGGCCATTTGTATTTTTGGCCAAAAATTTATATGCAAAATTAAGGCTTTTCTTTATGCAAAGTCAACTGAATATGTTATAAAATGTATTAAAAAGGGGAAATGAAAATGTTTTTGATAAAAATATTTGCAAAGAATGCTTTTATAGCTGAAAACAGAGTTCCACATTGCACTTTCGCATTTGCATCCATTTGAAAAATGTACCGATGCATTTGGGACAAAAACTTGCAGACGTCAACTGGAATATCCAGAGTACAATCAACGAGGCTTACTTTTGGCTAAAATGCCTATGGGAAAGATATTTCAGCGTTGAAAGACACGTGTTTATTTTCAAGGAAACATGGCAGCCTTTTTTTACAACAACAAAACATGTAAACAAAGATGTTTTAAGGAATTGCAACGATCGTATTCCTTGAAAGCCAAAGGTGACCGTCGATTATCACTCTTGGGCATTTCTACTTTAAAAATGAGACTAAATTTACCTTGATTTCTACTTAGAAATCCTTGCTATTGTTCTGTTTCTCTCAGCTGTCAAATAAAAAAACTGCCCTGGGAAATTTGTTATGAACCGCTTCACCGAAAAAGAGATAAAGATATCACTCCTCTAAAAAAAATAGAGTGGGACCTTTCATACTTATTTGAGAGCAAGTTAAAACGGCCTGAAGTCAAAACGGCCCAAAGTCAAAACGACCCCAAATTCGCTAAAACCAGTCAATACCAAGTCAAAACTTTTACTCATTTGGTCAAAAAAGCAAATTTTTTTTTTTATGTCATATAAGAATATATACAATTAATGGCTCGATTTATACATTTTATACATCTTTTTTTTAATAAGATCACCAATTGAATAGCTTTATTTTTTGGGTTATTTCAATACAAATACACCTCAATTTACTTGTTTCAGTCTCTCACATTACATCTATAAAGGTTTGTTTCAAATTAAAGACCAATACCCATATTCATATAAATGTGTTATTATTATAGTCCGATTGACTTGTATAAGGACCGGTGTTTTCACCAATTACACAAAAATACGTTGGTAAAATCTTTTGTATGTAGTAATATCTTAATTTTAGCTTAATCCAAATTAATTTTAGACTATAAAATGGTTCTAGAATGATGCTTTTGTCTACTTAGTAAATGATAATTTTTCGCATTTTCCACTCTTAAGGCTGCTAAGTAGTAAGAATATGCACACATATACTAAAAACTTGTGTTTTTATACTAAACTTTTGACACAATAAATGACCAATTTTCTTTTGTTGGATATGCGTATTTTCATATCGACGGTACCCAATTTTAAAGTAAAATATCACGTATTTTTTACCGTTCATAACTCGCTATTTACTTGTTATATCTCGTGAAAAACGTAACGATTTCGTTAAATAAACCATGATTCGATTGGTCCGAATTAGAGAGTACAGGGTTCATCCATGAAAAGATATAGGCGATTATCAATATCTTGTCAAAAGGTTCACGAACAAAGACAGGACACACTCATTCTAATATACTACACGAGTGAATTACACAAACATAATTAATTTTATAGAAATACTCGATATTATATATAAAAAAAACCAAAAAAACGGCTCCTTTAAAATCATCCTCTTTTGATTCGATGCAAATTGGTACCTATTTTGAGAAAGACACTTCGCTCTTCCCTTATTATAGAAACAAAAGTTGTAATAGGCCAGGAGTTTCATGTAGACGGACAGACAAAATCATTATTTTACTTTCAAAAATCCTGAAAACATATTTTTTTTATGGTAATAGATTGAAAAAAAGATATTGTTATAGGCAAAATTTGCGCTTGAAAATTACTTTTAATTATATTGTATTTCTTGTTTTATCTATTGTGCAACTGAATCTTTAGTTGAACGCAAATAGAAAATGTTGTAAATGTGTCATATTTTCATGCTTTAAAGACACTTTTTGAGGGAACCTTCCTTATAACCAAACACTCATTGCGCAAAAAATTCAAATAATCTCCTCGTTCTGTATTACTTTTACTGAAAAAGAATATGTAAATTTAACTTCATGATTTCTGATTTATAAATTCTCAAATTTAATTTATTCTTTAAGACAGACGGAAGAGATTCGCAGCACCAATATAACACAAATTGTTAGATATTCTATCCAAAGAGATGTATTTTTTGGTTGACGTAAATATACGGAATGATATTCTTGTGCATATGATACGTGAATTATTGATGATTCACATAGACAATAAACTATATGAAAACAATTTCAAGAGTTTAGAGCCTTCATAGAAATGGCAAATACGCCAAAACTCGCCGATTGACAGTTTTTGTAAACAGCTTTTCTAGGACAACGATCAATTTCTATCATTAAAAACGACAGAAAAATGAAAGCTTAATGGAACATGTCGATTTGTCTGTCAAAGATATTACTGTACATTTTACCTTGTTGTGCTTACTTGTACACTACTCCAATGTTCTAACTACACCGATCAGAAATTTCCTTAAAACTTCTTTAGGATAACCACGTTTTTAAGATGACCTATACTGAACACAAATTCGTCGCAGTTTAAAAGATTTTTATTTCCAAAGGGTCGAAAGACAAATTAACAAACCCAGAGTGTCATGTTCGAACTCAATGTATTCAATATAAATTTTAGACACAGTGTGTCAAAGACCGAGTAAAATTATGAAGCAGCCACTAAGTGGTCGATTTGACATTTTTCCTGATAACAAATAGTTTTACATGACTATCCCTTTTGAATATTTCCCAACCACCCACATTTGCCAGAGCGCTTTTCAATCTATTACTCTAAAAGTGTTTATCAGTATATTTGCTGTACACAGCCATATTGTAGGCGTTTTGAGCACCTAATTATGGGTTCCAGGAATTCCTACCCTAGTACAACAACAATACTCTATCCGATCGTTCACCGTCTTGATCATCCTGGACCACTGCTTGCCTATTAGCGAAAGGTGAATCAAGATCTCGGAATTGTGATGGCTTTGACAAAAAAAAAAAACTATCGCCTTGTGAATGTGAGAGGAAGTTTCGAAGACATGCACGCTTTGTGCGTTGCTAAATATAAACTTATAACCTTAGAGATCCATTTCGAATGGCAACCTATGAGCAAGTTGAGCCACCACAGACCAGATCGATAGTTTTTCTCTGTCTTCTAATGATATCTGAACACTAATTGTTTGTTATTTCGGACTCTTAGTCGAAAGGCTGCACATTGCTTATCTAACTTTACTTCTAAAAAAACAACAGGGTGCACGTGAGCCAATACTGTTTTCAAGCCCCTCTGTTTAAACAAGCACAGACACGTTGACACTCTACAGTAAGCAATGATCAAAAGTCATTTAGGTGGGAGGGCTTAAGCAAAAGTTTCAATGAAATCGGGTGATGTACGTAAGAGTACTCCGGATCTAAAAACGGTGTAGTTAGAACATTGGCCAGGTGTATAATAAATGAATCCAAAATGTATTTTACTGGTGGATTGTGAAAACAAGTTCTACGCTAAAGGAAAGAATACATGAAAATATAATCTATAATTTTTGCCCTGGCAGGTCGGAGCCTAAGTAACGGGTCGTTATATTTCAGGTTAAGGTAAATAAGTTTTTTTCTAATGTTTCCTCGCTTGAATAATTACATGTTATCATCATGATTATCATGATAAACTTGAACCGTTAAATCGCCGATGCGTATCCAATCGCTCGAAATTTCAGTTGGGCAAGCTGAAGGAACGAGATCTAAAATCATAGTTTTCCGTAATGCGGTTCATGCATTTAAATCAAATCTCCCTTATAGTAACATGTAGCTAGCTAATCCATGTTAATCCATCACACACTTTTCTAGATGCAGAGTAGGCATAACGGCACAATAATTATCAAAATCAATTGTGGTCAGGATGAACATAAATTGTAAAACTCCCAATCCATTGAAAACAAGTTTGGGCGATGCGGAATTCTGGCCTTACACAGCATTGCTGTCCAGCGTGACCAATGCAATATCTTCATTGTTTTCGCCTGGGACATATAATTTTAACAGTTGGATCTTGAAGCCTTATGACGATCCCATGAAGTTAACTTCCAAACAAATGGAAACTGCTCAGCGATTCAGCAACACTGCCATGTGAGCAAGAATCCAAATTCAAATGATTGAAAAGAAATTATTATATTACAGAGAAGACCATGTCGGAGTAAACGGTCCACCTGAAATACGTAGTAGTGCCCTTTTAAACCGTTTAGTAAATATTTTCGTTGAAACGCAGGACTAGACATAGACATAGACATAGACATTTTATTCAAGTATTTAGGCCCTAGGCCCATAATACAACATTCAACACAATACATTTTTTAACATGAGTGACTTTGAATAGATACATTCTAATAACTTCAATACATATGACTATTTGACTTAAAAGTAGCCAAAATGTACATAGTTAAAGGAACCAAATAATACATATAGTAAATTGAGTGGATTAATACTCATGGACTTAATGTATTAATACATTATTTTGTTGTTGTTGTTGTTGTTGTTGTTGATTTCAGACATAGAAATATTAAACTTCAAACATTGAACATGTAATACGTAATTATTCCAGCTCATTCAACATTTCTTTTCTAAGAGAAAAAGCATCTACCAGGTACTTAGATATTTTATAGATTGAGACAGTATCAGTTAGTTTCAGAATTGTGTAAAAATTATTTACACTTCTATTTCTTAACCAATTTGGGTAAAAATGTTTAGTTCTAAGTGTTTCATATGCATGACATTGAAAGAAAAAGTGGAATTCATCTTCTATAACATTAACATTATTTGTTTTACAGAAAGAACAAAATCTTAAATTCCTATCAATTCCTATATGTCTTCCCTTTTCAATCATTAGGTCATGTGATGAGCACCTGAAATTTGCTAACGTTTTAATTAGTGTATATGATAAACCAGAACTGATATAAGATTCGGGATCCAACAATGTTTTAAAGTACTTGTAATGAATTGCTTTAGGAGACTCGCAAACATCGCTGTACCATTTTTGTTTATAACTATCTAGCAATCTTTGTTTGAATATTTGTAGAAATTGTGTATCATTACCCACGTCATGAAAAACCCACACATGGCCGAAGCCATAGGTAAATAGCAAATCTTTAATTTGAGTACACCAGTTTTGTCTCCCTGCCTCATCCAATTGCAGTAGCATATAGTAACATTGTTTGGGGTATCTATTATTACTCATACGGATTAAGGTTAACCAATATTTGATACAATTAGGGATATATGTTGTACAAAGTGGTAGTCTTCCACATTCACCAAGTGCTAGGAAATCACAAGTATTTTGTGAAAGATGACAAATTCTTTTGCAAAATTTCACTTGAATTTTTTTCAATTTTTTCTACACACTTAAAACCCCAAATTTGGGAACTATAACACAAGATTGGTACAACAGTTGCATCAAATATTTTGAACATGTCTGTTAATGGGATATCACCAAATTTTTTACGAAGTCGAAAAATATAATTCATGGCTTTATTTGCTTGCTGAGATAACATTAGGTGTGTTTTAGACCACTTTAACTTAGAAGTGAAATAAACGCCTAAATATTTATAAAATGGGACTATTTCTATCAATTTTTTATCATAAAACCATTTTTCATTATTTTTAATCACCCCACCATTCCTGAATACCATAATCTTTGTTTTTTCAAGGTTAATGTCTAATCCCACCCCTTTACTAAACTGTTCTATTGAATTGATTTGTCTTTGTAATTGAATAATCGTATCTGAAAAGCTTGAAACATCGTCAGCAAACATTAGCAGATTCATTTCATGTATTTCGTTTGTTACAAAAATTCCGCGTTCATTTTTAGAGCGTAAATAACTTGCAAGATCATTTATGAATAGGGCGAAAATTTGAGGGCTAGCCACACAGCCTTGTCGGGTTCCAATATTACAATTAAAATAGGGAGTTAATTGTCCATTTATTTTAACACAAGATTTCAACTTTCCATACATAGATTTCAAAGTGTTTAAAAAATTTCCGGAAATACCCTTACGCTCAATAGCGTCCCAAAGTTTTTCGTGCCTTATGCTGTCGAAAGCTTTTTTAAAGTCGACAAATATGCAATAAAATCTTCCTCGTTTTTTAGATAGATATTTTTGACTCAATGCCATTAAACTAAAAATGTTATCAATGGTCGAATAATTTTTACGGAAGCCTGCTTGAGATTCATCTAAAACATTGTTTTCTTCACACCAGTTTGATAGTCTTGTGGTTAGAATATGCATAAAAACTTTACAGATGGAGTCTATCAGGGATATACCGCGATAATTATTTGGATCACATGTTGGGCCCGATTTATGTAAGGGAGTGATAATACTTCGACTCCATGTATCTGGAATATTGCATTTATCTAAAATTTCGTTAAATAACTTATAAAGAAATGGTAATATATGCTCTAGAGTGCCTTTATACATTTCCATACATATCCCGTCCGGACCCGGCGATTTATTTATTTTCATCGATCTAATACTTTTTATAATTTCATCGTAAGAAATATTTGTATTTAAATCTTCACAAGTTAAGTTCAAGCGTATGTCCTTTAAAAATGACGAGTCTAACTCATTTTCTATCGAATTATTATTTAAGAGCTTCTTGAAATGTTTAAACAAATCATTTTTTGGGACGTCCGTTGTTGCACGAGTTACATTAGCAGATTTTAATAAAGACCAAAATCGTTTTGCATCATGTCTGCAGTCAACAAGTTCTTTCCTAAGAATTGTCTTATAATTTTCTTGCTTTTTACGGCATAGCCTTTTATAACGATTTTTTGTAGTTTTGTAAGTACAAAGATCTGATCGGTAACACGTAAGTCTATATCGTCTTAACGATTGAATTTTACGCTGTTTTAAGATTTGACACTCTTTATCCCACCACGGACACTTAACAGGATAAGTATTTTTATTTGCGTATTTTACCTTTTCCTTTGCAGAATTTTGATATACAAATACAAAATTTTCTAAACTACTTGTTATATCAAACAAATCATTTAACACATTTGAATTAATAAAATTATTGTATGAATCTAAAAATTTATCGAAAAACATATTAACATCCTGTGACTGCCATGGGTAAATTTTAAAGGGAAGTAATTGCAAAGTGTTGCTGTTATTTTCCCTCTTAACCAAATAGTTAAACTTCATTACACAGTGCAATGGGAAATGATCAGAAACATCGTTACTTAATACGTAAAAGTTCTCCGTGTGACGAAACAAGTCTGATGAACAAATAACATAATCAACAATGCTACAGCCATTATTTGCTACACAGGTATAATGTCCATTTTCGTCACCATCAAAACGACCATTTACAACATGTACGTCGTATGTACAGCAAAGATCGATAAGAGACAAACCAAAACGATTATATTCCATATCCATTGACCTTCTAGGTAAACTAAAGAAATCAGATGGATATGAAGTATCATCATTGAAAATGTTTGAAATACTGTCTTCGTGTATAAAATCACAAAAATCTTTAATGCGCGCGTTTAAGTCGCCTGCTATAAAAAGTGATGCAGTTGGATATGTACTAGTAATTGATAATAATTTATCATTCAGTAGTTCTATACCGTTATTATCTTGAGAATTGTAGACGGAGGAATATTCTGGTGCCACTATACAAATATAAAAATTATGTCGCTTGTAATGTTTTCTAAATTTGAAGAATCAAAATACAAGATTACACAGTCAATGAAGTTTTCATATATTCGTCTAAATCTACCAGTTTCCAAAAGTTCGTTCTTGATAAATACAGAAACACCACCCGAACCTCTGAATGCAGAACTTTTTTTACTACGCATGTAATCGAACGAAGTATATCCTGGCATAACATTTTCAAACGACTCTCCTTTAATACCCCAAGTTTCGCATAGTGAAAATATATTAAACATAGAACAATATTTTTGAAAACAAATATCATTTATCAATTTTGAAAATCCTTGGATATTCCATGTACAGATGTTCAGAGTTAAAGTTTCTTTGGTGGTACATTTACTTGTATTTTCAGATTTTGGGCCTCGGCCTTTTTGCTAGTCTCTGCTGTTATTCACAGGCACTGGCTTCTTCGCTCTGTCATCGTATATGAATAACTCCCCGTCAATTGATAGTTTATCAAATTTCAAAAATGCCCTTTTACCATCCTCTATTGCTTGTTTAATAAAGGGGAAAAGTAAAGTACGTTGTTTGCGGACTCTTTCGGAAAAATCTTCTCCGACACGAACACTAGATTGGCCGTTAGAGTCGTCTGTATCTTGATGTCCTTGCCGTAAATCTTTTACCATGTCCTTATATGCCCTATGAACCCGCTCCTTGTCCTTGTAAAACGAGAATTTGGCTATAATTGGCCTCGGCTTGTACTTTCCCGGTAGCCTATGGGCTCGTTCAATGCAAATATCGTCAGCGTTGATACTTAGTTCGTTCTGTATGTAATCACGAACCTTCTGTTCTGTGTCTGTCCATGTTTCTCCGTGAGATTCCTCTATGTTGTAAAACTTAAGATTGTCTCTTCGGGATTGATTTTCTAGGTTGTATTTTTGAGAAAGATCAGTGTTTTGTCTTTTCAGTTCAGTTATATTTTCTTCTAATCTCTTAACACTCTCTTTCAATTCAAAATTTTGTGCTTTTATTTCTTTATTTTCTCTTTTTAGTGTTTTCACGTTTTTTCCATCTTGTCAAACTTTTTATCGAGTCTATTAACGCTCTTTTGTATATCAAGCAGGATATTGATTGGTAACTGGGTACTGGATTCTGAAGTAAAATTAGATGCCCCATTATCGTCATCAAGAGATTCAAACCCTTCACTGTCCGAGTCTTGAGATTCATCATTTATGGTATCGTGAGTCGGCAACTTCTGGGACGAAGAAAAGCATTCATTAATTTTACGCTGATCCTTTGAATGTACTGATTGAGTCAAGGATTGTCCAGACTGTCCAGTTTCCTTTTGTACCATTGGCTCAGTTCGGTTCGGTGTTGGAAAAGATAAATTTTCAGACCCTCTTGCAGTACCTCTTCTTCTCGAGGGACGATCACTATGTTGAACTGTTTGGCTAGATTTACCTCCCTTTGATTGAGGTCCGGGACCGGGGTTCATCTCAATTCCCTCAACAGCCAGCAAAAGAAAAAGAACTGTGCGAATACACAGCGAAATGAACACTGCCATCGACCCTGATGATTGTACGGTGTACCGAAAGGAACATCGTGTCTTTGTAGTTGGTTGCACGAAACATCCTATTTGACTTCTCCACTGTTCTACAGAGACACCCATGACGGGCCTCAATAGAAAATCGAACGTGAACCGTATTGATTGAGTGAAATTCAAATAACTTGTTCTGCTTGACTGGCTACTCTATTTATCTACTAATATTTGTCTCTAGCTACAGCTTCTTCATAAATACCACAATATTCTCTTCTTGGTCAAAATCCGACATACCTTCGGTTCCGATAGTCTTATGCAAAATTACAGCTCCGTAAATGTCCTCTTATACCTTTTAAATCTTTAATTTTGGATTTTTTTCTGATCCTCGAAAAATAAACAATCGGCCATTCCAAGGGACGTCACTCTCTCTCTGTTACTGTTATACTCAATGGCAAATTGATATATTTTCTCCAATATGAAATTCCTGTAAAAACTTCAAGTAAAATTCTTGCTGCATCTGTAGAGTGTCTATGGTTTAAATATAAGTATAAATTTCAATATGTTTCAAAGTATAAAGTTACATCTAACCAGTCTCTACACCATAAAAAAACAACGTAAGACTTGCATAGAACAGTAGTGGTAAAAACGTCTCTTAAAAAACGCTTAGGACATGTGTAAACGACCACTTGTATTCTGCCTTGCCTTCAGGACGACAAACAAAGCAAACTGCTTGAAAATTTACCTCGCATTGTACGAAATTATATGTTCAAAGTGTGGTATAATTTGCAAATAGTTGGGTTGTTGGTCATCCTGAAGTAACTGATCGTCTAACCATTTCTGCGTTTGCATTTAAAAGAATTATTTTTGTAAACAAATGGCTATGTTCTATCTTCAAACATATCAAGAGATATTTTCGAAACTCTAACTTTAATATTCTTTGGAATACGGCATCTTCACGTGAAAGAAAAAGAGAAATGTTGAATAAGTGGTCATTGAATACCGTATTTGTTAAACGAGTCATCTATTAACAGATCAAATCGAGATGTTGTCGAGTTTGTATTTGTTTTAGATCACGAGTTTAGCTAATTCGATTTTGTATGAGCCCAAATTTGACAATCTATTTATGACATTGCCTGAATTTTTGCGATAAAAAACGCCGTTCGCGAATTGACGTCATCAAACTGCATAATGGCGTCTTTTCACAACAAATATATAACGTTGTTATAAGCTCTTAGTTTATTTGCATGATTTTTTTTCTAACAGTGTAATTACACCCGTGTAATATAAAAAACATTCAACAGGATTTTTCACTCCCGCGACGTAGGTCAAAAAATAAATGTGATTGATCATCTTAACCATGAAGATTAATTCATAACAGAAACAATGTTTCTCCTGACCTAATTGTTCATTTCCATTAACCAAATAAAGGCAACTTGACCGGAATGATGTATGTCAATAAAAAACGGAGTATTTATGAGACCGTGTCGACACGTTAAAAGCAATCGTGATTATACTTTTTAATATAGAATATATTAACAACATATATCCATTAAGAGCATTGTTTTACTAGGTCAGCGTATTCATACGACTAAGAAATGCTCCTTATTCTTCATAGAACAATTTACTACCATCTAATACAATATTATGTAGACAAAAATTTAGAAGAAATTCCGCGTTTCAATAGAATTTTCTAGTGACAGACTAATAATTATTCATGAAGTTAAATGTGGCGAATTAATATATCGTATTCCATAATGAACATAATCTAATTGGACGTCTTAATTCTATTTTCGTTACCGTCGTTCAACTTTCAAAGTCGCAATTTGTATAAAAGTTTTGTTTCTATTCAATTACCGAAGCAGAGATATACTGTTCTCATAAAAAATCTTTTCTTTAAAAAAGATTAATCAACACATACAAAAATACTTATATGGTGTGCATTTATATATTTTTTGTACTTTTTAATAATTACCTTTCTTTATGTAAGTATGATATCGCTATACATTACCCACACAGAGCGGGTCTTTCAATGGTTTTCAAGTGTGATTTGGAGTGCAAAAAAAGTCCAGTTACGAGTTCTTTAGAACAAAATGGACAAACATTGTTAAGAGCCTGCAAAGTTCGCAGCAAGTTCATAAGGTTAAATTTGCCAATGAATGACCATTTGATTTACAAGCAAATAAACAATAACAATAAAATAACATTACAACGGGAATAAAATAATAATAAAACGGATTTCAATGAATTTATTTTCTTTCTTGTAAACCTGTAAGGAAGTGTTGTCAAGCATTATAAAATGTACAGTTAGTTACATCGCGAATTTGACATCCAACTCAATCAAAACTATTCTAAATCGATCACTCAGCCCTCCATTCATTAGCTCCAAACAATCACTCACATCATTTTAAAACACTTTAAAATCACTAAAAAAAATAAGATCAAGAGCTATTTTCAAAATAAATCTAGCTAGAAAAAAATCGCGATTTCACGGCCATGAATGAACTTAAAACATCTTATTGGTTCTTGCAGAAATAGGTAGCTTTTTATAGAACTTATACAATGTATGTATTCTATAAAAGGAGAGTAATAAATATGGCTAGTATTGTTCATCCTGAACAAAATTGGCGATATTGGATCACCTATCTTTAATTTCATTCAGAACACACTCAACGCACTCATTCAATTTAATTCCAAATCAGTCGCCATGTCAATTTCACGATGTTGTTATCTGTAGTAAAGTTCTTGACTGTAGTATAGATTTCGGGTTTAGTACGTAAGAAATTCCAGTTAATTATATTAATTTGGTTGTATGTTTCTTCCTTTTAAAACGAGATTTCTGATGTGAAAATAATACCATGTACACAAACTTTGGAGCACGCAGACATTTTGTATACTTAGGCCCTAAGTAATTTTTAAGTCTCAATGTCTCAATATAGCGATTTTTTTTCATATACGAATCTAATCATTTTAAATAAAACTATTACATACCCTTTAGTTCAGTTGGTCGAGTCATATTTTTCGAACAACCAATGATAGTTCAATTTCCACCCGGATGATTAAGAGGATATTGAATGAGTGGTCATTGAATACCGAAATCATTAAACGAGTCTTCTTTAAACAAATAAAAAGAGGCTGTGTGGAGTTTTTATCTGTTGTAGATGGCGAGTTTTATAACTTCGGTATTGATCGAGCACAAATTAGCTATTCTATTTATAAGATGGTCCTTTTTTGGTGGTTTTTTTATTTATTTATTTTCTTTTGTCATAAAACAAGAAATTTGTGATATTTATCGATTTAAATTCATTCGCGAAACATAAAACGACGTTTGCGAAATGACGTCAACAAATCCATTATGACGTTATTTTTCCAACGAAAACAAGACGTTGCCATCCGTTCTTAGCCCATTCACACAGTTATTCTAGTGTAATAACACCCGTGTAATATCAAAAATACCCAACGGGATTATTTCGCTCCCGTGATTTTTTTTTTTTACTTGTACGGAGTTTAAAGTATGGCATTGGTTCGTGAAGACACGCAAACACAAAAGAATGTTTATTTTAATAAAGGGAGGTAATCCAATATCGCTAACTTCGTCTTATTTGACGAAGTTTTCAAAATTGGATATCCTCTTTAATTTCATTCAAAACTCTTTCCTAGCAACACATCAATTTCTAATTAAACTCGTTTATTTGAAAATATATGCCACAAGCCCTCGTATAATACTTGCTATACAAATACAAATACAGTGTATCAATGTATCTATTTCATTCCGAATTTATTGAAAAATCATTCACTCGGTCAATTCACCTTTAATATCATCTGTACATGAAAGTTCGAATAATTCCCTTCCATGTAGGATGTAGACGAGGGACAATGTTAACTGTCGTCTGTAACAAGGACAGATAATATAACACATGTCTAGAAGCCGTATAGCAGCAACAGGCTATCATTCAAAGAGTACAAAGCCTGGCACGGCTTTATTGGAAAACTGAGATATAGGAGAATAGAGCCTCGCATTAGGACCCTTGTGTGGTCAACTGCAGATGTATCAAAAAGCCTGTTTCGTTCGATTTCGTTTATCGGAGTGTGAACATATTATAACAAGAAATTATATCATTTCACATTGGGAAATACGATTTTGATTTCGGCAATTTGGATTGTAAGTATTTAATTCTTTGATGTACGTATTAAAAAGACCATTGTAGTTCAATTTAAATATTTAAGCCCAAATGCGAGTGAAATATAAGATGATATGTTTAGATTAACGATTAACTCATTTACAACGTATTGAAGTGTAAAATGTGAAAAATTGATTTGGAGAAACATTCTCAACACGAATGAAAAACTGGATGACTAAATAATAAAATAATTTAAATAGAGATGGTAATCGTAAATACTTTTTGCGTGGTTGTTTCGCTAATTTTCACGAATAAACACTCAAGTATCCATTTAGATTATCGAATTGTAAAGCGCATTCAAAAGAAAAAACAACCCTTTTTTAATTTTCGAAGTTTTTGATAATAACCACCAGTATTAAAGAGATGTGTTAAATGTTAAGTTAAAATTCTTTGTCATAATGTATTCAGAGTTTTTATGATTGAAATGTTCTAGGATGGAATTAGAAAATTAAATAAAAAAATGATAAGCATTAAGGATGAAGGTTTTCCACGGCCAAACTTCAAGGATCCCATCTCTTTTATGTTCTTATTTGAAAACTTAATGTTAAGGTTAACGCTATCATTTGTTGGACATATAGAG
The DNA here is from genome assembly GCA_948146395.1 of Fragum whitleyi. Lineage (NCBI taxonomy): Eukaryota > Metazoa > Mollusca > Bivalvia > Cardiida > Cardiidae > Fragum > Fragum whitleyi. The sequence continues at coordinate 52,895,859 of OX411555.1, forward strand.
TTCGAGAGGTCGTCCTTTAGGGTGTATCAAGGTCTGACATGTTTACAAATCAGATAGCCAATTATGATATGCTGAAGGCAATTTCAACAGATTATGAACGTCATAAAGGGGAGCGGCACAAAGTTGAAATGAGAGCCTGGTTATGAAAGAGAGGGATCCAGCAAGAGAAAGAGAGAGAGAGAAAAAAAAAGAGAGAGATAGACTTAGGCAAAGAGAGAGAGAGAGGGAGAGAGAGAGAGAGAGAGAGAGAGAGAGAGAGAGAGAGAGAGAGAGAGAGAGAGAGAGGGAGAGAGAGAGAGAGAGAATTGTATGTCGATTATTCTAGATTCAGGAAGCCAGACGAATGGCATAATATTGATAGTTGCCAGCTCGCGTATTCTGACTTAAAAGACGGATAACATACAGTTTATAAAATCGCGAAATTGACAGTGTAAAGGATTTTGGAATGTTTATCAAAGGAAATAGAATAAGTGTGTTGAGCCAGTTTTAAGTCATATTCAAGGAAGGTAATCCATCCTAAACATCTTGAACAAAATAGCGATATTTTTTACCTCTCTTTAATAAAATATACAAATAGTTTTTATAAAAAGCTTTTTTATGTCTTAACGAACCAATCAGGCGCATTCATTTTCAATCAAGTCATTGAAATAGTTTATTTCTAGCGATTTTCATTGTCAATGTAGTTGTTAATCATGTCTTTTTTATCGATTTTGGAGCGATTTTGAATGGTCTGAGTGAGTATTTGGAATGAATGTTTGAATCGCTGATGGAGCGATTTAGAATGGTTTCGATCAGAATGACAGTCAATTTCACGAATTGTATGAAGACCAAGGGGTTCACGGGTGATCCCTTTTTCACATGACTAGTAACATAAAAATGCTCTTGGAGATAGCTATAGGTAGATTTTGCGCATTGAGTCCAGAAATCTACTTGTAACGGTAATATTCCCGTGCCATCTTTCCGAAATAAATAAAAAAGGTATAAACAAAACACTAAGAAAGTTTTAATTTACCTTTTAAACGAAAGTCATTGCTTTCTTAATTCACATACATGAAGTTTCATAATTGGAGTGAAATGGTGATGTTCAAACTTTCTAATGAATATACCCCATGTACCCATGGTAATGGAGCCGACGTCAAAGCTCAGTTTTGAAAACACACCTATACATAATTACCCTTTAAGACGATACATATATTTTCATTTATTTTAGTAAATTCATTTCTCTGTTAAAATCACTAAGCACGAAGGAAGGACTTCGTAAAATGATTAAAGAGCTGAATCAATACTGTAATCTTCTCCTAAAGAGCCTCTCACGATGGTAATTGAAATGAGTCTCGCTGCATTTAAATGGTTGCAGTCATTCCTTTCACAAATCGCTATTTAGTTTAACGACATATTGTATATGTGTGACCCCGTCACTGGAAAGGGGACCATCTGGGTAGTGCGTAAAGTGTCGACCCTAGTCAGACTGCGCTGTTTGCGCAGACTGACTAGGGTAGAAACTTTTCGTGAAAGATTTTTTAACACGACCTCTGGTTGACCAATGCTGGACCCAATCTCTTTTTCTAACTTTCACTTTAATAAGTTCACAGATGGTCCAGTTTTGCGTGACGGGTCGCATATGTTTTGCTTTTGAGATGAAAATAAAATAAAAAGAAAAACGTTATGGTTAAGGTGGAACGCCCCCCTCTGAAAAAGTTTTTTTTCCGAATTTCTCGAAACTTAAGGAAGTAGATCCGTAATAGTTCTGCAACATTTCGGAACTCATGGACTTTCAACATGCTGACCGAGGTTTCCTAATGAAAATCATTAGGAATACTTGGATTACATTGTTAAAGTTCATTACTTCGAGCACGTTGGTGAACTATTACGGGTCCACTGCCTTAACTTTGTACTTATTGATTAGATTTCCGATTTCAATCTGGTTTACATTTGACGAATTGTTAAACTATTTTGATACAAATTGCTCTCATAGTTGCATGATTTAAAGACATTGTTCTGTAAAAACTCTACATTTTTAAATTGCAATAGAGTCCGTTATGATTTTCTAAATACTTTGAAATTTCAGAAGTAGTTTTAGCAATTAGGCATATATTTTGATACCAAATTTCATATGGTTGGTAGCATTTTAACTTAAAAGACGTTAAATAAACTGAAAACTTGCTGACTAAAAAGAATCTAGTAATTTCATTTCATGCTTATGTTTTTGAATAAATGAAAAATATGCAGGCTTAATTCTTATTTAATTTGACATAATTTGAATTTAATGATAACTATACAAATACCCATGTGATAACATCTCATATCGTATTTTTCTAAGATATCAGGACCTAATTTTTAGAACAATCACTTTGTGCGGTTATTTTTAGAAACTTGCATTTCTGCAAGAGACATGGACGAAACCAAGGCATATAGAAGTTATTGGATAAGTATATTACGAACATAGTGTATGTATGAAAACATATCTTACTAAGTTGTGGGAATTGACAATTGTTTCGGCAGATATTATTCTCATGTAAAATTCTAAGTACGTATTACATATTTATATGCAAACGGATAACATTTTCAGCTCACCGGAGCACAATGTGCTCAAGGGGAGCTTTAAGGATCCCCCCGAGTCCGTTGTGCGACGTGCGTCGTCCATCGTCAACAATCTTAAAAACTTGTTCTCCTCCTGAACCACTAAGTTGATTACAATAAAACTTGACAAAAATGTTCCTTGGGTGACCTTATTAAAAATTGTTCGCGAAATTTTGATTGGCTTAAAAACGAGCGTGACAGGGCGGGACTTATTTTGAGCCCGAAATCTTGGAGCGATCTCCTCATGAACCACTCGGTCGATTTCAATGAAATTTTATCAAAATGTTCCTTGGGTGACTTAATTCAAACATCGTAAAGTTTTGATAGGCCATAAATATCGCCGTGGTAGGGCGGGGATTATTTTGAGCCCAAAATCTGTCAACGACATATCATCCTGAACGACTGGGTCGATTTCAATTAAACTGTACAAGAATGTTCCTTGGGTTACCCTTTTAAGAAATTGTTCGCAAAATTTTGATTGGCCCATAAATATGTATGTGGCAGGGCGGGGCTAATTTTGAGCCCGAAATCTTTGAAGGACATCTTCTCCTTAATCACAAGGCTGGTTTCCATGAAACTCTAGCAGAATGCTCCTTGGGTGACCCTCTTCAAAATTGATTCCGAAATTTTGATCAGCCTATAAATATGGACGTGGCAGGGCGGGACTTATTTTGAGTCTCCTCAGAATGAATGGGTGGGCAGCGTCTATTATCACTTTAAATTCTTGGAATAACATCTCCTCTTCAAAAATTAGGCAAATGTCAATTAAACTTTGCCAGAAAGTTACTTGGATGAGATCCACTAGACCAATAAAATTCAGATGAGCGGATAAGGACCATTCGGGCCCTCTTGTTACGCTAAATAGGCACTCTGTAGATCATTTTCAAAACGTACATGACTTATTGTCACGCACTGAAGTTTCACATAATTCTTAAAGCATTTCGAAATTCCAGAAACCTCTTCTTTTTGGCGATTTTTTTTTATGACAGTTTACACACCGATCCCTCTTGCCGAATTCGTCGAGGGTTCTCAATCTTCATATTTTAACTTTAATTGCAATTGTGTTGAATCGAATCGTTTCTACTGTTTGAACAATGAACTCCAATTAAATGGAATTAACCATGCCCAAGTGTATTAATACCATTACGCACATTACGCAAGTGCGTAATAGAAATAGACCCTCTTTCGAAAATTGTCGTTGATAAAGGATCCTAACATCGTAACTACAGCTTATTCAAGCTGTAGTTACGATATTTTGATTATTCACCAACGCTCAAATCATACTACGGAAAAAAGGGGGGGGGGGTCGGAGAATATTTATCTTTTGTCACAATCCGCATATCGTCTTTATCCTATATATTCTATGTTGGCTTCCCTCTGAGTGCGTATAAATTTCAAAATCCTAGTTACGCCTATGATGAAAATAAAATGACAAAGCATGTATATGCGCTAAGACGAGTATATCAATTCATAGGCTAGCCGGAATGATGATGAATAATTTTCTTTGTCTCAGAAAAAAGGTATAATATTTCTCAGAAATTTCCTTTTCTGTACGTGCAGCCTCAAATAATGTCTGGATGTATCTATATAAAGGCGACATATGAATATAAATTTCCAATAGGAAAAAAAATATAAATAATATGTATGGAAGTGGTATGGAATATGTCTGTTTAAAATTGTTTTACTATATTTGATTTAATGGTGACAATTTTTCTAAACAGATATAGCCAAAGTAACGCTATCTTTTTTTTCAAAATTATCGCTGACACTGATAATATGTACAGTCCTTTCGACAGGAAAGCATCGGTGATATTAATGCAAAGCTGTTTACAGAATAAAGATAAGGTCACCGTGAAATTGACAAGATGAATGATTTTGGGTCGATTTTCGAATGAAATTGAATGAGTTTGTGTAGCGAGTTTTGAGTGAATTTAATGGGAGATAATCTTATATCGCAAATTTTGTTCATGATGAACAAAATTAGCAATTTTAATTACCTTCCTTTAAAAAATGCATTTATGTCCCATAAATAGCTTCCTATTTCTTCAAGATCTTATCAAACGCTTAAAATTTCAATTAAATCAGTGAAATCCCGATTTTTTCCGAGCTATTTATTTTGAACGAAGTTGTTACTATAGGTTTTTCAGTGTGTTTGGAGCGTTTTTGAATGGTTTGAGTGAGCTTTCGGAATGAATGAATGAATGAATGGAGCGCTGAGTAAGCGAATGAGAATTTTTTGTTTGAGGTGAATGTCAATTTCACGATATAACTAACTGTATACTTACAGTGTATTTAAAATCATTCATCATGTCTATTTCCTATATCCTATCCTATATTCCTATATCCTATCTTGTCGAGGTTCGGAGAATTTATCATGACGAGGGAATTGCAAAGTCACGGGACTTTAAGATCATATAAAAGTTCTCAAATTGGCGCATCTTTTTTCCAATTAATTCAGTCCTAAGATTGTTTACCGTCGAATTGCACACCAAATTAGATTTTTACATGAACGTCTATGTAAACGGTTTTACGAAGGACAAGTACAACCATATATATTTATGTGAAATATATGATTTCAGAATGATTTCAAAAATGATTCTGAACGGGTGTGAGGAGTGAGTTTTGAATGAAATTAAAGGGAAGTAATGTTATATGATATCGCTAACTTAGTTCAAGATGAACGGAATAAGCGATATTTATTAACACCCACTCCCTTTAACAGAATATGCAAAAAGGTTCTATGTATTCACGAACTAATCGGACGCTTCCAAATTCAGTTCAGTTAGTGCAATCATGAATTGTTCTAGAAATTTTTATTCTGAAGGCTGCTGTTGATCGGAATATCTGTCATTTTCATAATTTTACTTAATGTATAATGGCGTATTTACTAAATATACAAAATTAAGATCCATAAAGGCCAGGTTCCACTGCACTTATTGATGCATTGGGGATGTAAAATGTATGAAAATCTTTTCATCCGTTGAAACGACGCTTTGCATCTGTTTCTTACCCCAGCACAAGCGCTTTGCATACGCTCTGTCCATTACGCGCCCTTCTATTGTGATTTCATTATCGCACAAATTTTGAGCTGTACAAAACGCGTAGAGCGGATAAACTTTCCGCTATTTACGATGTAAATGCGAAACAAAACGAGGAACAAACGCTACGTAACTGATACCAAAAAAGCGGTCAGAGGGCGGAATTATCGAGAACACGAAACGTTAGTCAAAGGGAAGTAACGCGGATATGCAAGTTTGAAAGCGTATGCATCACGTAAAATTTAATTATCCGCGCTCTATCCATTCTGCTCAACCTACGCAGTGAATACGGCCAATGCTTTATGTATCCGTTCTTTCCGCTATTCGAATACGTTACAATTACACCCGGTAACCTCTTCTGAGCTGTCACCCGCCCGTATCCGCGATGCATTCGATGAACATCCACTCAACATCCCGGCTACATCCCTTGGGCGTCCGATATTTTCCGTTCATTTTTCGCGAACTCTTGTCATGTTTATCAGTTTTAATCAAACGTATGAGAACGGATCTAAATTTTGTTCTCCCGTCGTGTCCGTTTAGCATACGTTTTGTGTCCGTTTCGCAGTGGGACCGGGCCTTTAGTATCTGTTTATTTTAATGAACGTCCACGCACTACAGTTAGTAACATAGTGAAATTGACACTCATTTCGAGTAAACTATTCCAAATCGATCACTCAGCGATACATTCATTCATTCCAAACACTTACTCAAATTATTCAAAAACCCTCCAAAACCACAAAGAATAATAAGATCAACAGGACACTTACATTTTATTCTCTTTTGCTGCCAAGGTTTAGTTCTAAGAAATTCAAGTGAAAGTAAATACAAATTGTTTCTAAAAATAGACTGCCTGATATCATGTTATGTTATCAGACTGGTGATATCAAGTCAATAGAGGCTTTATTGCATGATACATTGCATTCATATCAAAGAGTAGAAAGCATTGATTCCGCTTTAGGACATCAGTATTTGTTTTAGAAATATTTCTATTTTATTTATAACCCTTCTGGTTAGGCAGAAATATTCGGGATTCAGTTGCCAAGGTTTAACTAATTGCGCTAGTTTTCAAGTAATTATCATACAGTTATCTTGTGTCTCGTGGCGGGAATGTGCCACCATCAAAATGTAATTTTAGTAAAGAGACACAGTTTTTAGAATGCACCCGAAATGATCTTTATTTTTACCCTCCATAGCTTTAATATAGCTGATATTTCCAGCAATATATTATGTAATATTATCAAATCTATTTCTAACAGACATACATAAAACACGTCTAATATCATAAAGATATTATCAAGGGTGTATTTAATTAAGTTGTTGAAAATCTTCATTTTCTTTTTTTGACTCGTCTATTTTCGTAACTTCATATACCGAGTGGGCGACCAAAATCTGAACTGAACGAAATTTTGATAGCCCTGCATGATATCAGGTACATGTACGATGTGTATTATACGAGGGATGATCCAGAAGCTCGTATAATCGGCTAATAACTTTCGCATTTCTGGCTTGTTCTGTATATCTTTTAGTGAATATGCAGTTTAGTAACTGCGGAGAGCATAAACGTTACTTTTTTTGCAGAATTATCTTTAGCGGTCTGATAATACGTTACCATAGCAACATATGTATGCAAAGGCGGGGAAGCGTGAAAAATAAAGTAAATCTATTAAATAAATAGAATTTTCTTAAAGTTTTCAAAAAAATGTAGTTGAAATTCCTTGGCTAAAATAAATTAGACAAAAATAGAAAATTATTTGTTACATATTACAGTATGCTGCGAGACTTTTTATCGAGTCAGGCAAAATTCAATAATACAGAATATTCGAGGAAAAAATGACAAGACGACAACACCAAAGTATGAATACCGTTTTATTTTTTTTTTTTTTTAAATTTGTCATTATCTATGATATTCACCAACCCAAATATTTCAAATAATATAGAAAATGGTAAAAATATACAGAAGAGAACTTTTCCTAAAGCTACCCCTCATATCTAAAAAGGGGCTACTTCATAGGAGGAATTCGAATGGTCTAAAAGTGTTTCAACGAACGGACTTGTCCCGATTGATTCTCATTATTTTCCAAAAATAAAGATCTTGCATCTGAGTTTCCACTTTACTCAAAATACCATGCATATAGAAATTCAAACAAATTTGATTCCAAATGGTATGTTGATAATTTCTGCAAGTTGACGATACAGGCATAGAAAGGTATGATTGTTGTCTGAGACTAAGTAGACAAGAGTGAATAATGATGTCGCATTTGACGTTCTTGCTCCCCCGCCTTCGTGGGGGTCTCTGTCTTTATTTATGCACTTTACAGCCGCTATTGAACGTACACATTTAAAAATTTCCACGTTTATTGAACAGATGATGAATTAAAAGACCGTATAATTTCAATTTGATAGTAAACTTTTCTGTACATTTGTAACCTAATTTTACGAACTTTTGGATCAACCCTCGTATGTATATTAATCACTGGTTAATTAAACTTAAAAAAAAAAAAAACATAACCACTGAGTACAAAATGCATAAGTAGCAAATGCAAACCTTCGCATCGACTCTTACTACAGTTAACAACATCGTGAAATTGACAAAGTGAATGATTTTGGAGTGATTTTGGAATGAAATTGAATGAGTGTGTGGAGCGAGTTTGGAGTAAATTAAATGGGAGGTAATCCTATATCGCAAATTTGTTCATGATGAACAAAATTAGCGATATTGATTACCTACCTTAAATAAAATATGCATACAAGTTCTGTAGATAGCATCCTATATCATCAAGAACCTATGAAGAGCTAACAATTTGAATTATGTCACTTAAATCGCGTTTTTTCTCTATCAAAATCCATTTTGAATGACGTTGTTGATTCTATATTTTTCAATGGGTTTGGGCGTTTTGGAATGGTTTGAATAATTGTTTGGAATGGAGCGCTGAGTGAGCGATTTAGAATGGTTTTGATTGAGATAAATGTCAATTTAACGATGTAACTAACTGTATATCCAACGAAATATCGCCTTTGAAACAGGACTTATTATGCTTTTAAGAACCAGAATTTGTATAATTTGTTATGCCAATTTGAACTACCCCTGATAAAAAAAATTGATTTTTATCAAAAATGTTTGGGTCCTGTGGATTAAGAAAACGAGATGATGGCCCTATATCGATCACCTCTATACAAATAGATCTGTAATAGAAATTTCCATGGAATCATTGAGCAGTTTAACCACCTGTAGCATGATTCCACGGAAAAATCTTTTACAGCTGCTTTCCCTTGGAGGCATTACTTTTTGTCCAATTAACCTGATAGTTTGATTGTCATGATGAAAGCTTACAGAATATTCATGTTGGGTCAAGTGAGGTCAAAAACTAGGCCCCCATGTCAAATACGTGTATGAAAAATCTTGTTGAAAGACCTCTAGAATGTTGATAGGGAAAATGTCATTGAGATATCTTTTCCCCATGACATACTTGAAAATGCAACCAAAATCAATTGAGTCCCTCCATATGACCAGACAAAATATATCAGCAAGTTTGAGAACGGTTGGGACCAAAATGCGACCTCTAGAATGGCATAAAAGGAACATTTTCATAGGCTTATTTTTCAATGACATACTAAGAAATGTATCAAAAATCAATATAGTTCTTCTTAATGACCAAACAAACATCCTGAGCAAATTCGAGAAAGATTGAGCAAAATTGTGACCACTAGAATGGTAATAACCACACTATCTAAAGGCTCATTTTCCAGTGACCTACCTCAAAATGCAGTTCAAATCAACATTAATTCATAAAGCCTTGACCAGTATATTGGGCAAGTTTGAGAAAGATTTAACCAAAATCTCGATCTCTAGATTGGTAACAAGAAAATTGACTACATACTCCTTTTCCCTTGACAAATGTCGGATCGAAACCAAAATCAATAGGAATATTCCTTAAGCCTAGACAAATACCCTTCGCAAGTTTAAGAAAGATTGGGCCGAAATTGTGACCTCTATTATGGTACCAAGAATAATATCTAAAAGGCTCCTTTTCCCTTGGCATAAGTTGGATTGAAACCAACTTCAACAGTGATCTTTTGAACCATAAAAAAAGTCTGGAGCAAGTTTTGGAAAGTTAAAGCAGAATTTATGTCCTCTAGAGGGATAACAAGAAAATTGTCTACAGGGCTTCTTTCCCCTTGACATATAATGGATAAGAACCATAATCAATAGAAATCTTTCTTCTGCTTGTACAAACATCCTAAGCATGTTTGGAAAAGATTGTGGCAAAATTATGACTTCTATTGAAAAAAAACAAGATGTGAGGTATTGCCCCCATTTTTACCTTATTTTGACCCCTATTCAAAATCTTTAAAGTATTTTGAAAAACAAGAAGACCGTAGGATCGTATCTGTGAAGTTTGGTGTAATTCTGTCCAGTAGTTTCAGAGGAGAAGATTTGTTACCGGACGGACAGACGGACGGACAGACATACGGACACAATGACCACGGGCTTTCATCGGTCACAAAAGCTCACATTGAGCGCTTATGTGAGCTAAAAAGTAAAAACATCTAAACAATATTGCATACTCATCAGCTCCAAATTTAACCTACACTTCTATCTTTTTTAAAGCAGGGATCACGAATTTCTGTTGCTCTTCTAATGTTTTAACTGTCTATGTTGGTTTCAGATCTTTTATAACAACATAAAAAAACAGCTATCAAAAGACGCAATTCTGCATCTATACGCTCATTTGCGAAAATAGACACGCTTGCATGTAAGTTTTTTCATTCAATTTATGGAGCGCAGCTGTATGATTAGTTTTAAATCTAGACTTCACTGGTAAATTACAAGTCTCTGAGGCTCGAGGGTGCTTTTCAACCAATATTAGTTGTTAATAAAGACACGTGAATTCATCTCTTTTATCCAGAGATCTACTGAAGTTACCTAAATATACCAATCAAAAAGGCAAAATGATGCAATGTTTATTGTATTTAAAGTATGTATGTTCTCTTCAAAATAAGGTTGATGTAAAGAGCTATTGAACCAATTTTTATGCTGCTTCTATTTACAAAAAAGACAGTTTGCCCAGCTAAAGAATATATCGAATTGAAGCTATAGATGTGCACAAGCAGTTGCACAACATCAGAGATCCCATCTCATAACAAAATAGCCAAACCATCATGGAAAAGGTATTTTTTGTTCAAGACTAACAACTACATTACAGCTGTATAATATTTACCTAAATTTTAACAGAATGTCCACAAATGTACCTTCTAGATACTACTACAACCTTAGATATAAAACTTAGTCTAAAAAGGCTCCTCTGAAACAATCGATTTTCATTTATTTTGTCAACATACAGGTCAAACCGGTTTGGTCTGTTTTAATATAAATTTTAGGTATTTTACAACATCACACCATAACATTCTAAAATATTTTCCGAGTTTTATTTCAAATTAAAGTTTCTCAAGTCAATAATCTATAACAAAGAACTAAATATTCATCATTTTGTGAAATAAAATTTGACATATTGCGAAACAATCTTACAGGTATATAAACTAATATAATAAATATATATAATACTCTAAGTTTGCTAAGCACGTAACTTTTTCGCTGTCTAACAGGAGCCGATTTAAAAAAAAACATTCGTGTTCGTGTTTGAAATTGTACGATTATGTATTGACAAGATATCTAATGTATACCTTACCAAATTTTACACGCAATTTTCTAGCGGGACTCGTGCAAAATGAGGGACCCCGGTTTCCTACCTGTCCTTTCTCATTTTCTACATGTACAGGTTTCGTGTAGATGCTTAGTTTCTGTTTTTCGGTATTTTATTGACTTTTAAGTCAATACTCATGGCTAGTCCAAATGTCAGACAATTGTGGCGTGTTGTAGTTATGGTGGAGCAAGGGGCTTCCCACCGTGATGTTGGCATAGAACTGGAGGAACACCATACTTTTGTAACCAGAGCTTGGGCACGATACCAATAGTATGGTACACCTGTAAGGAGACATGGTGGAGGTAGGAGTAGAGCTACCTTCGTCACAGAAGACCGGTTTTTTTTTTTTTTTTTTTTTTGGTAATTCAAGCCCGAAGGAACAGGGTTGCTACGGCAACGCAGCTACGTTCAGACCTTCAAAACCCCTCGGGACTGCGAGTTTCGACTCAAACCATACGAACACGGCTGCATGAGCATAACTTGAGGTCAAGAAGACCATGTATTCGTATTATGCTGTCACGAGGTCGGCGTCGATTAACATGGGCATTGGACCACGTTGGCTGGCGCATAAGACGCTGTCGCCCCGTGCTATTCGCGGATGAGTCCAGGTTTTGCCTGGACTACACTGATAGGCGGGCTAGGGTGTGGAGAAGACCGGGGGAAAAGTTTCATGCAGAAAACATTGCTGAGCACGATCGTTATGGGGGTGGGTCCATCATGTTTTGGGTTGGCATCAGCTGGGATGGGCGGACTGATCGTGTTATTTAGAAAGAGGTACTCTGACATATCGTTCGTACATTGATGAAATCCTCAATATCCACGTAAGATTTTACGCTGGTACTACTGGGGATGGATTTATTTTAATGGATGATAATACCCGTTCTCACACGGCCCGCATAGTCCAAGAGTGTCGCCAAGAATAGAGCATTACGCGTCTGGACTGGCCGGCTCGCCCACCGGACATGAATCCGATAAAACATTATGTGGAATGAGCTACAGGTCCGAGTTTCGGCTCGCCAGGTTCAGCCAAAGACACCCCAGGAGCTTGGCCAGATCCATAGAGAAGAAAGGTCTGTTATTCCCCAAAGAGTAATCCAAAACATAGTCAGAAGTGTGCAGAGGCGTTGTCAGGCTGTTATTGACAGTGCAGGCTCTCATACTCGTTATTGAACGAAATGCAATTAAAAGAATTTTATTTTTGGTCAAATTCGATTTTTTCAATTTTCAAGAAAACATACTAATTTCTATGGTCTCCCTGTTTGGTCTACATTTAAAGTCTTCTTATCTTTATAAAGCTTAATTTTCTTCTTAAAATTTGATAAACTGGTAACAATCGACAATTTTCCAACACTCTTATAATCAAATTTCATTTATTCTTGAAATTATAGTATAAAAACTTTTTGGTGCTTAGCAAAGTTTGAGTAGTATATATTATGATTCACTCAAGTTTTTTATATGAAAGATAATTTGAAAATATTGCTTTTCAAGAGCGACTTTAAGTACTGAACAAAAAAGACTGTTTTCACCGCATTGGGTCACAAATAACGTTAATTTAGTTCTAACGACGTTAATGACATTTTATCTTTTTTCACGCTGCATACGACAAACCCTTGTAAAATTTTGCATGATAACCTTTCTGTATTGATGATCCAATAGGAAAACACTAAAATGGTAGAAAAACGGTTCCCTGCCAATTACGTTTTTTTCATTTTAGCATACATTTTATTTTTTGTTGGTTTGGTTGTTGGATCATGATATAAAAACGCTCGCTGCCATTTATGGATAAACGAAACTAGCATTTGATTAATTTGGCATTGTTTATGAGGCATGATTTTTTCCCCTGAATTTTAGGGCTCGTCAGTCATCCTTTTTAAAGACGTTAGCCAGAACAGTTCAAACAACGTCATGTTGTCCTCTTTTATTTTTTTTAAATAAAAATTTATGTCCGTTGTTATCAAAATGGATACCTCGTACAGTTATGCATGTTTTTTGTTCATTAAATTTTGTCCTCGCGTGGATTAAAGATTCTAACGTGTCTGTTATTACGTCGTTTAAGTATTAGACGGCAGATAAAAGCCTTATAAAACCACCGTATATTAGAAAGTTAAAACGTTCCTTTTACAATAATGCTACATTTAATTATGTTCTATATGACATAAAATATATATTTGCTTTATTTGTATTTTAGTGAAACCGGACAAGACTTTTGTCTATTAGTACACTATAAATAATAAAAGAATTAACCTAGGCTAAATGCATTTCACAATTAAAACAGTTTTATTTTTTGAATTCGTTAAAAAGTAAAAAGATTTTGAAATGTCTTTTCATTTATCACAGATAAAGAGTTTAGGTAAAGGAATTGTAATAGTTTCACAACATTTCGAAACTGATGAACTTTCGCAATGTTGAGCGAGGTTTCTTAATGAAAATTGTTATGAAATCTCGGTAAGCACTGTTAAAGTTCATTGCTTACGAAACGTTGTGGAACTATTACGGGTCTTCTACCTTAGGCAGATTTCATTCATACACATCCATAGTATGAACAAAATTGTATAGTGTGGCAGGATACAACTTTAGCTAAACATAGTTATTATCGTTGGCAACAAAAGCGATCTATTACATTAGTCTGGAATCCCGGCTTCTTTTCTTTGGAATTACATGGAAAATGTTATAATAAACAATCTATTTCATATAGATTGATAAGTATATGACCGGTCACGTGACACGATTATCTTGAAAGTGCTAAAGTATTTGTGAAGAGTTAGGCTATGTTGACATCCCGTTTTGAAATAAAATCCGATTTGCAATAATTGTCCAACCTTTTTTTGTGTGTGTGATGGTTGTAATGGTGAGAGAAATATCAGGAATCCATTGTAAGGTGCTCCAGCCGCCGCGATATAACTGAATTGAAAGCGGCGCAAAACTCCATTCAATCAAACAGTCAATCCAACTTTTTTTTTCAAATCGGGTTGTTACAAGGCAGTGAGGGATGTGTTGTCTTACAAAGATTGATTTCTATCTCTCTTCACAGGAGAAACTCTTTATTAAAAACGATCATTTAATATTCTTAAATAATCGTGTTTCGAAATTTACGTTCTCTTGTTGACCAATGCTTGATCAACCTGATTCTCTTCTTAACTCAGTAAAATAATAAAAAGGGGAAGATCACGTGAAAGGTGACCATCTCGGAAACTCCGGTATTTAAAACTTGATTAGTTTCGATAGAAGGCAGTCCAATGATATGAAGCGCTTTCGGACAAGGGTCAATATTTTTGAAATACCAAGATAGGCACCTATCAGGACATAGACAGAGTCGATAAGTAAAAGTTGTCATCATCCAATTTATGGCTAAATATTTTAATTCTTGTTGGTTCCATCAGATTTCGAGCATCCTGATTGGTTGAAAAATTAAATTAATATCTCAATGAAATTATTTTTATAACGCAGTTATTTTGTAAGCTTATGCCTCATGATATTAAATCATAAAAATATGAAGATAACATTTGTTGATCCTATAATGGAATGAAACTAAAAACATTATCAAACTCCTTTGTACGAATCAGCTTCGCGTATTTACACAGTGTTTAAAGGTTTATAGTTTCATACCTCACTGAAATCAACAAATACTATCTTAATCTCTTAAAAGGTGCATGCATGTAAATAAACGAATGAAGTTAGATCAAGCAGCGACCGGTCATACGCTACATATTACACGTAACGGAAGTTAGTTTGTCATTCTAGATTAAGAAAAAAAATATTTATACAAGAGAAGACTTTTTCGAGTCATCCTGAAAAAAGCCTCTTTTTTGTTTGACGTTTCACTTGTTATTAGCTTACACAAATTGGCGCGCGCAAATATATAGGTACATGTAGATTTTGTGCGAGGGGCCTTGAAATATATACTCATATGTAGATTCTAGAGCTCGGTTTTGAAAATACATCTATACAATTCAGGCTCTATCGCATTCATACTGATAACGTTTTATTTTGGTAGTAACAGGGGGACATTAAACACGTCTACAACTATTATGGTATTCCATGCGGTATGATTAAAAGTCTGGTTATGTTATCGTGAAAATCACATGCAGCATAAATGTCTTTAGTGGTAAAGGAATTATCTAGATTTATAGAAAGAGTTTCACTTGATAATTGCAATCTCAAACAAGCAAAGTTATCAAAATCGTTATAATTACCAGGTATCAATTGTCATATATTGTTCTTTTTTTATGTTGGATTCCAACATAGATTTAACAAAACCACAAAAATGAACCGAAAACAATTTCATTCCGGGTTTTTTGATAACACATATCACATGATCTCCACACCGAGCTATTTCTCACCTCAACTTTTTAAGGACAATAAATCAGTTGTAATTAAAAGTTTTATTATAATACATGTAATTTGAATGATGTATGTATATCATTCATTAAAGACCCACAAACGTTGTCTAAGATGCTTTAACTGTTCGAAAAATATAGTAATAAATCGCATACGAATGTGTTTTGTGCTTCGCCTTTTCCTTATATAGTAATCACGTGAACTATGTGGCGGTCATGTGATATGTACTTCCCGAAAACTTCGCGATCTAGTAGGCTGCTCCTACTGTCGACTCATGTATTTCTTATTTCTAATATTAGCTGGAACTTTTTACATATAAAGATAAGGCTAGGTTATTAAATATCATGAAAACAATATTGAAATAACAATACCTCGCATTTATTCCAAGACCTCAAAACTACAGATTTATTATAGTTGTAGTACGACGCTTTTTTGAAACAAAGGGACTATTATCAATGCTCTGGTTATATATTTCACTGAACTCCATCTAATTTTCTACCCTAAATTAATTGCCCTACTGCGCTACCATAAAATGCTCATGTTTATGAAACTTTAGCAAAAAGGCACTATCACGATGTACAAGGTCGCCAAAAATGCTAGAATGGTGAAGCCGAAATGTAATGAAGAAAGTGCTTTATAATTTGACTTGTGTGTGACATTTCCAACAATGTCACACCTGCGTGGGGTACAGACGTCCAGCAGCGTTGACAGAGACATAGTGCAATATTTGCGGGTTACACCAATATATGCTGATAACCATCTACATGTATATAGTGCATGGTGAAGAATCTGGTCAGACTTTGCGACTGTACAGGCTGGCCAGAGTCTTTGCTTTGCGCACATTTGAAATTGTTCGAAATGTCGCACACAGGCTCATTACATTTTGATGAAAATAATTCAGGTTCGTCCTTCACAGTCCGAGTGATTAGATTGGCTGAAAAAAAACTATTTAAGAACTCACGAAAAAGCTTTTAGGGTATGCAACTGTTTTGAATACCCCCAAAAAATGGAACCTTTTTGTGCTTTCCGTCGATGAAGATAATATTTCGTTCCATTAAGGTATGAAAGTATAACCCCTCGCCTATACTTCGAGTATACACTGCGGTAAGATTTTTAGTTCATACCTCTACGAAAACAACACATGATTAAACTCAACCAATTAAAATTTAGCAAACATTATAGATCTAAGAACGGATTCTCTCGGGGAACAGTTAATAACAACGTGAAATTGACAAGGTTAATGATTTTGGAATGAAATTGAATGAGTGTGTGGAGCGAGTTTTGAGTGAATTTACAGGGAGGTAACCCACTTTCGCTTATTTTGAATGAACAAAATTAGCTATATTTATTACCCCCCTTTAATAAAATACGTAAACAAGATTAATAAATAGCTTCCTATTTCTTCAAGAACCTATTAGACGCTTACAATTTTAATTATGTCAGTGAAATAGCGATTATTTTCTAGCTATATATTTTTAATGCAGTTTGGCGATTTAATTTTTTTAGTAATTTTTTTACCTTTTTAAAAGGATTGAGTGAGTGTTTCTGATGAATGAATGGAGCACTGAGCGATTTAGAATGGTTTTGATCAAGATGAATGTCAATTTCACGATGTTGTTAACTGTAATCTTTCTTTCTAGTATCGGAGTCATAGTTGTTCTCCGGGCAACCTTTCCGTCATATACGATCTAATTCAAGTTTTAAAGTGAAAACCCCAAAATCAAATTCCTATTTAATTACAGAATATGTTAAAGGTCTTCAGCAGTCTACCCGTCACATTTGTTTATCTTCAGTTGGAAAAGACATAAAAAGTACGGAAAATAGACGAAAATCGTGATTTGAGATTTTAGAATCCGTAATGTATTGCCGTAATGAACACTCTTTGAACCTCCCTTCTTTTGAGGGGTTTTGGGTAAAAATCCCCAATTGTAGGCCAACGAAGTTAAGTTTGCAAAATAATTACTTATTCAGTTCCTTTCATGTAAATCTAAAATAATATTAAACTTTTATTTTATACAGAATTTCTACAGAAGTTTTCATTTTGACGATTAAATTCATATAGCAGTCAACAATTTGTATCTACAATGAAGATGTTCGACTAGTTATAAATAAAGTGAAATATATTTTGATAATCTCAAAGGATGGAATTTGTGATATTATATTACCCCCTTCCCCCTTTATATCATTTAAAACATACTCCTCCCATTATTCACCGTCAATCTGCAATAATTCAACCTCCAAGTTACACGATGTAGTCAAGTGTGCCTATTTTGAGTGTCTATCAACAATCCCAATTTATTATCCGGACTGAACTTTCACAGCATTCAAGTACAATCGCAGCTGCAAAAGCAAGACACTTCTCGCTATGGCAATGATATGATAAACATATTTTCAGTTTCTATTCTGATATGAGCGCAGCTGCACAATTTGTTTCGAGGAGACAATCAATGTTAAAACCAAGTCTCCGAGGCAATCGAGTGCTATTCAACCAGTATTAGTTTCTTAATAAGCGCGTGGTCGTCTTCCATAGGAAAATTTATCACTGTTACTTCCTTGCCTTATTTTTGTCTTTCATCAAAAGTTTGAATTTGTTTCATTAAAACTATGTTCAGTTTCCCTGAATTATGAAGTGCCAAGAAGTTTGGAAAAACAAACGGTTCTTAGTATCAATACGCGCGGCCGAATACGATGGAAATGACAAAATACTTTATTGTACGTTAAAAAAAAGAGATTTGGAGAAAATAATTGAAAAATAATCTGGTTACGTTTGTTCAATATCAAAAATATTTCCTTCGAATATGTTTATTCGGCTATCAAAAAACTTTATCTTCAGGCTCGTTTTTAAGGCTCAATAACGTGCTTTTGTGAGATACTTTTGATATCAGTAATAACGAGTTAATTATTCCCCATATTGGATATAAGTGCAGCTGCACAATTTATTTGGAAAAGACAATCAATGTAATAACCAAGTCTCCGAGGCAATCGAGTGTTATTAAACCGGTATTGGTTTCTTACTAAGGGCGTGTTCGTCTTCCATCGCAATTTACAGTAGATTCATTTTCTTAACATTTCTAACGTTAAAAGATTGAAGATGTTTCATTAGAACTATCATTATTTGTCCATAGATTTTGAAGTGTTATCCAAAATGGCGTCAATAAATTTTGAAAACAAATAATTTTTGTACCAAAAGGCCCGACCGAAGAGAAAATACAAAATACATTATTTTCAGTATTTTCTTAACAATTTCGATGTGGGGGAATTAATTAATAAAATGATCAATTTGTTATGACTGATATAAAAAGAAATAACACTAGAATACGTTGTAAAGGCTGTTAAAAACTTGACCCTCGGACTCGCTTTAAACGCCTAATAATTCATTATTGTAAGATACTTTTGATATCAGGCATAACGACAGGTTTATCCTCTATATTGGATATAAGTGGACCTGCACAATTTATTTGAAAGAGGCAATTAATGTAGTAACAAAGTCTTCGAGGTTAAACCATTCAAAATCGCTCACTCAGCGTTCCATTCATTCATTGCAAACACTCACTCAAACCATTCAAAAAGGCTCATATCCATTGAAAAATATAGAATCAACAACGTCATTCAAAATAAGTTTTGATAGAGAAGAATGGCAATTTCACTGACATTATGCAAATTATTACTGCCTCATAGGTTCTTGAAGAAATAGGAAGCTATATTGAACTTCTATGCATTTCTAATTAAAGGGAGGTAATCAATATAGCTAACTTTGTTCATCCTGAACGAAATTTGCGATATAGGATTACCTCCCATTTAATTCACTCAAAACTCGCACCACACACAAATTCAATTTCATTCCAAATTCATTCTAAAATCATTTACTTTGTCAATTTCACAATGTTGTTAACTGTTCCAACCCAAAGGTCATCAGTCACGGCGAGGTTTTTTTTTCTTTTTTTTCAAGGTCAAATATGTAGAAAATTCAAACATTAACTTTAGAATTGCCTATGCTTACAAAATTGAATGAACTGCTGTTAATTACATAGAGGATATTGAATATGTGGTCATTGATATCGATTTAATTAAACGAGTAATCTATAAACAGATAAAAACGAGGCTGCGCCGAGTTTTTAATCGTTTATAGATGACGAGTGTAATACACTCCGTATAAATGAGAACAAATTTGATTTTCTATTTATAGTATGACCCTTTTTTTGATAAAACGAGAAAATTACCATATTTATCGATTCATGTTATTCCGCGAAACATGTAACGCCTTTCTCGTAAATAACGTCAGCAGTTTCATTTTGATGTCATTTTCTTAACAAATAATATAACGCTGTTTTTCTTTCTTAGCTCATTTACAATAGTTATTCCACGAGAGTAAAACACTTGTGTAATATCAAAAATATTCAACGGGGTTATTTCACTACGGTAATGAAGATGTAGGTCATAATATAAAGCATTGTATCAAACTACAATATCTGAAGAATGATAGAAGCGGGTCAAATATGCAGAATTTTATTTTACTTTTGCTTAAGTATTGACACGGATTACAAAATTGAATTAGGGTTTGTTGTTGATTACTCAATTGTATCAAAATACAATTTCTGAAGAATGGCAATGGCAGGGTATTTGTGTTTCAAAAGCACATCTTGTTTATGAAGAAATAGTGTAAAATATTGATCAACCTGACCTAAAATGTGGGGTTAAAATAAACCCGAACAACTTACATTTTTATAGAAGGGTCATAATTCTCTCAAAATCAATAGGACATAATCAAAATACAATATGCACATCTCTGATAAGGACTGAACATATCTGTGAAGTTTGAATGATATATGTCGATTATTTGCTGGGATAATGAGAGCACACAGGTCACTATTCACTCGCAAATTTAGTCTTTTTTAAAAATAATCTGTGTCAGTGATAACTCTTCCAAAAATGTTTAATTATGACAATTGATTCCGCATTTCAATCTTATCTACTTCTGGTAAGCAGTTTCAAATAAAAGTTACGAACACTTTCAGAAAAAATTGATTTGTGTAACAGATTTTCATTATTTTTTACGCTCCCCCGCCTAAGCATACATACGTACTTTGGTAATGAAATTTTAGGCCGCTTAAAATAATTTTTCAAAAAAACGCCAAAAACATTTGTGCTCTTGGTAGATACTGAAGTTCACACACTAAAAATATTATACTAAACAAGCTAGAAATGCCAAAGTTATTGGGCCAATTATATGAACTTCTGGATCATCCCTCGTATTTGGTTGACCTCCAGAAAAAGGCCCCTGGTTTCTGTCCAAAGGTCTTACTTTGTGATGATCACTTTAGACCTAGGAAAACCCGGATTATGTTTCGGCTGATATGTTTCCGGGTCTACACTTTTCCTCTCATACATGTCTTACAAAGAGATAAGACAGTAAATACAAGACAGTAGAAACAGACCTGTTAATTTGAGAAAATGCAATATCTAACTTCAAATAGACATTTCGAAATTTGATGACGATTTATTTCGGACTTTACTCGATTAATCAATGTAGAAATACCTTTCAAATATCAGACTTGAATTAAAGCTTGACCAACGAGCAAATACTTACAACTAAGTAGAATGAATTTGCTCGAAAAATAAAATCTGCTTTATTCCTCACTCATGATATAACAAGGCTACGAGAACAAAATGACCGGCTTTACCGCATTTCCGATATTGTCCGAATGATTGCCGGATGACGAGGATAAGAATTAAATCACGTCCTTTCTGTCACTCTCCGGATAAACGGGTTTTCCACTCAATTAGCTGAAGTAGATAAACTACGTTATACGAAATTCCTTGTATCGCATTTCCCGGAATTGTATGTTGTTATGACCTTCTCAAAAAACTGGGCCGATTTCGGTACAATGAGCAGCGCGACATGAAATCGTCCGCTCTACGAAGCTTAGTACTAAAATATATATTACTTGCAAAGTTTTGAAATATATATGTGACCCGTCACGCGAAAAGGGACCATATAGAAATTTTGTGAAATAATAATTGAAAAAGAGATTGGTTCTTGTACAGGCGAACCAGAGGTCGCGTGAGGGGTCACGTATGATCAATTATCCGGGAAAACTACATAAATGGCGTCACTAAGTAATTATAGCTGTCTTTACCCATATTATACAATATATATATATATATATATATATATATATATATATATATATATATATATATATATATATATATATATATATATATATATATATATATATAAATAAAACAAAAAAACGACACTAGAAATCAATTTTAATAACGTGCCAACCGGTTTCGCTGCTGCTCATCAGGGCGACGTTAATAATTTAATGAAACGACGTTACCAACGTAACAACGTCACAACGTCAACGTCAAAACAAACATTGTCATATAACATTCAGATTAGGACAAAATATATTTATAAAGTATTTTTCTTTTGTTAATCTAGTGGAAACATCATTAATTTTGAATTTATAAAACGGGAATATTGAGAATTTTGGGTCTTTTTTTGAACAGTTATCCAAATGTGAACTTAAAGGTAGCTGTCGTATTGATGGGTCCCTAATTTGTTGCTTGTGTATTGTAACCCTATTTCTCAATTTATCCCCAGTTTGTCCTATGTAAAATTCAGTACATCCATTACACATTAACACATACAAACAATTACTAATTGTACAATCCATGTTTTCTTTTGCATGAAAAATTTTATCTTTTATTTTAAAAACCTCTCCCTCAAAGATATATTTACAAAGTCCACAACGTGGTTCATTACATTTTTTTACACAAGGTTTTGAATGTGTTTCTCTGTATTCCGACTTGATCAAAATCTGTTTAAGATTGGGTAATTGCCTTTTACACTTGATTACTTTATTTTCTCTTAGAATTTTTGACATTGTTTGGTCATTTTGCAAAATTTCAAAATTATTCTTAACAATCCCGTATAGCTCTCTATTGCGGGGGTTGAATGTCGAAATATAGGGTAAAACTGTATTTTCTTCTTTTTCATTTACTTTTAAAAGAGAACTCCTTGGTATTTTTATAGCTTTATCTATTCCTGCCTCTATTACTCCTATTGGATATTTTCTTTCAATTAAGATGTCTTTGAGTTCATTTAATCTGCATTGCAAAATGGCCTTATCGGATACAATCATACAAATTCTTCGAGCCAATGAGAAGGGGATATTAATTTTGCAATGCTTTGGGTGACAAGACTTGAAATTTAAATACTGTTTTGAGTCTGTTGATTTAAAATATATATCTGTCGTTATCTCAGTACCATTTTTTAA